>JAODKN010000093.1:8182731-8196654 GCA_026774425.1 Petrocephalus zakoni
TTCTGGGTCTTTCCTGCAGGTGGCTCATCGTAGATGGTCGCACGGCGGTGATCTCTCGCAGGCTCTTCTGGCATCCGCTGCGTGGTTAAATGCCGGGCGGCCGCGGGCTGTTCTGAGATCGCCGCATTGATCCTGCCCTGCTGGGGGTGGGGGTCGATTCGCCTAGGTTAACCTGATGAGAGTATCGATTGCCCGGGGATCAACCGAAGGCCGAGGTGTGCTGTTACTGTTCACAATGGCTGCCCATTGGTCATTTATCCAAACAGTCCAGTTGTTCCGAATCACAATTAAGTGGCATGCAAAGGCCGCAATCCTCCCCGATTAATGCAGAAGCCCCACATCTCTGAATGAAAGCGGACATTAGTGTTGTAAAGGCGTTTCGATGCTCATTTGCCGGTGACTCGGGAAAGCCCCCGTCTGCCTTATTTTTAGATCTGTTTCGAATGGGAGTACAAGGCTATGGTTCTGTTCAAACTGTCCGCCCACCTTGGCAGACGGCCACAGCAGGTCACCCCCACTTGGGCTGCACCCCCTTTGTTCCCCACCGTTCTCGGGGGCTGACGGCCTTGGAATGACGCTTGGCCTGCTTAATTATTCATTCGCCGGCAATCGGTTTAGGTCTGAGCGTGTGAGGAGTGTCATTTACCAGTCAGTTCCCAAAACACAAATAAAAACACAGGCGACTATAATCTTATGCTCGCTGTGTAAGTTAGGGTGACGAAGGCTATGTGATTTAAAAAGCTGTTCAGCCCAAACGAGTGGCCCTATAATTATTTAATATTTAAATAACAGGCATCAAGGACAATGGGATATTAAAGCAAGCATCGTGCCATTATTCTCAAACGGTGGAGGATAAAAGGAGGACAGGCTGTTATAGGAATTCAGAGCCGATTAAGTCATTCGTATCACTTAAAAATGCAGCGAGTGGGGGGGGGAGAAGGTTCCGGAACGCTCTCTGCGGAATCCTGCCCGGAGCAAACAGCATGAGCGGATTGGCAGCATTAAAAGGAGGTGCTTTGCGAAGTTGGGGAGTAAATCTGACGGCGCAGTCTTGTCACACGCGTCGTTGCCGCCTCGCACTGTTTCTATGGCGACCTCTGTGTCGCGCGTCTAAGGGAGGACGCAGGAGCGCATCCGGTGCTGCCTTCCTCGTCCCTGAAAGCCTAATTGCCACCTTAGGGAAAGGGTGGAATATATATTTGCACATCATGTTTTGGATGTGAAGAGACTCTGCTTTCCGTAGTCTCTTCAGACCAGATGAGTGCAGCTTTTTAACCCTTCGGAGATCGCACCAGCCTCCACCTACCCGACACTTTACTGTGCTAATTTACAGACCCCGCAAAACCTGGCAGCTCTCACGGCTGGCAGTTGAATGCTCCATCTGGTTGTTGCCGGGCTGCTGTTCCCTAAAACCGGGATTCAGTTTCACCCCGTGACCCTTCAATTTGGGGCCAATTCCACATACTCCACTGATGCTCAGAATCGTTGAATTTTAACCAGTTTGTGAAGGAACGTATTCTGACCTTGATGAATATGCATGTCTGAAATTAACACTATAGCACCCTTCCCATTTGATTTGTTTTTTTGTAGAGCACCTGTGAGCCTCTTCATCTCCACTGAGAAATGGATGAGCAGAAAGGTTAAGAGCAGAATGATCCCTTTATGATCCCCCCATTACTATGCCTTTTGTGCCGCAGTAACTTTTCATTGATGTTGTCAGAGCAGAGAGGATGCCATGTAAAGTCTTCTGAAACATTGCTTAAATCCCATCAAGCCTTATGTGCTTGCCTTCTTAAGTACTTGTCCCCAGGCTGCATAGTTGCTCATACACAACTGATGCAAAACCTGTTTCACACACTTCCACCAAATGGATCGGCGCAGGCTCCTGGCTATTAGTATGCTCGTGTAATTCCAGAAGGTTTCGTACTCAGCAGCATCTAGAGGAGCATATTTTCACTCTTGAGTAAATTATGTCTAATCCCTCTCCAACTTGGACTATGGACCAGCGCACTAAGATAACTCTCTGTCCCATTCCTATGTACGCTTGGTTCCAATTTTTGTGACAGGCGGAGACTCAATCGAAACATGACTACCTTGTGTATGGTTATTCTGGCCATGAATTTGTATTCTTGAATTTTATTCCTCATCCATTTTCATGACGGTAAAATTTACAGCATCGTTCTGGAATGTTCTGAAAAACAGCGCAATACGGTCCATGTATTGCACCTGTGTGTGTGTGCGTGTCACAGCATGCGGCCAGCCAGCATTTGAACCCACGCAAGAACCCCAAGGGGGGCCTGAAATGAGAAGCATATGAGGAAGCGGACGTGATTAAATGGGAAGTAGAACACAAGGGGGCCGGTGCTGGGCCCGTCCAGGCAGGTCCGAGTGAGCAGTTGCCAGCACCGGTACCTGGGTTTCCTCTTATCTGAATGTCAGCCCGAGCCTCTCGGTGCCTCTGCTCCACCGCTGCTGACCTCAAAAAAGCAATTAAGGGAAGAAGCGCATTAAAGAGCCAGCATGTAGGGAAGCGAGGGGGCAGGGCTGTGCCCGGTGAGGCTGTGCCCGGTGAGGCTGTGCCCGGCGAGACTGTGCCCAGTGAGACTGTGCCCGGTGAGACTGTGCCCAGTGAGACTGTGCCCGGCGAGACTGTGCCCAGTGAGACTGAGCCCGGCGAGACTGTGCCCGGCGAGACTGTGCCCAGTGAGACTGTGCCCGGCGAGACTGTGCCCAGTGAGACTGAGCCCGGTGAGACTGTGCCCGGCGAGACTGTGCCCAGCGGGGCTTGTGCCCAGTGAGACTGTGCCCGGTGAGACTGTGCACAGCAGGGCTGTGCCCGGCGAGACACGGTGGCCTGCTCTTTCTTCCCATTCTTCTGTCCCTCAGGTCCGCTGCTTGTAGCACGGCGCTGTCGGCCTTCGGCACAGCCATCCACAGGGGCTCCCCCTCAGCCACTCTCCATAGTTCTGTTTTTATATTTAAAAAAAACACAGTGGCTCTCTCCCAGCGCTATTTTAGACCAGAGCCCCTCGACGCTGCCCCTACTGCTTCCAGCACTGCATTGCAAGACCCAGAGCGGCACTCCGCCCAGGTGTTTGTTTGTCACCCAGCGGGCTGGTCACACATGCTCACGAGGCAGGAGTCCCTATAACCAGTGTTATCACAGGCTCCTCTGCTGACTGATCGTATGACTCAATGGAGCATGCAAAGACACCTGCCACTGGCACAGAAGCCACCTGGGGGGGCAGGTTACATTTGTGCTGCATTCATTCACATATATTGGCTCATTAAAAGACAGACAGAGACAGAGAAACACAGACAGACAGACAGACACATACAAAGAGACAGACAGACAGACAGACAGACAGATAGATAGATAGATAGATAGACATTGATCTCAAATGAAACTGCTGGTATTTAGTCTGTAATACTAATCATGGTAAAATATGGTAAATAAAATTAATCTGTTTAAGGAAAGCTAATGCTGAAAAGACTGCGCTGATCTCCATGAAAAAAGCCTAAATAATGCAGATTTAGGCAATAAAGGTTCTGGAAGGATGAAAATAATAGAAACTCCTCCAAACACACAAAAATGTGGATCAGGTACATGAGGGATTATGAGGACTCAGATGACAAAAGCCTGCGTTTAGGAATCACCCAAGACATATGGGGTGTAGTGCATTTAAAAAGACAGGATATGAGTTATTCCTTGAACAACAAGTAGAATTTTGTAATTCTGGGAGCGAAGGCAAGAATATCCTTGCACACAAGGGACAAGGTCAAAAGCAGACAAGATTCTGAGATGCATCCTTTGGGACAGATTAGGGCCACAGAGGCTTAATGAAGTGCAGGGAATGAGAAGAGCCTGGAAGTGTGATGGTTCTCTTTATTTCGGGGTCTTGTATGCCAGAACTATTGTTTTGGGCTTTCGTGGTCTTTAACTGGCAGCCACTGAAGATAGACTAGAAGCAGTGGAGTGTATTTCAAAACTTAAAAAACAATAGGGGGTCTTGCGGTATAAGCTGAGCCAGGAGCGGGTTGGCGTTGCATAGGCGAGAGGTGACCATTCATCGGGGCAGGGAGGCCCAGAATTTTTATTGATGTGTTCATTTTTTTTTTTAGCAGATTGACATTTTATAGACGGAAAACTGCCAAGCAACCCAAAGCTAAAAAAAACATTAAAACATTTGAAGAGCCAAGAATGTTTATTGTCATGTGTACAAGTACAATGTACAGAGTACATTGAAATTCTTATGTGAATGACCTCTGAACAGTCTAGTGCTCTAGGCAATTACAAACAGTGCAAAATTACACGATACATTTCCTGCTATGTTGCTTATTCCTAATTCAGTGACACACTTGTCACTTCCTGTGTTTCATGGTTTCTCTCCGCGTACTCTCCGGAGGTCATTGGATATCTTTTGGGGTACACACCATCTCACTTTCAGAATCATCCATGGGGACGCCAGCCCTCTAAGAATACACAGAGCTTACCTAACAACTTGCTCCGCTACACATTTTGTTGACATTTTGTTTGCAATTAAAGTTCAGGTTTCAAACTTGTTGAAAACCTGCGGAAAGTACAGAATGCTACAAATAGATTTAATCACATCTGTTGAGTTAATGAGTCAAGCTTTTTATTCATGTATTTTTTAAAGCATGGTAATGTATGAGCTACTATTTTTAGTGATAAGCATATCAACAAAGCCATCTGTATGATTCTCATAAAAATAATACGAGATTCTTTTTGTAAGAAACCCACAGTGTGTGTTTTATGTACATGGCTATTAGATTAATAGTGGCTGTGCACACATTTTAACTTCTGCCTGTCATTAATCAAGTCATACTTGAGGTTTGCCGTTGTCTTTCTAATCTGCATAGAGTTCTGGCCTAGTTATGTTTGGGACCTGCTAAGGGTGTGGTCACGGGCGTGTATATGGGGCCACTATTAGATGGCGATGTCCACAGGCTTTCCTCTCTCTTTACCTTCTGAATGGCTGTTTGCAACTTTCTCATTCATTTGACTGCATTACCATGAGAAAGCGAGTGCCTCAATAAAGAAGGGCCCTGCAGGGACCGGCTACGGTCAGCAAGGGAGCCGAGCTTTGGGGGTGACAGTAAGCGGACATGGTGAGCAGACAGTCAGGGCTGTAACAAAGTCCCATTCCTGTACCAAGTTTGTACGTTCTGCTCACCAGTAACGATTTGTCAGGAAAACATTAACCGGAAGTTACCTAAAAATGTATAAACTGCAAATTTAAACATTTCTCCCTGTTTAATTCAAACCGACGATAGTATACGTACAATTTAATACTACATTCATTTAGTTATTTCGGTCATTTGTATAATTTTAAGTGTAGTTGAGTTACTAAGAAAAAATGGCCCGCAGACAACGAGGAAACGTGATATATTTCTAATCGTTGGCTTGGGGTGGCTTTTCGGAGATAAATAACACAACATCTGTGACACCCTGAAGCTGGGATAATTGCCCCACCGTAAATTTGTCAGTGAGCTTTGCTTTCTATCGCATTGAACTGTGTCCAAAACTGGTAGTAAAACTTGGCTTTCACTGCCAACACAGGAACTTCGCCGATCGGTCTAACTATTATACTATGCCTCATTTGCATTTTGCTCGTTTCAGTTTGAATAAGAAAAAAGTGCTTTACCTTTGGCTTTGCCTTACATGTCGTTGCTTATATAAGCTAATTGGGAGTAAACTGCATGATAAATTGGTTCTAAACATTTTTTAAATAACATACACAATTATCTGGGACGTACTTTACTGTCCTACATAGAAAATTAGAAGCAGAGAGGACCTTTCGTTTTGCTAGACTCTGCAAATTAAGCTCCGAAATATGTTAAACATTTACGTAGCCATAATGCCGTGATTGGTTAATGAATATTACTTGGTGATTAGTTGTAGTTATAGCACGACATCCCGTAACGCAAAGGACTATTACTGTTATTTCCCACTCGATCGGTGGATACTGCCGCACACTTCTCCTCTATAATGAGTTAAAGGAGTTTTTTTATATGAAGCGGTTATTTGCACAAGCACATGGGTTAACTAAAACTAAAACTTTGAGATTTCTTTGGAAATATGAAGCGCGTTATAAATAAAATATATTATTATTATTAGTAATAAACTGTGCCACCCACTGAACATGCTCAGCATTGCAATTGCAGTGAACGACAGAAGGTTGGAGGACCGGGAGGGACTTCGTACGTGTGTTTCAAAATGTTCACAATCAAAATTCAATGAAATATACAAAACATGTCAAGTTGAACGCTTTCCGTTTCAATTTACCAAGATCACCGTAAACAAGATTAGGGTTTATTCAGCTTAATTAATGCACTACGAAGCACCTTGGGTAAAATACCACACCTGGGGCAGATACAACATCCATACTAAGTCAGAGGTTTTCACAAATAAAAGACGCGCAGTTGCTGGACAGCTGAATTACCACGCTCATGAGTGTGTAGTCAACGCCTGCAAAAATATATATTTGTGAGGATAGGTAAAACAGACTGAATCGTAAAAAACGAGATCTGATGGCAGAGACAAGTTATTGTATTGCATCAGATCATAACACCACCACTTTCTAGTCCAGATTAAAGTTACTTATTTTTCAAGCCGAGGGCGGTAATTAAAATACTACTATTGAGCTCATTGGTAAGTAACAGTGCGTGATGCTGAGAAGGGAAAACGGCCCACGTAGCTATACGCGTAAGCAAAGCGGCCACGCCGAAGCGTTCTACACCAGCGTTTAAGCGAGAGTGCGCGGACGCGCGCGCGCTCCATATTGCGGCTTCCAAGCGCGCGCGGCCGCGCGGCCTCGCTATAGGCTGACTCGTCCGGCGTTGCCAGGGAGACGGCTGGGCGGAGCCGGGAGCGCGCGGAGCCCTTTTTTTTTTTTAGCGGCGCTTGTTTGTCGGCCGCGGTCACGTGACCCGCGAATGGGGCACGGGGGCCACTTCCTGTTTTATGTCGGCTCGGAGGCGGGCGCCTCTTGTCAGTTTCAACAAAATGGCTGCGTGAGCGCCGTCGGCGGAGAGCCCCACCGAGCACCGTAACAGCACCGCGACAGCAGCGCCAGCTGGCCGTTTGCATGGAGACCCGGCGAGCGCGTTCCTCTCCAGCGACCGCACGTCGGAAGAAGCCCCTTTCTCGCATCCGAACTGCGTTCGCATAGGTTAGCTAGCTGGCGATTATCGCGTTTTAGTTAGTTAGCGAGCCGAGTGAATGCCTGTTTTTTTTGCACTTTAAAATAGCTTGCTCGGTTTGCAGACGTACGCTTATAAAACGCTTAAACCGCTTGCTTTTCATTCAAGATTACCCAGCTAACTAGTTGCTGCTTAGCTAGCTATCCGGCATAGCCGGTCATGCCAATTTTCGTTGTTTACAACAGCTAGCTTGCTGGGTGGCTGGCTAAAATAACAGCCGAATAACTCAGATACTATTCTCCTGCTGGTTTTGTGCATTGGCGCTTCGTTTTCGCTTCTGCAGCTTTTATTTTTTTGGCGGAGACCCGGAGGATCGTTCCCGTTCCAGCTCCTTCTGCAACGTTAAGCGTTTAATGCAGCTGAGCCTCGGAGGATGCCTGACTTTAGATGGACTGGGGATCGTAGGTGCGCCTGACTACATAAATGTGCGGTGTCTCTCATCAGCCACCCTTGAGAGGAGAAGAGGCTTTTCCTGCCTGTATTTTTTTTCCTCATGCAACGATCCTGTGCTGAAAGCTGCCAAAGCTCTACGTGTGACCATTAAGGTGAGCTTGTTTATATGCTGCATGGACAAATCCTGCTGCACATCGGTTGCAGAAGGCTGCCGCTTATTTGCTGTAAATGCATTTATTTTTGGCGCTGCATAAGTCTCTGTAAATGCTAAACGCTGGATGGATCCATGCCGTGCATGTCCCTCGCTAGCGGGATTTGCCCGGAGTGTTTTGCACCAGTGCGTCTTAGTGGTATTAGAATGATTTGCGGCTTAAAGCCGATTATGAGTCGATAGCGGTCCTCCCAAGTTTATATGGAAGTCACGCAAACGCGAGGAATCGCACACGTGCGCTTTTAAGGATGCGCCACCGCGTTTGCTGATCTGAATGAGCTTCTACTTGGCAAATGGTGTTTATGAGCTTCGTCACATCGGAGCCGTTTTAATGACGGCCGAGCCCGCCCCCCCACCGGCCGTGCACGGCCCCACCGTGTCCTTTCTGTCACATATTTATTAATAACCGCGTGTGATCGCTAATAACAAGCATGCACCGGTGTCGGACACGTTTTCCCAAAACGTCCGAAAATAGGTGTGCATTTTATTATTATTATTATTATTATTATTATTATTATTTTGCCAATTGCTCCCATATAAGGCTATTCTCGCTGCCTTGCCCGGCTGGCGTTTTGCAGATTTCAGCGGTGACAAGCAGAAATAGCCGCGGCCGTCTTAAAAGTTGGGCTCCTTTCACGGGTTAATGATGAGGCTGGTTCCCATGTCTTTGATGTGCAGATGCACTGCCCACAGTTTTAGCAGACACGGTTGTGACCGTTGGCGAATGCAGCCAGACGCAGTCCGCCCTCTCTCCGTCTTGCGTTTTCACTGTTCAGTTTAATAGTAAATGTTGCTATAACTGTGGCTCTGTCAGTCAATTTTAAAACGCTGGGGAGTCGGGAAGATGCCTGCTTGCATGATGCATGAGGCAGACGTATGCTTTCTTGTGTGCAGATTTCTTTTGACAAAAGAGGCCGAAGTCACTGTCAGAAATGTCCTTCCTCCTGTGAGTCCCTAACAGATGCTGGCTCCCTGGGTTGCTGGATCAGCCAAGGTTGTCTGTCAGTTCGTCTTTAGAGATCGGTATACAGATAAACAGTGATTTTCTCCTGAATATGTGTGTTGCCGAAGGGTAATTTATAGATAGCAAGCAAGTTAAGTATAAACCATACTGTGTGGGTCATGCTCAGGTAATTTATAGCAGTAATTTGGAGAATATTTCCATTATCATTCATAACGCAGACACCTGTTCAAAATTGGCTTGTGTTAATATCATTCGCTTCCAGCACAAGATGTAATGGGGTAAAGGTGATATGAAGATTTCAATTGCGTTTCTGCTCCCCTGTGAGTTTCTTTTTTTTATTATTATTTAAATACTGCCCGTGGGCACATGGCTGTAGTGTTGACGTCTCCCTGCCCGCTTTAATTGAAGTGCGTCATTTTATACTTTAATTCCTTCCTTTCCCCTTGACATCTCAGTCACTGCTTCCTTATCTTTATCGTTATTACTTGCCAGCGGGGTGATGAGACGTGTTACGATAAGGCTGAGAAGGCTAACGTGCTTAGCAGGGAGTGTGACGTTAATGTCGGGCTTGAGACCTCGTGGCGGGTTAATCGGGCCAGCGTGGGCTGTCCCACAGAAGCACAGCTGTCGGGCATTCATTTTTCTCAGCTGGTCAAGGGTCTATGGTTATCACATAGGCCTGTGTGGGGAAAGCTTTGTACTTACTGAAATCAGAATAAGAACTGCTTTTTGGGCCAATTGGTCTCTCCAGACAGTGGGTGCATCCAAAATTGCATACTTGTTTGCTACATAGTAAGCAAAAAATAGTAGGCGAAATAAGCAGTGTGTCTGAATCCTCAGTATGGGTGAGACGGGAGGTGAACGGTACCCGGGTGACATATCACATTCAGCAGTATTCTGAAGTGTGCATCTGATGGACACTACGCTATACCATAAGGTAGCAGGAGTTATAGCCAGAGATGAAGACCTTTCGCAGGAGTTGTGCTGCTTTATTTATAAGCATAATAGGCAAGTTGACAACCATAGTGTGTCAAGGTGCATGCATACTGCTCTCATGCATCCATACTGCTCTCATGCTCTTAATAAAATTCAGTATATACTGTGTAAGTATGCAATTTTGGATGTACCTGGTGTTTGAGTCCTTTGCACCTTCATGCTAAGCTGATGGTTTTATCATTGCATTGCTTCATCAGATATCAACTGTCATCTGTAGCTTTGAACACAATGCTTGTTTTGCTGGATTGATGAAGGTTGGGAGTGTTTATTAACTGCTGAATATCCGAAGCTCGCAGCATATGAAGTGCTGCATTTAGAAAGATGTTCTCAAGCAAATAGATTAAAAGGCCTGAAACAACTTGGCTTTTTTCCAAGCACTCGTATATGGGTTTGACATTGTTTGAATGTGGGACAAACTTTTTGGAAATGAAATCTGTGCGGTGTTCAACAAACTAAAATTTCTTCATTAACTGGGTAACTTATGCCAAGTGCATCTTCCTATTGGACAGTGTTCACCCTAGGCTTAAGTTATTCAGCTAAATGGGAAATCCTGCTTTGTGGAATAGCTTTTTGGTGGTGGTTTTTCTGGATCACTGCATTTGGTATTTTGCAGAAAGGTTATGGTTAGTTTCCCGCACTCCAAGAATAATCAAATTCCTTTTTTCAGAATGTATAGGCCCATCTTAGCTTTTCATCGCGTTCGGATTATATAAGTTTAAAATATCAAGGTCAACAATGTATAGGTTTATATCTCCATGTCTGACCCAAGCTCATCCTGGCAGACCAAACAAATGTGTGAATGATTATGATGATCATCCTAGCCTGTTGAAGTCTGGATTTTTTTTTTCTTTGACGGTTGAAGCCCAATAGGTATTATTATTGTGGCAGGAGGTCTGGGAGCATTCATAGTCTAGCTTGAACAGTGTCAAGGCCCGAACCCTTATACGATTTATTTTCGCCTCCTTGTAAATGTGATTGATTAATTCGCGAAGGAGCCGCTCTGACCGGAGAACTGATACTTGTGAGCGGCATTGAAGCCGTTCGATAGTCGTTGTCGTCCTGTGGTGGGCCGCGGCAAGCCGCTCCTTGTCCCCTCAGCAGGGACTGAAATTCATCCTTAATGAAAGACTGCTGTACGTTGTGGAGACGTATACCCACTCCAGGGATGAAACCCTGAACATCACCCTTTCACAGTGTGCCATCTGTGTGGAGTGGGTCGACTCCCCTGATGTAATAGGCTGAAATCTGGTGGGGGGTTTCCGTGAGGGAGGGGGTGAGCAGAGGCATTGTGTGTTTTGGAAGCAATCCAGGGGAATATCCAGTATCAGGGTGGGGGCGTCGATGCCTCTACCAATAGCTGGAAGAGATGCTGAGAGAGGGCCGCTGACGCCGGCGGAGCTCGGCATGACCTCTCTGCTCCTCTGCTGTGCTCTGGTTTTACTTCCTGGAGGTGGCCAGTCTGTTTTCCTCCTGGTGCATGTAAGCCATATTGGAACAAACTAGTCATCAATTAGCCGTGTGGCATCGATTCAGCCCAACTTGGCTGGTCTTAACAGAGGAGAGTGCGGATAATTAAGTAGATAATGCTGGATGTGTGGGATGTTTTCTGTGGTCTGTGGGCTGGGAAGATGCTGTGTAAAACATTTGGTCAATAAAAGTGAATAATTTCATTAAAATATCTGCACTGTATATGTTACCTCGCAGTGTTTTCTAGGTCATGTAAGACTACTGAAATGACTATAGGGATGATCATTTGAGACCTATTTAAGTCATTGATTTTGAATGGACCTAGATATTTGGGGAGTTTAGTCTTTTTTTTTTTTTCCCCCCCTCCGCTGAAATTGTTCGTGTTCCATGGTAGTGATTTTGTGCTGTTCGCGGAGAGCATCGATTGCCGTCGGGCACGATGTGCATAGGAGCGTGACTAGCCGATCGGTTTACTGATACCGGCATGGGCTAATGGCCCTTTACAGAGTGTGCTGATGGAACTGCTGCTCTTCGGGAACAATCATCAGGCGATTATCTCCATCCATAACATGTGAAATTAGGGCCGCGCGATAGCGCATTGCGATGCACTCCTGATTATATGGTGCATGCGCAATAATCACCAGGGCTTTTGATGACGGGCAAAACATTTGGCCCGCTACCAGCTTTTTGGTTTTATACGGGATGCCTACCATTTCAGGAGCAATACTAATCTGCTTACCAGATTGTGAGCCTAAGTAAATGTCGGTATAGTACTGAAAAGGTGATTATTTTATTTTTTTTATTAATATTTAGGTGATTGTGTACCTGCCATATAATCATAATATGATATGTCGCGCTATGTGAAATCAAAGAATGAAAGTTTCCCATTTCTAATTGAAATAGTTTGTAAACCAAGGTGCTGTAAATGCAAAAATCTATATTTTTCTTTTCAGATAATACTATGGTTATTGGGTGGTGTTTAAGCCTCTATTAATGTCTTCCATGCATCAAATCAATTATCTGTTAATGTAAACAGTTTACGTTAATTCGTCAGTTCGCATTTGATTACTTTCTTTAAATGTCATAAATGTATGCTACTGGTAATGTGATGATGTGCCAGTGTTCTGTGAATTGTATTTTGAAAGTTATCCGAGTACCTGATGGTTTGATTTCAGTGTACTTCTCTGGATTTAGCCAGGAATGGTAATTTACCCAGTGAAATCTGCACTGGAATTAGGGGAATGTTTGACTGAGGTTGTACTGTATTTTGACTTTAAATTTTAAGTGTTGAATACGTTTCTGACTAATGGTAGATATGTAAAATTCCCTTTTTGAATTGCCTGATATGAAGTGTACAATCCATAATGACACTTTGTAATGTAATATCCTTGAGTATTATCATTTTATTAAGTTCCTGCTCTTGGTACTGGGCAGATGAGGAACATATTAGTAGACTTATCTGTGCTACCTCAGCCCTGTCACTGGCTGTATCACACCAGAAAATTAAAAGCTCTGTCTAAAGTGTGTGTGAGTGTGTCTGTGAACAGGTTTTTTTTTTTTTTTGAGGTCCTGTGAAAGGACCTCAAATATAGCAAATCCTCAAAAAATTTTTTTTTATAAAAATCTGTGAATGCAACCAAAAAAGTAAAAATTCCAAAAGTATCGTATTTTGTTTGGTTACTTAGCGTTAAGGTTATGGCTGGGTAGGGGTTACGGGTGTCATGATTACTGTTAGTGTTTTTCCCATAGAAGTGAATGGGTGGTCTTCACTAAGATGGGAATACAAGTGTGTGTGTGTGGACATATTTCTATTACGTTGTGAGGACCCAATGTCCCCACAGTGTGAATGATTAAAAAAAGGTTATTTTCTGCTTTGTGGGGACATGTTTTTGTTCCCTATAAGGATAACCTCAATTTCATAAAATTCTGTGTCTGCAATCAAAAAAATAAAAATGCTAAAAGTCTCATATTTTGTTTGGTTACTTATGGTTAAGGTTAGGACTGGGTAGGGGTTAAGGGTGTCATAACTGGGATCAGGGTTATGCCCATAGGAATGAATGAATGAATGAATGGAGTGTCCCCATAAAGATAGGAGTGCATTGTGTGTGTGTGTGTAGAGAGAGAGAGTGAGAGTGAGCCAGGCATACCCGTCGGAATGGCAGTTTGTCCAGTAACAGGCAGTTTCCAGCTCTTAAATGTCAGATTTAAAGTGCTTGCTGCTTTAAGAGATTCTCTCCGATCTCGAATGCCTTTTGTCTGCTCCCCTTACAATAGACACTGGGCGTTCATGGTGACACCTGTCATTGCCATCACCGCTTTATATAGGGTTCCGTTTGAAATGCCATAAATATTTTTCCCCATTTATTTTTTAAGCTGCATCAGCATCTCTAAAACCAGAATACAAACACATCTAAGCTTCTCCCAATCCCAACCCTCATTTTTGTTGCTAATTACAAATGTTCAGATTGAGCCAGCTGTATTTTTGTGGACAGAGTTATAAATCACCAACTCGGACCCAAAATATATTCCGGATTTGCAGATCAGGCCTCGCTGCCTTATCTCTAAAGCCCCCCCCCCCCCCCCCCACACCCAAGACGGGAAAAGCGAAACGGTTGTTGCTTTTGCGTCCATACCAAAAAAGGTCAAACCCAAGGGGGGGTGCCCCAAC
>JAODKN010000093.1:8242622-8253249 GCA_026774425.1 Petrocephalus zakoni
CTTGTGTGCAAATTATTATTTTTTGTACAATGTATAATTCTCATGACAGTAGAATAGGTTATTCCTAGCCAGTCTACAGCAATAATTGAAGTGGAAAATATGGTTAACACCCACTGATGCATGGGGGAAAAAATACTGATGAATACCATGAAACTGTCATAATTTTGAAAAATACCATGACACAGAATTTTGGCCATACCGCCCAGCTCTAACCCAAACAGTGAAATAAAAATCACCTAAAGAACCAGTCTCATACAAACTAGCTGTGCAAGGAAAATGCATTTTCCAGCTAAGTAGATAGAAAAATGAAACAAGTTTACAGGAAAATGTGTACAGTTACAAGATGCTGGCTGTTAAAAGGGAACTAAACAGTATAATACACTTACAAAAAGGTACCGTTTACATTAACATTTGTTCAATATTATAAAAAAAAAATAGTGATCTGGTGGGGGGTTTATCTAGATGTGCAGGTAGCAGCAGACAAAACTAGGCCTGTAACAGTAGCCTTATTTTTGAATTTTTAATTTTACACATTTATTTTTATAGTATAGGTGACACGTCATTCCTGTGGGGAAATTCGGTGATTTCACTTAGCGCACCATGAGACACTGAAATCGCACTAAATCGTGAACCCAAAGATAGAGCCTTATACCAAACTGTGTATGTTTTGTACCTGTACAATGCTAATTTAAACCTCAGCAGTGTAAATTGGCATACAAATTGTGTGTGTTTTGACCAAACAAACATTTCCTGTCAAACAATGTATTCACACTGACATGAAAACTCTGTAATCAAGGCAGGAAATCAGAGATTAACCAGCATAGAAGTTACTGTGGCCAGAAAGTTTGCTATAAAAAAAAAATCAAAGGTAGTTTCAGAACTGATGCTCTGATTACTGCATAGTACTTGCAGTGTACTCAAATAGTGCTTTAATGTTTTAATGTCTGAAATTATCAGCTCCAAAACTGGGAGGATATGTTTTACATGCCAAATTAAACATTAAAGAACTACACAACAGTTAATAAAAATTGTACTTATGCTAAAAACTTGGGGCCCATAGGGTTAACTACTCAGCTACCGCAACAAACAACTATTTGCATTTTGTGACAATCTCCAAGATTAAGTTGGTGTTTCTCCTGATAAAAATTAGATACAGCAACAAATCTTTAGATGAACATAAATTACACTGTAGAAGCACAGAAGTAGGAGATATTCATTAGTATCTGTAGATCACGATTATCAATTTGGCCTAAAGATTTCGCAATGAAAGACTTCCTCATGTTCATTCAGTACAATCAAGAATGTGTCCCGAGTGTAAGCCCCTCAGACGCTCCAGACAGGCCACACAACAACACGGGGCAACGTGCTCACCTGTCCTGCACTTGGGAACAGGGGCTTGGTGACGGCTGGCGGGGGGGCGGGGCTGGCAGCCGTGGCAATGGCTGGCCGGGTCAGCATAGCAGGCGACGTAACGGGAGGCACCTGGGTCATCGGCGGACGATGCCCCACAGGCGGCGGCATCCCTAACGCGGCAAGGACTGTCATTCACAAGTTACTGCCAGGATAGCATTTCAGATCAATGTGGAAGTACCAAACATGCCAGACGCAATTACACTTCGACTGGTTACTTAAAAATACGTATAATTAAAAAAGACAGAACAAAAGACCAACAAAAGACAGAAGAGTAAAATTACGCCACAGCATCTACAGGTCTTTTGGGAGACTCTGCTCACCTGGTGGCATGCCTGGCATCATTGGGGGCATTCCAGGCCCAGGGGGCATCATTCCACCCATTGGCATCATGCTGTCGGTAAACAGACAACCTATTTGTCAAAGCACAATGACTGCGGGGAAGGGAGTGCACTTTGTCTCAGAAGTATCAATACCCACCCTGGAGGCATGCCAGGCATTACAGGTGGCATCCCTGGCATCATGGGTGGAACACCAGGCATCATGGGAGGCATTCCTGTGTGAGGAACAAAACTGCATTTATGAAACTGCATTTCCAAGCTTACCATTTGTGGCTTTGGACTCCTGTCTCACACCATACCTGCGAAGTTTCCTGGTGGTATGCCAGGAGTCCCGTGAACAGGGGGCATCCCCGGCTGGGTCATGGGTGGCACAAAGCTGGCCTGGGGCTGTACAGCTGGCTGCTGGAAGGAGGGACCCGGTTCCTCATCCTCGTCATACTCGTCAGAGTCGTCCTGGTTGTTCTGTTTCTTTTTTTGACTCTCAGCTTTTGGACAAAATTAGGAGGGTAAACACAGATACTGCAGATTCAGGGTAAGGAACTCAAGAGCAGCAACCTAGAGAACACAGCCTAACGGTGCTGACGCAAATTTCTTTTTCCATCACACTTTTTTAGAAAGTTTTCATCACACTTTTGGGCCGCATTGTTACAGATTTGAACAAAACCTGGCATGCTGATTCGGTCATGAGAGTAACCCAGAACTTATGAGTAAGCCAGAACTATCATTGAAAATATCATTTTAAAATTAAAATATAGAGCTATTAAAGAGCTTTAACACTATATGAGAATTATTTCTGTGCAACATATTAAGGGAGAGTGAGTCATATTCCCCCCAATAAGTTCAAACTTTGTTAGCTTAAATCTCCCTCAATACTGATGCAAGACATGTGATTTCACAGTTCCATGGGTTAGTTTCATTAAAACATGTGAGAATGAGGTTAAGTGGGATGATGACACCCAGAATTACTCTTCTCTAAGCCACCTGTCACAGTTATACAAAAACAGATGATGTGATTCGGAGTGTGTTCTGTTCTGTCTTGTAGTTGTTGACAATTCTTTAATAAAAATTTGATCACAAAAAAAGATGCGATTCATACTCATACCACCATTCGATTCCAGCATAAAAATTCAGCAAATAAACCAAATCTTATGATCTGTACTCCAAATAATTACTTTTACTACTTTCAGAGGTATTAAGACTGCCTTAACTGAAATTACCTTGCGTTTTCTGTTCCAGAACCCGCCTCCTCTCATCCATATCCTTTTCAGGTATACCTTCCATTCCATAGATTTCCAATTCGATATCAGTTCTTCCAGGTATGGCATTGGGCACTCCATCAATAGTTTCTTTATGTACCTACAATGGATTTCTATTACTTCAGAAATTCATCTATACCACGGATCATAAAGATAAAAACAAGGCAGGTAACAAAAAGACATGATAGACAGCTTCCCACATCCTCTTACCTGCATGCAGTGGATGGCTAGTCCTGGGCCTGTATACAATTTCTTGTGGCATATATGGCATTTGAAATGCTTTGCCTTCTGGTGCTGTATGAGAATTTTTTCATCATCAAAATCTCTGTTGCAATACCTAAGTGTGCTCTGTTAAAGTCATAATGAGCAATGATACCATTCAACACTAGTAACCCACAAATGACAGATACAAAACATGTGAAAGCTTATTCATACACCAACATATGACAGGCTGCCAAAATAAGGCACTTTTCATATGGTATTTATCCCACTGATTAACACATCCTACTAATTGGCTCTTACCAATAACATTATGCCATTACTTTTAACCTGTTAGTTTAGGATCAAGTACATTTTCTGAAAATGTCTTCAAAAATTTAAACATGATCATGACTTATTACTACAGGGAAGTTTACAAACCGTCAAATATATTTAAATGCCTATGGGACAATTAAAATGAATAGAAAGTCGCTTATACACAAAGCTTTTTTAGTCTCAGCCACTCAAAGCACATTAATATATAAATTTATTTACTGTAAATTTATTTTCTCTCGAATATACATACACTTACATATATACACACACACACACACACACATATATACGCATACAGGTCGAAAAACACTACGCCAAGTCAGAAACAACTTTAGTCTGTATGAAAGAAAAGGGCTATAATGCGTCTTATTTAGTTAGTTGACCGCATGACCGCAGGTTATGTTGCGATCCAGATTCATCTTTTCCTACTGTAGAAACATTAGCCTCAAACTGTTACGAGCAGGTAGCTAAGTGACACGGGCTAGCGGTTACACCAGGCAAGAATCACAATGAGATCTGATACAAGGACAGCTCGCAAATGATAAAAAGAAGCTGCTTAAAACAACATGGCGCACATATATGCAGAATACCAGACATTCACTGTTGAAACGAAGGTATTTTTTAATGAAAAGCACGGCTGCTAAGCGAGCGCCAAGGCGCGCCGTCAGTGCGGCCTAGCGGCTCGGCTAGCCACAGGATGTTCACCTTCGAAAAGTAAAAATAAAACATCTCATATAAAGGATACCAACACCAAGGCTTCATTTGCTTCTTCTTCTTGCGTCCCATCTTAGTTTAAAAGGGAATCAACACAGTATCTACCAAAAAAGTAAAAGAGACTGACAAGGCTTTGTAACGACACACGGCGATACTAGGAATTCCAGAAAATGGCGCGGCCCACAGCGAAACTCGGCTTACCTATAATGCAACGCGCTCAGTGCACCGCTCGGCGCATGCGCTGGACAAGGTGCGAAAATGCTCGAGCTTACTTTGCGTGCATTGTATCTTGAAACAATCTTGAACTTTATTTGTACATGTTGGCATTCTCTCTGTTTTTTATATAATAATTAACAAATTTCAATTTTATTGGCTCACAGAGTAGTTTCTAGAACAGAAGCTCAAATCTGAATGCTATCTATCTATCTATCTATCTGTCTCTCCGTCCGTTTTCAGTGAATTCTCCCATTGAACAACAGGAGGGGCCTGTCTCACAAAGCCAGCTTTCTTGCTTTCTTTTTGCATTGTTTTTAGCCAGATAACTTGTCGGATTTAAGATATCTCAGTTTAAACAGACTGTCTTCATTCACTTACATTTTGCCCAGACTACCTTACACCCCACAATTAGTTATCCAGCTAAGCAAGAAATTCTGCTTTTTTTGTACAGGCCTGTGGTACACTATATTGCCAAAAGTATTGGGATGGCTGCCTTTACACACACATGAACTTTAATGACATCCAATTCTTAATACATAGCCTGGAAGGCTTTCCACAAGGTTTAGGAGTATGTCTCTGGGAGTTTTTGATCATACTTCCAGGAGAACATTTGTGAGATTAGGCACTGATGTTGGACCAGAAGGCCTGGCTTATAGTCTCCACTCTAATTCATCCCAAAGGTGTTCTGTTGGGTTGAGGTTAGGGCTGTGTGCAGGCCAGTCTTGGCTTGGTTGCAGATGCTCAGCCATAGAAATCTATTCCATTAAGCTCTCTAGGCACTGTTCTTGAGCTCATATGAAAGCCACACAAAGTTTTGAGGCCTGTAATCATTCATGCTGCAGAAAGTTGGCGACTTCCGCACACTGTGCATCTCAGCATGCGCTGTCCCCGCTCTGTGATTTTACGTGGCCTACCACTTTGTGGCTGAGTTGCTGTTGTTCCCAATTGCTTCCACTTTGTTATAATACCACTAATAGTTGGACTTATTGCACAGGTGGCATCCTATCACAGTACCATGCTTGAACGCACTAAGCTCCAGAGAGCAACCCTTCTTTCACAAGCAGTCTGAATGCTTAGGTGCTTGATTTTATACATCTATAGCTATGGAAGTGATTGGAACAACTGAATTCAATGATTTGAAGGGGTGTCCCAATACTTCTGGCAATATAGTGTATGTGATTAAAGAGTAAGGATGTGAAACTGGTAGTGTAATGAACAGGTAGTTTAATGAATTATTGCTTCAAGTTCTATGTGGAGATCTGACATGGGTACTTCTGAATTCACCCAGTGTTCGACTGTATATCTGTGAGATTACCAGTCATTTTGCTTAGATGTTCTAGCAATAAAAATAATAATGATAGTAATGATTTTCTGTCCCTGTTCATTGCTAATCATCATATTCAGGCCCATGTTTTAATCTGGGTTACTGACATTAGAAGGCAGAAAGTAACACACCACACGGGGGTGACATTTTCCCATTAATCAATCTGAACAACTGTTCTGGAGTGCCTAAGCCTATTTAACATGTGATGCCACTTTCAACTAGTTAAGCAGCATGGAAAACCTACAGAGGCATAACATGGTATCCTGTGGTTAATGGTCCATTTTGTTTTTAAATTAAAAACACAAGAAATAGTATATTCCTGCCTTTAGAAGGATTATTCCACCTCTTCTTTCCTTGGCAAAGCGATAGATCATTTGAGAATCTTTTAAGTGCATGTAGAATTTCATATGGTTCAAAACCTTAATGAGCATGACTCATGAACTCAGAGTTGGCAGGCACATCCATTCATGGGGAATGGAGGGGCCAAGGCTATGACCACGACAAATTGCTCCAGTCTTACACACCCTGATTAGTATTTGCTGCATAATAACGCATCTTGATAATAGCAGAAATAATTTAACTGCTCTACTCCTGTACATGACACTGGCTGGGGAGTAAAGATGGTCTTTGTTCACTCTGAGCTTTTAATTAGTCAACCTTGATCAGCTGTGGACTGTGTAAATCTGCACGTTACGCTAAACCAGACATTTTGGCAGAAGATTCTTTAACTGGTGATGCCAAAAAAGCACCAATGAGGAATAGCATTAAGTGCAGAATGAGGGGGAAATAAAACCTGCCCGTCGCCTTTCTCCATAATTTAAATCTGGAGATAACTTTGCATTGTCATTAACATTGTCATTAACTTACAGTAGTGCCTAGGAGCTAACAGCAAAGGAAAAATCATTGATTGCATGCATTATTATGCAGATCGAGATGTCTTTGTAATAATCTTCATTAATCTTTGTACTATCTGTTAACCCTTAGTCTAAGTTAACACAAATCAGAAAATGATCAGTTTATCTGACGAGTAATTCAGCCAACATTTTGATCAAGGGTAATTAAGATCTGCTGGAAGAAGCCGGAACAGAAATAAGCATTACCCTCCAGGAGGCCTGGCCTGGAATTACCCACCGTGAACCTGTACAGTGTCCCTGTGGTATGCTGCAGGTAGATCCGTGTATTCCTGGTGTTCCTGGAGCTAGCTCTATGTGTGTCATTGTCTCAGAGTGCGAGGCTCTATAGGACGTGTCCAGATTGTGGACCCCTGAATCTACCCATCTATTGATATTGGTCACGTTGCATGTATTACTGAGTATCTGATTTTTTAGTCGACCCTTCCAAGTCATGAAAATAATCAGACATAATGAAGTGGAATGGAGGCGCCATCAGACTCCCTGACAATAAAAGCCCAGCTGAGTTCATGTGGGTGCATCGTAAGTAAATGCACAGAATGTGTCACACACCAAGCAGAACCCAAATACATGCGGCTGACTGCCAGGCATATCAAACATCTGCCAATTTTCATATAATTTGTCATGCCTTGGTGACTGAAAGTTATTACATGATGTAACATGATGGGATGGATGGATGGATGGATGGATGACGGGTAGATAGGTAGGTGGGTAGGCAGGTAAAATAATTCTAAGTCAACTGAAAGTTATTCTTCAAAAGCACAACGCTAAAACAAAAACATGCACTGTACAGTTTTTCCACGTTCAATTTAAGTGGAATGTTAACATTAGCATAGCGTCGTTAGAATAAAACACATACTAAACTCAGTAAATCTTAACCAAGATCATCACCGTTTTAGGAGAGATGCTGAAAAACCTGCCAAACATTTGTACAAATATATAGATACCTTCATAATGCATTATGATGGTCAGTATAAGAATTATGATTGCAGTGTGCTGCATTATGAAGGGACTTACCGTCAGGGGTTGTGTAAACAGTGAAATGCGCGGTAGTTTCTTGCTATAACAGTGCAAATGCGTACTTATTTACGCAGCTATGACAAGAAATTATAGTGTAATTAGTAAAGTTTATAATGCTCGGTAATTTCATCTTATACACCTATGTGCAATTGCACTGTTAAAACAAGAAACTGCCGTGCATTTTATGGTATATACGGCGATTGCGTACCACTTATGTCAACCCCTGCTTATAATGCGTTATAGGTGAGAGCTTCATAGAGCATTCATAATGCATAAGAAACATGACTATAATGTGCTATGCCTTTTAATAAATTGTTATAGCTGGGTTTACAATATAAATGCATTACAATTCATTATGAGGGTATGTGTAATATAGTATATTGACTGCTTTAAGTAAAATGTTACCAAGCAGGGTATCTCTGGCCTACCCATGAGTCAGTAAAATGTTACATGACCAATGTGTACAATAACTCATGAACACATGAAATATCTCCTTTCACAATATTCTGCAAGTGACATTTCAATAAATGATTGACTCATTAATCATAAGTGAATGTTTAATCACTCTGAACCATAAAAACTAGCCAAGCAGATAGATTTTTAATTATAAAACTATTTAATGTATTCCAATA
The DNA here is from genome assembly GCA_026774425.1 of Petrocephalus zakoni. NCBI lineage: Eukaryota > Metazoa > Chordata > Actinopteri > Osteoglossiformes > Mormyridae > Petrocephalus > Petrocephalus zakoni. The sequence goes on from JAODKN010000093.1 coordinate 8,250,981, forward strand.
TTTACATATCAAATCTACAAAATATGCACATGTTAAAAATAAAGTCAGTCTCCAAACTTGAAATGTCATAGCCCTTGTATATAGACTCCAGTGACAACAGAGAATCGTCTGCTATACATGTTAAATTGTACGATATTTATCTACAGAACACTGTCCAATCACGTGCTACTTCAGACCGGGTTAAAAGCTGAAAGCTATGTTAAACTCGGCTGTATTCTAATGTCATTGATTTATTTTGTTTACAGCACAATAATTCTACCTAGGATGACTTCAGGGAGAAGAGGTGTTTCAAGATTAATTTTCAAGGTCAATTATAATCTGCCATTAGGTGAGCAAGACACATCCATTACAGATCATAAAGATCACATGACCATACAGTGTAGGAATGTCACATGACTACGGCATTTCTGAGCTGCAGGGCAGCCACAGAGAAGGACCCGTCAAGCTGATGCCAGCGAAACTAGACCTAGGAAGATGCCAGTTATCTGCTGGGGGCCGGCCTGCTCAGTCCTCCCGTCACATTCTTAAACAAACACTGCTTTATAAAACACTGCTTTTTAAAAACCCGCTCAGGCACCATCCCATAATCTGTAAGTATCTCTCACACAGCCCACCTTTCTCAGAGTCCCCTTAGTACTTTTTTACACCAAAAGATTTCATGTTACACAGTATAATAATGCACTAACATTGCTATTTTTGTCATTTTTTTCTGTTGGTTGTACATTTTTGGCAAACAGAGAAACTTTTTGTATATTTAAAATGACAATTCACTTTTTCTTTCGACAAAATAACATAAGTAACATACATGCATTTTTTTTTACAAAAAAAATCCACTCCCATTATGAATAAATACACATACACACTTGTGTCAACACTTTTCCCTCATTAATAAACAAGTCAATTTGGCCTATATTAAAACAAAACAAAATGACACAAAACAAAAACAGAGCATACATAATTTTCCTGTAATATATGGCACAAAAAAATTAAATTGCATTGGCAGAACATTGTGTACACAGGAGAAGAGTACCTTTTTGTTTTTTTTTTACATACCTCCTGTTGGTTTTGTCTATCAAACAAATGGCTTAAAAAAAGACCAGTTCCACTATAAAGCCATCTTGCTGTAATTTTTGTTCATTACTCCTGCAATCACGACGACTGCAGATTATCTAGGCACCTTATGGTTAATGGTAGGTGCTGCCACAGACTCCCACAGGCGCGAGATAACAGGCTGTGGATGGAAAAGGTGATACCATGCTGGTTCACACTTGGGCAACTGCAAACTGGGGCAGAGTTCTGTAGCAGCTCCCTCCCTCCCTCCCTTCCTCTCTCTCTCTCTCTCGCTCATGGAGATGGAGGTAGCTTGACATCTAGCAGGCTGTAGGCAAAGACATTCCAAAAGACGGCGCAGAGGACGAAGAGGGTGTAGACGCAGAAGAAGATCCAGAAGAGGGACTGCTCCTGCAGACGCTGCTCGTAGTTATGGAGCACGACCACGCCCAGCGTCAGGCCCACCGCCACGCCGCCCAAGTGGGCCACGAAGCTGGGGTTGGGGCAGGGAGGGAAGGCCGGGGGGTAGAAGCGGAGCCACACGGCCCGCCCAAACTCCACACTCACTGCGAGGGAAAAGAAACACAGGAGACAGAAGGAAGTGATGCGGCGCCTGGCTCACCGGCATTATCTGGCTTGTTTTAGTAGCAGTAATATACAGCTCACTATACTCCAGAGTAGACCACCGATTAATTAATAACAAGCCAGACCTTTTATGTGGCAAATGTTTACTTAACGAATGAATAATGAGAAAAATAATAACCCGACTTGCACACAAGGACACTAAGGAGCATAATTAGGGTGGGAGTCTTTCCTCTGCCAGAGTGGGTTTCAGACTGCCCGCTTTTAGGCGATTCTCATTCAAAGCCAGCTCTTTATGAAGTTTTATTCTCCTTTAAGCAGTTGTCTGAGACCAGAGATTTCTAAAAATTGAGATGCTTTTGGATAAGGCGCTCCTGGGATGTCTGGTCCAAAGGCATGACATCCACCCCGAAAGGGTACAGAGAAAAGCTCTCCCCATCTGGAGCCAAAGGTAAGGGAGACTCACTGCAGACAAGGGCCATGGCCATCCGGAAGAGCTTAAACTGGCACTTCATCCCCGACCAGTTCTGGAAGGTAGACAGACAAGACGGGGGTATGCTTGGGTTTTTGCGACACATCCCAAGACATTTCAGGAGAAACAGAATCCTGTTTGAAGTGTCTGAAGACTAGAACTATC
>JAODKN010000093.1:8268373-8284607 GCA_026774425.1 Petrocephalus zakoni
CCCCCATCAAAACAATGCCAGCGGCTCCGCTTCCCCGATGCCGCCATCACCCATCTCATTATGCTCCCAGACTCGACTTATTCTTCAGGGGGGAAACAAACAAGCAAACGAGCCGGCGAGCGCAAACTCTCAGGTATCCCGCGAAGCTCCCCTAGCGCAGGCGCGCGGCCGCGGCGCTGCGTTCCGGCGGGCTGGCTAAAGTTTACCGCAGCGAGTGAAATTTCATTTTAAGACAGCGTGGTGCCGCCGAAAGACGGAGACGGTTATTTGCATTGTCTCCCCTGGCACTGTTTTGGCATGATAAATGGATTTTCATCAGAAAGGAATGAGCTGGCCGTATGCAAATTGCCGCTGGCGCGGCACAAGCCTCGCATGTTATTGCCGGAGTCACATGTGTGGCCCTGGGAAAAGAGAGAAAGGCACAGTTGCGGCGGCTCTGAGATTCTCTTTTTTTCCACACTGAGAATAATCCAGACATAATGCTGAGCTCAAAATGGGCTTTCATTACCAGGCTTCTGTGACAGTCGAGTTTCTGAATGGGACAGGGGCACCAAACACTAAGCACAATGAGCCGCTGCACTGTAGCTCTAATCTTCATAATACAGCATAATAAGGAGCTCGGGGGAGCTACATGGGGTGAAGATCCACCCACTGGTAGGAGACAGAGTGGCCCAGTTCCATCCCGTAGACGGCATTTATAAGACAGAACCACGGGTGCGATCTCAAGGGGAGACCATGCTTCTGAAAGCTAGTAGACAAATTCCATATCTCACTTGCATCTAAATTTATTTTATTTAGCAGACACTTTTGTCCAAAATGACACAAGTGAGGTAAATATCACACTACATTTATGGCATTTAGCTGACAGCCTTATCCAGAGTCTCTTACAGTACATTATAGGGATTACAATCTGCCTAGAGCAACTTGGGGTTAAAGGTCTTGCTGAAGGACCCACTAGTGGTGCGTGGGATATGAACTGGCAACCTCTTGGTCCATAACAGGGCCTCATACCACGAGGCCACCACCCCTACAAACATTTGTGCTGCAAAGTCGACTAAGTGCAGCTAGCTGAGCTTCCAATAAATACCCTGGTACAACTGTAAGCAGTACTGTAGCGAGAGGCACGCTGCTATCCACCAAACAAAACAAGAAGCTAGCAAGATTACTATTAAAATCAGCAGGTAAAGTACAATACTAAGAACATCCAGCAAGTAGAGTTTGGTTACAAGCTAGTAGAGCTGTTCCTGCAAAGGATGGGTCTTCAGGCATTTCTTGAAGGTGGTGAGGAAAACTTATGGCAGGACTGAGATGCACCATTAGACAATTCTCCATTCCTGTGTGAAGAACGGTGCAGGAACCCATGAAATGGCTGCAAAACTCTGCCAGACCTCTGCCCGTAGTAACACTTCCAGTCACCCATCCAGTGTGACCTTATGGTAATCTGGTAATCACTTAGACAGACTCTGGACCTCCGGTTGGTGATTTCAATGACTGACCTCCAAATGACCCAAATGGGATCAGTAAGGGTCTCCAGCAGCTTCTAATGAGTGGACACCATGATCTAGATGGCCCTTGACAGGTTGTGACCTCTAGCATTACATTGGTCACACTTTATATGTGGTTCATCATATTTGTACGACTCTTTCCAATAGCACTACCTTCACCATGCAAGGTAATTATTTCCAGAGACCAACAATTGATTATTTCCGGAGACCTGAAACATTTATGTGGCAACTTGTGGATGCTCATTAGTCTGTGCAGTGATTTGAGATTTGTAACAATTAAAACTACAGGAGGCACAAAATGAGATACAATAATTATTCGTCTGTGTAATTCCAGACCTTCTTACAGTAAATGGCTGAAGGTCACACACGAATTGATCATTATGAAAAATTTGGCGTTCACGTCACAGGCTCTAATCTTTCCACCCTCTCAACGTCTATAGTAAAGCTTCTCCACAGGTTCACAAGCAAAGTCCTCCTCCTTAAACTGTAAGACACTTAATCTGTGACGACAAGACGCGACCCCAGCTGTGTGTGAATGGGTTTTCCAGTAGGGTTTGGCTTTCAGCAGGCCAGCAGAGCAGAGATCACAATCTGGGAGGGGGACACAGGTCTCATTGGCCGAGGCACCACCGCGCTAATGAAGCTCAACGTACAATACAAAGCTCAGCAGAAATACCTATTGAATACTTTCTTGTACCTATTGTAGCCATTATGAACTGTTTACATTGATATGGAAAAAGATGACATTTCTGAAGGGATTAGCTTACAGCCGTTTATGTAAGAGCCAAATGGTAGCGGGGGTTCCAAAATCCACCAGTTCCCATCAGCACCCCCCACCCCCCCGCTCCACCTCCACCAATACATACAGACAAACATCCCTACTTCTGTACCACCCACGGGATGGTACCAAAACAGTGGCAGAGCTTTGATCTGCACAGCAAGCCGGCATATGTTTATCCAGCCATGTTTTGTGTCACGGTCACCCTGTGCTCATTTGCACGTTCCACAGAGAAATCCCACGCTTGTCCCCTCTGTGGGGAATAGTGCAGGCAACAGCAGGGTCTGAATCTCAGAACACATCACGGCCCCATACTTTACAAGCACTAATGCAAGATGGGTGCATGGATGAAGGTCAAAGAAGCTTTCTTCTAGAGCTGGGGTAGGCATGGTCACTTGTACACTATTAAAACCTTTGTACATTCCCAGAAATATCTGAATGGCCACTCCTGTCATTATAAAGCTATTTTCCTGGTACAACTGGAGTGCTGCACTTCTGACTGGGACAGACTCCATGATCCAGTTAGAGCCAGGCAGAGGAGCCAGCTTCACAGCCCTATATTATGTTCTTCACATGGCAGCTATGGTGCAGAGCACACATTGTTCACAGGCGTGGTAAGAGTTTCCCAGACGCAGCATCAATTAGCGTCTCTAATTAAAAGCTACTGCACAGCAAGGGCCACTTCACCCACGCTAATTAAGCACGAGCAGCACGGACGGAACAGGCACCCTTGCTGTGCCTCGCAATGATTCACAGCTGCCGCTAAAACAGATAATGGCAGAGTGATTTTGTGCAGATTGACAGGGAAGATGGCTGAAAACTTTGCCCGAATGGCTTTGGCTCTTTATCTGGTACTCACATTGCAGGGTAGAGGAAGTCTCCACGCTTCCATGGGTACATCACAACAATAACGACATAACCAGACGGGACAAAAACTGCGCTAGGTGTAGAAATTTTTTGTTTTGAGGGCAGAACAAAAAAAACAAATGGTTCCGAGAGAGAGAACCAATCAGATTGTAGAGGAGGTGGGTTCAAGCAACTAAAGGCTGTGGGTCCAAGACATCTGATTCGTTGGTCTGACGTGACACAAAGTCATCTGATGGTGCAGGTTCCATATCCACTCAACATAATCAATCTACAGCCCAATATCATAGTCTCAGCTATATCCCCGCTACTCTCCCACTACAACAACTACTACTACTACAACTAAGACTAATAACACAAAAACAAATGAAGGGAATGGTAGGGCAGTGGGTAACACTGTTGTTTTATATGAGAATGGTCATTGGTTCATGGCTGGATGGTGAATTGCAGTACATGTATATAGCACTTTCATTAAATAATACACTCAGTGACAAAAAAATGTACGCACCCAGAAGTAATGGTTCGATTTTGATGTAATTTGATACGGGTACATACCAGCGATGGTTATTTAAATGATTTGATTTGCAAGGAGCTGGCATGTCTAGTCACCAGACGCAGAGGATGCCTTGTAGACGTATCAGACAGCATTACCAGCACTAGACGGAGTTTGATAGGGGTTGCATTGTGAGTCTGCATGAGGCCGGGTGGTCGTATCATGCAATTGCCCGGCATGTGGGGCATGCAGATGTCACAGTCGGCCAATGTTGGAACCAATGGACACATGAGGGCACCCACACAGGTCATGAAGGTTCCAGTCACCCAAGACGGACCACACCAAGGGAGGATCGTCATATTGTGTGCCAAGCATTACAGAACCCCATGACATCGGCGCCTGCCATCCGGACACAGCTCTTGGAGTCCCTGTGTCATCATGCACCGTGTCTCGGCTATGGGTTCACCATCCCATGTGTAGGCTGCCGTTAACACCAGCACATAAAGGGCTGCGTTTGGTCATCTCTGGTAGTAATTCAGGGGACCCTGAAGGCACAGCGCTATGTCAGTGACATCCTGCATCCGCATGTCTTACCCTTCCTGAGACAGAACCCTGGTACAATCTTTCAACAAGACAACACCCATCCACTCACAGCACGCGTGTCTATGGACTGCCTGCATCATGTTGCGGCCCTCGCATGGACAGACAGGTCCCCTGATCTTCCCCCAGTCAAACATGTCTGGGATATCAACTCAGACCCAGTGCCAATCTGCAGGATCTCGAGGGCCAGTTATAACAGCTGGGGGTCGACTTGAAGCAGGAAAGGGTACAAGGGCTGTACGACTCCCTTCCTTCCGCACCATTCCGGACCCGGGGGGGTGAGGGGGGGATGCCACACCCTACTGACATGGGACCAGCAGTGTGCCCATACTGCCAACACTGTTGTCCGATTGTTCTGATATAATCATTGTCACATGACCTTTCACCACGTACAGATTCAATGCATTTCCAGCACTCCGTCTGGGTGCTTAACTTTTTTGTCACTGAGTGTATTTTTCAACCTTAATTGTTGACAATTGCGTCTTAATTACTGCTGACATTGACAAAAACTTAGGCAAAATGTAAAATGTGGAAACAAGGTTCCATAATCATCGCAGTGACAACATTCTCTGCCAACTTTGAGAAGACATTAATATTATACTGGCTGAAGTTCTGGGAACATTCGCTGTTAATTGGGAAGCAGACCACAGAGGAAGGTCCAGGAACAGCTGTATGCAAAGGAGAACACTGCCGAGCCTGAACATAAATTAAAATAATTAAGCAGTTGCATCAGGAGGGACGGTTTAAGGCAACGACTGCAAATACTTTTATTACTAAGACAAAAAATAAAAAGAGGGAGACTGTGGCACTGTCGTCTACGGTGCCATCAAGGTTCTGAAGCTGGACTGCATGTGGCCCCTGCCTCGGCCAGATCCTGCACCTGCCAGGTACGACCAATCTGGGACACCCACCCCTTTGTAGAGGGGCCTCCCTCAGCACCCCCTCTGCATTTATCTGGACAGGCCCCCCCCCGCCACCTCCCACCTCCACTGCATCTCGCTCCTTCTATAATGCAAATCGGAGGAGTCGCGTGCCGTCCATGACCTGGGGGGATGCTGGCGCGTCCAGCTGACACGTACATCTCCATCCTGACTGATGGGGGGTATCTGCAGCTTGACAGCAGCTGTTGATGGCTGGGACCCCACTGGGACCTGTCAGATGTTGGTGGGCAGTAAGCCAGATCCCAGCAATGAGCGGAGACCACTGGACCTGCAAACTGGACCTGCAAACCGGCACACAGTCGCTACCTTCATGGCTCACCTTTGCGGGAGATGCATAACAGACGTCGTCTCATGGCTGCCAGGCGACTGCAGCTGGCATCCGGCATACTTGCCTGTTCGGTATGACGACAGTCGCAATTGGCCCGTTAGCGAGCAGCGTAAGAGCAATGGCAAGGTTGCCAAGTAACGGCTCCTGCCATATTCTTTTCGCAAGCTGTTTCCAAAAATCGTGTACACAGTACAAAAACACAAGAAAGCCTTCGCCTCCTTGTGTTTGTATCACAGAGGATATGAAACAAGGTTTTACGCTGCGATTTGTGCCACACTAATGCAACAAAACAGTTGTAGCCATCAGTCAAACTAATTTCAAACTGCAGATTGCCAACGGCCTGGAACAGAGTACAGGGACTGTAACCTGAGTCAAACCCAAGGCCAGTTTATGCCAAAACAAAGGCCTACAGCGGGTTAGTGCTGGTGGGCACACAAAACATCCCCTCCCCCGAAATTGATTCACTAAAAAAAGGTCCAGCATTGACAAGGGAGAGGGGGATGCTGTTCATCCTGGTTTTACTTAATTGGATCTCAATCCTGGGAGAGCTGGGGGGGGGCAGGGGTGACGAGGTGGGGGCACGATAACAAAGGCTTGTCGTGAAACAGAGAGACGTCCCTCCGGGGACAGAATGACGGAAACAGCCTGGAAAAAGCACAACTTACGGCTTGTCATCTCAACCAGCGGCCAGTCTGGACGCTCAGCCCCAAAGGCCTGCAGGCAGCCCCATCCTTCGGCGTGCGCGGGACGAGCCCCCCCGTTTTGGCAAAATCCTGCGCAGCGAGCATATGAGGGCGATATGTGGACCTCGCAGGCGTGACAAAACGGCCGGGCGCTCGCAAGCTATGAGGCCATCTATTCCCGAGGAGCCCCGGGACTGGTGGGGGGGGGTCCCACTTCCAGGAAGCCTTTGGCGACACGCCCCTCATTAATTCTTAGGACTATCCTCATCAACGCTGATATTTGCACAGCTGCTGGTGGAGGATACTCAACAGTCATCACAAGATTGCTAGGAAGACGTGTGCATTGGGCGGTGGCAGGGAGAGGAAGCGGGGGGCAACGATCTTTGGATGTTAATTGCCGTCGTTCGCATGGCAGATGCTCAAAGGTCACTGCCTGGGCCCCAGATGGACAATCACGCGACTCATAGCAGAGGCCCAAAACGATGACTAATGCGTTGACAGGCCCCCTTGCAGGACACGGCTACACTCAGGTGGTGACACTACATCACCCCATCGCTGAACGTAGACGCTCGCTCCTACGGTCTGGTAGTGGGTTGACCAAGCATGGCACGTAGCTCGTAATGATACTGACGAGAAGGCGGACTAAAAAAAGATGGTGAGGAATGACCTGGACAGAAAACGAGCTCCCAGATATAAAGCTATTCCCGCAGACGGGTCCGCCAGGGGGACTTTGGGTAGACGACGCCTTTGGCTTTCACCCACAATCGTTCTACATTCTCAGCCATTCAGGCTACCTACCAGGCAGGATGATTTACAACACCTGTGTTATTAACACTAAATAATCCTTTTTCTTTTCACAGAAGGCCTACAAAATAGATTACTGGTGTTATATATATTTCATACAAAGCCATTCATTAACAGCACCAATCCACTGTTGGCTCAAACACTGATTGATATGCATGCTCAGTGTAATTTTATGTCACATATGAGACATACAGTATGCTGTCAATTTGCTTGTTGCTCAAAAAAAATGGAAGTGGGAACATTGTGGCCTCCTTCTCTCCGGCGAGTCATTCATCATATAAACAGGGTAAAAGTTCTGGATTCTTCAGCCGCGTGAATTTGAAAGACGAACACAGGCAGCTCCCTGTAATCACCATTGGCTAGTGTTCCTGAGTAATGTGGCGGCCGGGGGCTGTGGCTACCCCCCCGCCCCCCGCCACACAACTCAGAAATACCCCCAGCTGTATGAGAAACAGGAAGTAGCAGAAGGCTTGAAAACGCCAAAGAGATCCACTACCACCATCCATGTAACAGGCCAGCAGTTTAGCCCAAAGCCATTATTCAGAATGGAAACCAAGAACTGAATTGGCTGAACTTCGGTCCTTTATTTCTTTATCTGCCTTCATCAAAGCTAAGTGGACCAGTCACCACTCCAGAGAAACACAAAAAGCATCGGGGGGGGGGGGACGGCGACTGAGGCCACAGCACCTGCCCCATCTGCCTCACATCCCTGGATAAAAAGGCCGGCAAGGGGCTTAGGTACCCCCAAAGAAGATCGTCTCACAGGCCGTCCAAAGAGGGGTGAAATGTACAAACATAGAGGGCACATCGAATGGCCCCAGAGAGCTGACTGGCAAGAGCGGGGTTTGAGAACATCAGTCTACATTTGCTTCCAGTGCAGCAAAAACGGGGTTTGAGAACATCAGTCTACATTTGCTTCCAGTGCAGCCAGAGAACTTTGAAGAGTCGAAAGAAAAAGAGGGAAACGATGAAGAAACAGCCACCCTAGGCATTGGCAAAGAGCCAATATTTGGAAGTCAGACAACTGCAGAGAGCAACAGATCAGGTCACCACTACGGGTCATGAACCAGGACCGCATCTGTAGTGCTGCTGACCTCTCCAGTCGACCCACGCCCCCGTGACATCCAGGACTCCAATACTTGGCAGACCATGGTCAGGCGAGGGCGATGGAGCACACCACACATAGCAGCCCAACAGCGTTTGGAACCCTAACTTACCCGGGGTGGGAGACCATTTCCACCCACCTGTCAAGAGCTGGAGAGCAAAAGCTGACAGGTTAGCAGCGGTGGGGAAGACCTGCCCTGCCCACACCCTTTCCACACCCAGCAGTCCCTGCTTTCACACCTCAGCAGATTCCTGCCTTGACACTTTGCTCTGATATACACCCACACCTACAAGGCACAGCAAATATTCTGCAGCAGGAGACTAGCCTTGCAAACACGAGAATTCTTTCTTCTAAGAGTCTCCCCCACAACACAGCTGGCTATGTAGTGCCGGGTTTTAAACATAGTGCTGCTCGTTTCCCAAAGTAAGCTGTCTGTGGGCAGTGGATTGTCGTGGGCAATCGATTCTGCCGCACGGACGGCGCCATTCGCCCAGGGAGCCTTCCTTCAGCTCACATCGGTGCCTCGCGGCACACCAGTGAAATTGCTTGGACCTGATGCCAGCGACACGAACGTAGATCACAGCAGCCGAGGGCAGATGACTGCAGCTCCATATAAAGATGCCCACTCACAACTGACACCTCTGCCCCCTAGCACCTACGACTCAGGTGGATTCCACTCATCCTGACCACGAGCCACAAAAACTAGGCTTGGGCACTGACAGCAGAGGACTGCGCCCCAACGGGCAGCGTTAGCAGGCCGGACAAACGACCGTCTCCGTCATCAGCCACTTTCCTTGCGGCTCCAAGCTGAGTCTTGTTAGGGGTCGATGACAGCTGCTCCCCTCAGGCCCCGTGCCGCCCTGCTGCAGCTGAGCTCTCTCCTGACACTGAAGTTCCCGCTCCCCCAGGAGAGGCTTAAGACCCAAAAAAAAACCCCAGAATCCAGAGTGTCCGAGGCAACGGCAGAAAGGCCCATCAGACGGCAAACAAAGACCCGTGGCCCCTTTCAGTGTGGCAGGGGAGCCGGGGAAGGCCTGTCTGGTGCTGTTAAAGACAACAAGGTGGTTTAAACACCGGGGTGCCACCAGAGGGGAGGCAAACAGGAAAGCAAAGGAAGGGCTAGTTCTACCCCGGGGCTCGACGTGAATGTGAACCTGGGGGGCAGCTGTACCGCTCACAGCAGGCTGCCGAGAGGTGGGTAAACACACACACACACATATACACACACACACACACAGGCACAACCCTTACAGACATCAGGATTACTTAGTACAAACCACTGTAAGAAACAATGGCTCTGAAACCATGGCATATTTAATGGTGTGGAAAAAAGCTATAATTACTATTGACCCCATCCTCCATAAAGCAATTATTTACAACTAGTTTAGCTCCAGAGCCTTTTGACGAAGAGGAAACAAAAAGCACAGCCTTCATTTTCTGGGGGCGCATTCTTTTTCTTCCCTCCTTTCAGCGGCGTCTCTCTGTTGGGGAATGCCCCCCAGGTGACCCCCACATTGAGGGACTTCTGGTCTATTCACTGCAAAGATTTATGGGGTTTCACCTGGGGGGGAGGATGTGGGCCCATGCTGATTTCGGGGTGGGGGTGCAGGGTTGGTGAGGTTGGGTCACTGGCTGAGGAGGCTTTGAGGTGGCCGTGTGAGGGGGTGGGTGTGGGACAGAGAACTGGCATAATTATGTCTTTTAATATTCGTCACGCTGCACTTTGTCTCCTAAGCCGGCTGTCAGCCCGGCCGTGCTCTGTTGTCGTCTGTTGCCGCGATCTCACAGAGCGCCGTCTGTTTGGAAAATCCAGCTCCTGTAATCCCCGCGGGAGTCACGGTCGCAGACAGACGTGCGTCTCACCTGGCGACGGGACGGGGGGGCGGCAACGGCTGGCAGGCCGCTCCGGCCCGAGGTTCACAAAACATACCGAAAGGCAAGAGGACAGACGAGTCTGCGCAGACGTGCGGCGGTTATCTGCGAAGGCCGAGCTAAAGTGATCTTCCAGAGTTGGGGGAGACGCAGCTGGGACCGCCCCGGAGGGGGCCGCACACCCCGCCGTTCAGCCTGACATCGGTAGCGCCTGTAGTCGCCATTTCCACCTGAAGCAGCAGCTTCTCCAGCTGAGACCTCCCGAGACTCCCAGATTCCATAACCAAGCGGAATCGTTTTCATCCCAAGGATGACTTGGAAGACACTCCCCTTGAAGTAATTAAAAGAGAAAAGCCGAATGCCACAGACTGTCTCTAACCACCGTCCAGCCCGGTACCCCACCTACAACCAGAAACAAGCCCGGTACCCCACCTACAACCTGAAACCGGCCCGGTACCCCACCTACAACCAGAAACCGGCAGAGGGAGGTGGGATCTGCCAGCACCTCTCTGGCAGACACTCAGCCGCATCGGCGGGGCGTTGCCATGGCGCTGATCATACCCTTTACAGCATCACGCAGCAAAACAGGGCAGCTCTAACTACGGCGGCACGCTCCTCCTCCCGCAGACGCATTTCCTGCTGCGCTCAGAATGATGCGAGACCTCGGCAATCCCCAGAAAATGGCGAGGAGTCTGCGGACAGCCGGCCCCGGGAGCGTCACAGAGCCTCCTACTGGCTGCATTTCTGCGCCTCCCTGCAGTCACACACAAGCGAATCCTGGCGCGGCTGCTGTCACACACGTACCGGCCCCCGTGCCAGCGCTGCGGTCCCCAGAATCCCGCACCCCCATCCCTGATTTCAATCATAAGTGTCTTGAGATGCCATGCAGTGCTAAGCAGGTGCAGGTGTCTGATACAACCTGTGAGCTCTCATCTCCCCGCTCTGTGGTAAATGCCACCCCCTCCTTACCCGCACCCCCCCACACCCCCCCGCCCGGATTACGTCGCTCAATGGCTGGAGTGGGTTCTGCGGGGCGACGGTGGCCAAGGTCACTGAGAGGACGTGGGTCTGAATATGGGCCCCCGGAATATCACGCTCAGCCCAGATTACGGCATGCCGGTGCTTAGAGGAGACAATGGCTTGCTGTGATTAAAACAGAACGACACCAGTGGTTTTATGAACCGTTTTTATAGACCCCCCCCCATCTCGATTCCCCACTTCGAATCTCAATATTATACCGCAAGGCATTTTTCCCTCAAACGGGAGATGGGCGTAACAAAGGAAAAGACAGGCAATTTACCCTCTATTTCCGAGTGCCTTTTCCGTCTGATGGAAAGCGTCCTGCCAACTTCAGGAGATGAGCAAATTCACAGGTTGGGGGGGGTGGGGGGGGCAGGCAAGGGGCATTCTAAACCGGCCAATTTGCTGAGCCATTCGAGCAGATAGCAGGATCAACCACAACCAGGCCTGACGTTCACTGCATGGGGGCCACACGCCCCAAGGCCACGGCTCGGAGTTACTGACACAATGCCTTCACACCAAAAAAAACAGCACAGTAAAGATAAAGATTTACACTAAATGAAGGCGTCGGGTAATTCATCCATCTTCCAACCACTTGTGCCGAGTTGTGGTGAGCCTGGAGGCTATCCCAGGAACCACAGGCAGGGGGCGCCCTGATGAGACACTAGCACATCACAGAGCACACACTGACAGGCAGTTTCGAAACATCAGTCCAGCTACCTGCCTCTCTTTAGACTGCAAGAGGAAACCCAGGGTTGGGGGCGATAACATGCAAAATGGATTTGAACCCGCAGCCTCGAAGGCAGAAGGCAACGGTACTTACCACTGAACCACCATGTGCCCTAATAAAATGCTATGCCTTGCTATTGCTAAGCATTGTTTAAGAGATTAAGTTAGTCTAACCACAAATAAGCTTGTTTTCGAACCCTGACTGAAAAAATTAAATGTTTGGTTTTAGGTGGTGCGCAGCTGTTACACCGGTGCACAGGTCACCAGACAGGGTCATCACTCAGCTCCTCGAAACATGCTGAAACTTCAGACGTCTATTAACAACCTCTTTCTTTTTTTTTCTTTGTGGGAATGAGAGGACAGCCGACCATTTTAATCTATCAGTATCCAACCTGCTAGTCCTTTTAAGTTCCCCAGAGATCTATCTGGGGCCACCGTTCAGGAATGTGCAGGAAAACACGCCCACCTGGGTCCATTTTCCAGGATTAAGCGTTTCACATGAAACCTTGGATACGGGCCCCAAGTACTAAAACAAACACTCGCACACACGGAGGTATCATGGGACAGCTTTCTGAGTTAAGGATGATTTACGTCTGAATGGTAGGGTCTTCCTCTTCAGCCCTGGACCTGTATCCATCACCTGTGGAAAGCATCAGGGTTTCAGACATGAGGAATGAACTCTGTCGGCCTCTTTGATCCCCGTGGCCGTGCGCGAGACGGTCAAAGAGGAAGACCGGCGCGGAGGGGGCCGGCATAGCAGCGGTTTCACATGGGTAGCTCTGTGCCTGTCCCGGTTTGACCAGAAAATCCATCAGAAACCCATAGCTAGGGCCCAGGAACCGAATCCAGTGCCAAGCAGGTTTCGTCACGGTCAGTGTTCGCGGGACACACCCACCGGGATGCGGGGCAAGGCTGGTGTGTAAGCAGCGCCCTTTATTGGCCTCAATCCACTGCAGTTATGTGCTGAAGTGTTTTTGGATACAAAGTGCCAGATAGCGCTGGACATTATCCAGAAGGAACCAGCAGTTATTTTCACATTGTTGTGGGGAACGGCAAGAGAACAATATCAGCATTGTCTAACTGCACTGAGCGCAGTGAAAGGGCAGTGAGGTCATGTGATGCGTGCACCACACCCACTGGCCGGTGCAAAGGCCACTGGTCAGGCCACTGGAAAGCAGAATTTGTGGGAGGCAAACATGATGCTGGCCTCTCCAAAACGTGAGCCGGGGCAGGGCGAGACAGGGAGGCTCCGTCTGAAGAGGTCCTGGGGCAGAGTGGCAGCCCAGCGACGATAGCAGCGGCCATGCTAGGCCCCCCGCCCTGGCGTGCTACTCGGGGGGCATCGATTTACCCCCAGAACTAGGCCCCCAGGTAAAGCCAAACCCCCGAGGACATACCAAACGCGAGCACGAGAGCACCTCGTCTTCCGTCAGCACCTTCGCCAGTTCACGCTTGCTGCTGAGGTCAGCCGCAGAGACGGGCCTCGGCCACCCGAAGAGAGGCGCGAGGAAACATGCCACCTAGGCTTCAGCCTGAGCCAATTAAGGGGTTCTCACATGCAGGAGCTCCCGAAGAGACTCTATTTATACCCGTCACAGAAAGGGCCGGGCATGGAAACATCCTCCTGTTCACAACCATTATTTAAAGGCAGTTACAAGTAGGTAACATTCCGGCCACTCACCTCCAAGGTTGTGGGTTTAATTCCTGTCCCTGGCTTTCCATGTGAAAATGAACCACGGTTTTACTATGGTTCTTTGAGTAACCACAGTTTTTTGGTTTTTTGGGTAACTGGTGGTTTTACCATGGTTTCACTACAGTGAAACCCTAGTTACCATGCAGTGCTATAAGTAAACCATAGTAGTACCACAGTAACCATGAAGTGATGTAAGTAAATCATGGTAGTACTATGGGTAGGAGCATCGTAATCGTAATTACCATGAGGTACCATAGTAAAACTAGGGTTACCATGTAAAAACCATAGGGAACTATATTTAATTTCCGTAAGCGTGTGCACCTGTGTGCATGCTTTGCTGACGTTTGCTTGCGGTCCAATAACATGCGGTTAGGACACTTGGCATCTCTAAATAGCTAATAGTGTTTGGCTAGGTGCCCTGTCATAGAACGGCTTCCGGAAAGAGGCCCCAAGCCCGCCGTGACCCTGTACTGAATACGAATAATGGCTGAATGACCAGACCAGTGAACCTAATGCAGGGTGTCTTCCCCAGGCCTGAGGGTAGGTATAATGGTTCAGAGAGTCCCAGAGTCACCAGGAGCCATTATGTGGGAATCTGCTGAAGCCCTTTCTGGTACCTTGGGGGGGGGGGGTCTCTCTTTCAAATAATAAAGCAGGTAAAGGAACAGCATTGGGGTTTACCAAAAAAATAACTAAATGTATAAGGTGGCCGACTCTCCCTCCCTCCACATGGCCACCCCCGGAGTCCAAAGGCCGCCAGCATTATCCGAGCCCGTCATCTGTTAGCAGATGACGAAAGGGGACACCACAGGAGCCTAGTGTTTAAAGCTCCCTTTTCATTATACCAGCTCAGGTGGGCCGGGCATCTCTGCCCTTCACATAGACAGAGCTGTAATTCCCACTAAGCACAGACTTCCTTACCCTTCATTGGTATGAAATGAGACAGGGCTCTGCGGCGCTGAAAATATCGCGGCCCTGATATTTTCTCAGATCGCTGGCCAGTGTTTATCTTGTGGGGACTGCGGGCATATATTTCTCAGGGAGGTTTGCAGTCGGCCCGTCGGCAAACAAGCTCCCCGCAATCAGTCCATGCTACACTCGGCCATGCCCCTCCACACGGTGGAGGAACAATCACTCTCGTGTCAGGATTATTATTAAAGAGCCCGTGATCGCGCTCCCAAAGAGCTCGAAAACACCATAGCTACGCTCTCCTTTCCCGTGTACAATATCACAGGGTGTTCAGGCCGATATTCACACTCCGCGTACAGCGACTGACCCTAAGCAGCCACAGAATTCACACTGCAATATATAGAATAAGTCACACAAATTCATTTTTAGACTGCCGCCACCGCAGCTCGCTGGCAGAGCAGGATGACGTCAGCGCTTAGCAGGCACCGGCGAGGGGACAGTAGCGGCTTAGACACCTTCGCCAGCGTTGTGCGGAAAGGGCGACTCGGCAGCGCCGTATCGGGGATTAGAGCAGTCTGAGGATCCCGGATATTCAGTGAGAGCTGAAGCGAAAAATTCAGAGCAGGAGAGGGAACAAGGCCGGAAGGATCTGAGCCCCTAGTGCGAGAAGCTACGTCTAGGGAGCCACAAACAGGTCAGGTAGGTGAACGTGCTCTATGGGTCCATAGCCAGTCTGAATGAGTGGCCCGCCTTACCGCCTGAATCACAGTGGGTGGGAGGACAGGTGTTGCCCCTCGCTGTAGCAGACGCGGATTGCTGAGGGAAATATTTAGCCCAAGATTACTATTTTTGACTCCCTTATGCACAAGGACTCATTTGGGAACAGAACCCCTCCCAAACAGCACAATGCCTTTAACATCACACCCCGAGCAAATCTATGCCAAAAAGCACAAGAACTTGAGAAGCACGCTCCAGAAGGACAGCACATATCTGAATCACGGCCAGCCAGGCGGCACCGTTTTCACTCAGCCAGGTGCCTTTTAAAGCGATTTTCGGAACAGGTTTCTGATTACACCCTGGATCGCATCCGGGGCGCGGCAAAGGGTCAGTGATATTCTCGATTCTTGACCCCATCTCTCTGTCACTAGTCTCACAAGTCAGCTTTAGCCCCCGTTACGTCCTGTCTGCGAGAAACAGCTTACACTGCAGCTAAATATTCTCCCGGGGACAGAGAAGGCTATAACACAGCACAAAGAGCTTTGATTTAAGGGCAGGCGAGAGCTTGATCAATTGCACGCAGACAAGCTGGAAAACACGGCACCCTCTCTGCCTTTCAAAGTCTGTCTTCTCCACAATTCCTGGACGTTCGTGCTTTTGAGGATATGACGCCCTGGGAATCGGAATGACGCTCAGGTCACCTCCTTGTTTAACAAATGGAAAGGTCAGGGAGAGGTGGCCGCGGTAGGGGGGCAGGGGTGATGGGGACAGAGAATGAGTAAGGGCAGACAAGAGCAGGCGGAAGATTCCCATTGGGCGGTCCGGCTAAGAGCCACTCGAGAAACTCAAAGTGATGCCACACAAATGGAGAGGGCAGAGAGCCCCCCCCTGAAGCCACCCTACAATAAAGCCTTCCACCAGCCCCCATTAATCCAACGCACTGCAGCCCGGAGCGTGAAAGGGTGGGTCTGACACTAACCCTGGAGGACCCCCACCTCCTGCCTCCCAATCTCTCTTTGTCCTCTGTAGGATGGGGGGGGGCGAAGAATACAGGGGCCATTCCTGACAGGTGCAGCGACAGACTCAGGGCTCACTCGCCGTCTGCCACCTCCGCCCACCTCTCCGTGTGTTGTTGGGGGGGGCGCGCGGGGGGCGCCGGCGGGGGCCCGGGGGGGGGGCGGGGGGGGGGGGGG
>JAODKN010000093.1:8284707-8296002 GCA_026774425.1 Petrocephalus zakoni
CCGCCCCTGGCCCGCCACATCCCCCGTGGCAACCCGCCGTCGCCCACACCCCCCCAAACTCACTTGTGTTGTACCCCCCCCCCCCCCCAAATACCCCCAGTTCACCGAGTAATGGCAGGGAGAGCCAACAACTATAAACGGGATTAGGTATCGCTCTAATTGAATTTGCACGGGTCAGTGTAGGGATCGACACAGCCGGGAGAACTTTCCCTCCAAAAATGCTGCTGGGTCAAGCTACTAGTGCCCAGAAGGGGCCCCTGATACAGAGACCGCGCGCTGAATCCAGCTCTATCCCTGCATCACACAGCCATCCCATCACTGCCTCAACCTGCTTAGCAAATATATAAAGTTCCATTATGATACATATGACATGGTAGTGTATCTTTAGGTATTCGCTAAACTACTGGATCACATTTTCCCCCAAACTGCCTTCTTTGGCTACCTGCAGCTTTGATGCAGCCTTACAGTGATTCCCTCTCCCAGTCTGTGCTCGCCAAGGGCGAACATGCGGGCTAAGTGGCGTCAGCCGGCGCACGGGCAGGGGGCTGCCTACCTTGTCGAATAGGGATTTCCATCGCTGAGACAGGAACAGAGGCAGAGAGAAAGGGGATGGGGTTTGAGGAAAAAAAGCAATGCACCTATTTCAGTAATTAAAAAGGTGATGCCACGTCCGAACAATCAGAACAGTCATTTTTGCTGTTTACTTGTTAATATTCGTTATTCCTTGCAAAAATTACGTGTGATAATGAACATCAACTGTGGGCATATCATTGGTTTATACACTGATGTCATACATACAATTACCTTTCGAGGTGTCACCAGATTCAGTGAACAACCATCTACTATACTGAAGTGGACAATAAGAAACGATTAAAATGAATAAAGGCTTGCACTAAAAGTGACGGGGCTTTAATTGCGCGAATGGACCGCACCTTAACAGCGCACCGGAAAGTTGAGACTATTCACCTGCGTTGTATGTACGATCACACCCCGTCGCATCTGGGCAGAAAAAGAACAGCGATGAAACTGTGATAATGTATCGCACACCGGGCTACTTACGTCCTCCGGGGCCATGGGAAGGACATCGATACTCTCCAGCACTTCGATCTCATCTCCCTCGGCGTTCGCCGCCACTGCCGGAGAGGAGCTGACCTGGGTGTCCCGAGCCCCGCCGGGCATCCTCGGGCTGCCTCGCGCTCCCCGGGTCCCTATCAGATTCAATCTTTCCGGATGGGTTTTATTATTTTTTTTTCAAGGATCGCGATATACGACTGCCATCACGCACTATCGCAGGCAGCCGGCCGCATTTCCAGCGCCGGTGCAGGGACGAGTGTCTCGGTGCGACATCGCCAACGGTGCCTTAATTGGCTCCGGAGCCAAACCGTGGGGCTCCAAAAAAAACTGCGTCGCTGGAAAAACCCGAGTCCGCTTGTCTGAAGTCCCGAAACACGTCGCAGGGACGGAAGGCGAGCAGTCTTAGCAAACAGTCTATACTGCCCCCGATGCTTAAAATACGGCTCTGCTCACGGACGCATAGCTGTCAAAAAAAGTTGTCTGTCGAGACGTTTAATGTCGCCGAACCCGGGTCCCTCTCCCTGGCCGAGCCGATCGCCTTATGGGTCTCTCCACCCGCACCCGTATTCCGCTCTTTCCGTGACATCCAGCGGCAAGACGAGCATCACCGGGCCGGGAGCGACGCTTTAAGGAAGCCGGTTCCCGGAGACTTTCCCGATCGGTCCCCCCTGCTTGACTCACCTGCTGGAGAGACCGGCAGCTTTCAGCCAAACGTCATCCCGTCTCTCCCCCCCTCCCTTTCATCCTATACCCTAAAACGCAACCCAACGAGCAAGACACGGATGCCAGGAACGAAATAAAAGTTGAATTCGGCACTTGCACGGCGAAAAGGGGGGGCTGATTTGCATTAAAAACGCGCAAACTCATCCAGCGCCCAGTAAATGCTTAGATGTTATAGTAAAGCGCGGATGCAATACGCAGACGCACTCGCTGGCAGGCGTTAAAAGTCCCAGCGCAAGAAAATCGCTTTTTGAGGGGGGATAAATGGATGTATAAGGAGGTGCGTCAGAGCAGCTTGCCGTTGTTTACCGCGACGCAGCTCGGCCCCCTGCCCGCTGCCACTGTGCGCCGGCAGCGTGGATCACGGAGCGACTCCCCCGAACTGGCCCGCATCCCACCCGGGCGCCTCGCAGACACCTCTCCGCTACAGCACTGTCATGTAAGGCGGCTCTCTCTGCTCTCTTGCAAATTGTATTTTTGTTCCTCCACAGTGCGACCCCCCCCCGAGCCCCTACCACAAATAATCAGGAGTGACATGGCGATATTGAACCCAGATCTTCCCCCATTATTAATCTTTTTACGACGGGGGAGGGAGGGACACTATTGTATCAAGGACAGCTAGTGCTCGTTTATTTACAAAAAGAACGAACATGTCCCATTTCCGCCAATCTCAGTAATTTTGCTGATAAATTGTCCAAGGATGATAGGAGAGGCTTTTAACCTCTCCGTACTCTGTCCTGTAATATACAGGGAAAAATCAGCGCAGCTCTCTAAACAAGTCGCATACTAACTCAGATATCTAGTTACATACATATTTTTTTACTTCAGTGATAATTAACTACTTTTATCTCAATATTCTAGACATGTTCAGGTGTATTTCTAGGCTTGACAGTCATAAACAATTGACTGACGAACCTGTCATTATTATGTTTCTGAACTGCACTTTGTATTGAAAAATGTAATAAATCATTTGCGTCCGAGTTAAACAAGGGGGCCAAGGAGCTGTTCACATGGATGAGTCAGACCTGGTTAGTGGTGTTTTCCTGCCATCTAAAAATGAAAAAGCAGTTAAGGATTTCATAGAGAAACAGAGAAGCAGGAGAGAGGTCACGCCACGATACATCCTTTTTCCCCGAACCTCAACTAAAACGAAAATAAAAAATGAAATACTAAAAGGAAGAGCAGGAGGTTATAATCTGAACACTGACACTCCCACGCTCCCTGCGGACTGCCGTGTGTCACCCCTGAAAGGATGCCCTGGCCAGTTTCACCCTCGCGACAGCACCCTAACCTCTCCGCTGGTGTGGCTGCCTGGATCTGAAACCCTCCAGCCTCTCGACCTCAGTGTGGGCCTCCCAAACTGGAGGGAGATACAAAAGGCAAGCCTCAGTCTGGTCCAGCCTCACAGACCACATCCCCTTCTCCAGATTTGATGCCTTTACAGCCAGGGGCAGGCAAGTGGTGTAGTGGTTAGGGACGCAACCACATGATCAAAAGATTGCTGGTTTGAGTCCCTGACCCACAAGTACCACTGAGGTACCTTGAGCAAGGTATTGTCCCCAGGCGCTCACGTAGCTGCCCCCTGCTATGTCACATGGGTTAAAAGCAAAGGACACATTTCATTGTTGCGTGCTGTGGTGTGTAAGCAATGACGATTAATCCCCTTCACTTTAATCAAGGACTTCCTACTCAGCTGAGCACACACCTGAAGCCTTGTCAATTACAGCACAACCATTCTTTTTTTCCCCATAAATAAAAAATTGTACTATACTACTTTAATTTAATATATATATATGACCTACAGACCAATTAATCTGAGGAAACCTTCACCTTTGTTCTTAATGCTGTGCCCCAAAGTTTCCATTAAACGTTTCCCATTTCCATGGTAACAACCTGACCTTTTCAGGATATTTTTAACATTAGACCCGATAGTGGGCACTTGGACCAACGGAAGCCGCCTACAGTTTCTTACGTGCCTCTTCACCCCGACCATAGCTATCTTCCGCGTCTCCGACAGAGGAGGGTGCTGAGCCTGACGGTTTTTGCCGCACGTCTGTCTGCTCTTATGTTTGGGGGGGGGGTCACAGGCATCAGCTTAGGCAGAGTAACCTTTGAGGAACCACGATATCAGAGATACTAAAAAGGCGCGCTTGGCTGGTGCTTGGTGCTGCTTGGAGTCAGTCTTCAGCATGTAACAGATTTGCGGCAACTGTCACAGAAAACGCTGGTCTGGCGTAGAACCTATCTGCTAAACTCAGAGAAAAAAGATAATTAACAGTGTGGCTGAGGTCATCGCCACACGACGACGAGGAACAGAGTGGGTAATCAGCATCAGGTCTTTGGTGAGACCTTTCACGTTGGGCACATTAACACGTGCCCATATCTTTGAAGGTTAGCATCTAATTATCGCCCACCGAATTGGGGGGGGGGGGATAACACAGGAAGTCAGCATGCGTTTTTTTTGGTGATATAAATGGTTGCCTGGCACAGAATGGTACCAAGATAGCATCTCCCAAATGCTGGTGGAGGCTGACAATGAATAAAGGAGTTTTGGTTTGATAAGGAAGTGGAAAATTCCACGGACACATGCTGTTACGAAGCTGTCTTCGCGACATGCAGCTGTGTGTTTGGGTTCGAGCTCAAAATGAAGGAGGAGGTTAAAAAGGCCTAATCTGCTTTGTGGACGCCGCCCCCATGTGACCATTTGTGTTACTGCAGCCAAGTGAAAGTAACGTGCTGTAATTCGCTGGCAGATGGCATAGTACCTTTACTGAAAAGTGAACGGCAGGACAAAGGCAGCTGCTGTGCCCGTGAGCTGAACACTTATCCGAGGTGTTTCGTTTTCATCTTCGACTGTGTGACTGCGAAGGAAGGCTACATAAACCCAATGGTCGAGGTGAGGGGTAAATCTTTGGTGGGTGGGAGTATCATATACTGTCAATCAATGCCTGGTTTAAGCCAGTGGAAACATCGAACAGGGCGATGATTGACAATGTACAATCAGCCTACTTACTCTGGTCTTCAAAGTCTTATTTCTCCCTTCCTTAGTACATTACAATGGTCCATTAATGAATCTCCCAAAAGCACTTGTCCTATTGAGAGTCATCCTGGAGCTGATCCCAGGGTCTGCCTTGGACAGGACGCCAGATGACCGCAGAGCCATTCAGACTCGGATGGTGTGTCTTTGCAGCACTCTGACCTCTGGTCACATTTCTGGCAGCTTGTGATGCCAACACCAGGGCCAATAATCTAATTGATGCAATGATCACAGACTCCCTCAATTACATACATACACATTACATGTGGTGTTTTATATGTGTAACCTAAGCTAATCAAGACAGAGGTATACTTTTAATGAATCTTATATAGAGCATCTATATTTATATATCTAATTAAGCATTATTAATTAAACTTGAGGCTACTATATTTTATTTTGGCAATGGACTAGAAACAATTTTGCCATCTATATGCAGAGAACAGCATATAGATATCTGCACAGTCTGGCTCAGCCAATGACTTGGCATACTTAAAATCCATACATCTTGCATAACCATGTACCCAGTACAGGGTAGCAGGGGAAGCCTGGAAATTAGCCTGGCCAGTGCAGGGGTACAAGGCAGAGGATGTACTCACACACCATGGCTTATGTAGAGAAAGCGATTCAGAGGAAGCCCATGTAGATACGGGGAGAACATGCGTGGAACTGAAACCACGACCCTCACTGCTACCGACCGAGCCCAGCAGTAACACTGGCAAGCATCTTTCTGCATGTAATCACCTCAGTGGTGGTATCAGACAAGGGGTCTGCGTGAAGCACCAGCAGCCCCTGTCCTCATGATGAGTCATCAGGGACATCTGCAGGTCCTGTCATTCCGTCTCCTGGGCGATGCTCGTCGGCTGTCTAACGTCTGCCTGCTTTGCCTGGGGAGGGGGGGGCGGCAGACGTGAAGGGCTTCGGCGGGGAGAATCAACGCCCATCAGCAGAAATCCAGACGTCGAGAGTGCAGACAGGACCATTTCCTGCTGCCTGCCGGCTGGAAGCGAAACTCAACACCCTCGCGAAGGTCGTGCAATGCAGACAGACCTGCGGGGCTGCTGAATAAACACGCTGCAAAAATGAGCATCGTACCATTGCGGTTTTTCTGCACACCACCTGTTTTTTTTTCTCTCCACATTATTCTTTACATGGATTTGTAAGCAGATCAGCAAATCAGACAAGAGCAATAGATCTCCTCAAAGGAACAGGAGATGATGATAATTATTCCACAACTATGCCAGGAAGAGCCTTATAAAGAGATTGAGTTGAATGAATAATTTCAAATCACATTAGTGTCATTTGTGTGACATTCTAGTTCAGTCACACTCACGTATGGAGCGTAATGATGGCCTAATGTGAAACAGTGAACAGTGATTATTCACCAAACAACACACACATACAGATTAGGCATCGGCATCTTAGTGGGGACCGAACAACTGTCCTTACAATGACAAAATGATATATATTAATAATACAGTATATTAGATAATATAGAAAATTCCGTCTCTTACAGCACTTCCCAGATAAAATATGTTGCACTAAAAGCCACCCTGCTATCCAGTAAAACAAGGCGCTTCACTTAGAGCGCTCATGTACAAAAAGTTCCTCCAGCAGGTCCAGCCAGCGCATCGACTGTCTGTGTCATACAGAACCAGCAAAAATCGCACGCCTGGTTATCCATTTCCAATTGTGACAGAAAACTCCTCACATTTACATAGCTTTTGTTTTGAGATACGCCCCCCCCCCCCAATTCCCCAAAATTCCCAAGGACACTCCAAGCCATCACTGGAAAGCGAAAGGCCTTAAAAAGGAGCATGCCAGTGGGGACAGGGAGAGGCCCCCATCCCAGCGGGAGCACCACCTCCAGCGTTCCGTCCAGCAGCAGGCCGGGGTGGTGCTGGTGGGACTGGGGTATAAAGGGGAGCATTGTCTCTGCTCACTGCCAAGCACAGAGCCTAACAAAGCTAGAGCCCTCATTTCCCAAGAATAAGCCAATACGCACCATTTTCCGCTTCGCCGAAGAGTTTGTTTTTTTTTCCCCGAGTGGCGGGGGATAAAAAGATCTATTGACATGTAAATGTGTCAGGGAAGCAGTCTGGGCACTCCGGCCGCCATTGTGTCTTAACGGGCAGCCAAGCTAAACCAGCACCAGGGATCACTTAACTAGCGCATTGAGGTGCTCCGGTACCCGTTTACATTTCCACAGGTTGAGGGTTTTAATTACCTTTTTTAAAATTCTCACGATCAAGCCGCCGGCTACATAAACATGTACCCATTCACCTGAGAAGAGTGATGCCAGACAAAACCAACTTAAATCTACCCCCAGGGAACCATTTTCAATTATGTTGCTGGGGCTCAGCTCAAAGGATGGGGGTGCCCATTAGCGTCCTGCCCAATTAGGATGATGCCCGGCCTGTGTAGGGCAGAAGGTGGGCATTACATGGTGCTGGCACACCACTGGGCGCTCATAAACAGGACACACAAAAGCTTAATCACTAGAGCAGGAATCCAGTGTTTCCCAACCCAGTCCTCGGGGAACACCGAATGCCTGGTACAGGTGTGCGGGGAGCTGAGAGGAAGCAAAAACGTGGACTGGCCGGTGTTCCCCGAGGACTGGGTTGGAAAACACTGCAATATACAACCCAGTGAGATTAGCCCCCAGCAACCTCAGCTCCCGCAACGAAAACTTACAATAAACATAATATACCAATAAGACAGCCAGAACTATACATACCCTGCTCATGTAGACTATAGATCACAAAGCACACATGCACATGCAAGTTTTTACAAACAGATAACATCAAGAACCTTTATGCTAATACAAGAATGAAATGTAAATTAATTATATTTGCATACTTCCTCAGTTAAAATACAGCCAACCCTTTGTCATCTTCAGGATGGTTGGTCAGTGTCCGAAAGAAAAGATAGTTAGGTGGTCAGGCTTTAAAATTATTAATAAACACTCCAGGTTACAGGTGAACTTTAAATAAACCACAACGCAAGCCGTGTTTCCATACAATTATTTATTGTAAATGGTGTAAATGTCAGACACAGCCAGGTGGGGAAGGCGAGGTATTCACTGGCATACAGTTAGATCCTGCCAAAGCCGGTCGTTGGTCTTTGACACTGTAATGTTAGAAAGGAAGCAAATCGGAAATTAAATCGGGAAAAAAGGATGGTAAAGCATGCAGACAGACAGATGAGATGCCTCAGTTAGACTTTGGCAGCGAGAACTGCGCAGTCAGACAGAGCCTGTGGGAGACAATGGCGCGCTGACCAGGCCCAGGAGCAGCCAGAGGCAGGCATGAGATGGCCAACAGGGGCTGCATTAATTCATGAACAGGGCTTCACAAAAAGGCAAGTCCCAGCGGAAGACATGTGATCAAAAAGTCTGCTAATAATAATAATAATAACAACAATAATATCAAACAGTTAATACTGAAAACCAAAAAAACATTGAAGCTTTATCAGTGTCATGCAATGTGGACTTAAAAAAATCAAAATCGAATAAATTATAAAATTGACACATATACAAAGAAGACAAATGTGTTTGTGACATGCTGCGTCTCCCATTGTAGCTTATTAATAGCTATCATACTCTACAGCTTAGCTCTTTAGCGGTGAATCAGCGGGGGGGCACTGTTAGTATGCTCTATAAATATACACTATTTACAAGGTATACAGCGTCATCCGCATTTCAGAGCAAGCACTCTGCCGCGGTCCAGGTCTTCTATTTTGTACGGCTTTCAATTCTGGTGTGAGGAGTAAGGAGGAACCAGGAGGCTTGTCTGAAGTTGAAGAGTCTTTAGTTCATCTCAGGTCCTTTGAGTAGAGGAGGGATGATCTCAGGCGAAAATAGATCCCAGAGAAACCAGAAGCAGCAGCTCAGTTTATGTTTCTCTCGCATATTTATTTAAATATAAAACAATCTATTCTCTGCTAATTTGTTTACATCAAAGGGGCCACAGGATTAGGATGGGAAGGGTTTTCCCTTATTTCGGAGGAAGGGAGTGGCCAAGGAAGGTGACGTGCTCCCCTGCGACCAGTCACCGCTGCTTGAGGAGCACCCTGTACATGGCGAAGCCCAGCACTGCAAACACAGTGGCTCCGATGCTCGCCCTAAGCCAGAAGTTGGAGCTCTTCAGGTCAGCCTGGGTCACATGTCTGTCCCGAGGAAAGAGGGAGTAAATCAAAAATACATCAGTGACACGACATTTAGAGCAGGACAGAAACCAAACAAAAACACAAAGTTAAGCGCACTGGGCTGCAGTTCAAACCAGTTACGTTAAATAAACAAACTGGTGAAAACTGCCACAGTGCGAAGGGCCACGGTGCCTCCACCACCCCCAAAGCAAACTGGCCACCTCACTACCTCACAAAACAAAACAAAACAGATGACACCCCCGCAAAGTACCACAGGAGCGAGACGGGCTGAAACGCGCGCAGGAGGCAAAGCAAAAAGCTTGCGGCTGACCACACCGGCTACACAGAACGCGGGGAAAGGTGATGGCAGCTTACAGGGGTGTGAAGGGAACCACAGAGATCCGAATGTGCAAACACCACTCAACACAATCCTACAGGGAAACGGTGCACTCAGTGCAGTGTTATCCAGGTGGAGACCGGGGAGCTACAGACAGGACTGTATATGCAGCCTCAATGCCTGAGGAACTTCCAGTTCAACACAGCAGACCGACAAAAGGAGGGAACTGAAGACTCCAAAATGCAAATTGTGTGAGATCTGTGTCTGTGTGGTGGGGCAGAGGGAGATATGCATACCAGCGTTGTCTCAGTGTCCCTGCTGTAATCTGTTCTGGGGTACACCCAGCTCCTAGCAAAGCCAGCCTTTGATACCGCCATCAGCAGGTCAACAGATGGCCCCTCTCACAGGAGGCCACTTTTGCATGGATGATGTCAAGCAGGGTAAGAATCTGATCTGCTCATCATCACCTAGTGGCAAAGCACCCTTACAGTTACAGTGCTGAACACTACAGCCCCATTGCTTGATAAAATAGGACACCGAGCCTATACCGCCCTCTAGTGTTGATCTGAGATAGCCCAGCATCAGAATTAACGCGGTAAGGCAGGACACCTTAAAGCAGGACTCCCCAAATCCAGTCCTGTAGAGCAAGAATCCAACACAGTCTGCAGATTCCTCTGTTGAAACGTGCATACTAAACCTGGTCATTGGCTAATTTCCCTGCATTTGGGCAGGGAAATCTGCAAACTGTGTTGGATTCTGGCCCTCCAGGACAGGAGCTCAGGAACCCTGCCTTAAGAGACAAAATATTCTACTACTACTACTACTACTAATAATAATAGTAGTAGTAATAATAATAATAATAATAATAATAATAATTTGTTGTTATTATTATTATTTTCCAAAAATTAATAACTAGCTGATTACCAGAGAAACCAAAATAACAATCGACAAGCTTTATTATTTTGTACCATTGTTATTCTTTGCCAAATAAATCAACTGCTCAGGTATGGCCATTACTAATAACTGAGAGACTCCTAGTGCCTAATGTACTGGTAACTTTGGTATCATTCAAACGACCAGCTTCCTCAAACGACTTATATGACAACCTTCCACGGGCCTGCAAACCCAGAACCACGTGATCGGCTTGAAATGGCTACCCGTTCAAGGCAGACCATCATTCAGCCACTGACAAAAATAAAAAGTCCTGAAGCAGCACAATTGCCCCGAAAACACCTACAGCAGTTTCGCTTGCGGTCGAGGCTTTAGCTGGATACTCTATCCTCACTCACCCAAAAAGCCACCGGCCAGCCGTACCTACAGCATCCATCCTGCTCACCGCCTGCGGAGAAGGCTGCCAAGTTCTAACCAAATGTGGATAAATCCAAGTCTAAAGGGTTAAAAAATTCCAAAAAAAGTCCAGACCAGTGTTTTATTTCAACCAACTACTCTGTGACTGAGACTCTTAATGCTTAACTGGTTGGTTGAAACAAAGTCCTGGTCTGGACTTCTAGTCTTTGGACCTGGACTACCTTCCTCTGGTCTTAACCTAGGGGTGAAGTCTGGATGACATCCATTGGAAACGAAGACAGGCCAGAAGGGGGGAAAAGGCACCCTACCAGCAATAGTGACAACAGCTGGACCGACATGCACACATGATGCCTCAGAAGTCAGGCTAGGAGGCTTCAAAGACAGCCACTGAGAGCGTGTGGAGAACGGGTCGTGGGCATCCAAATCCGCCCAGGGCAAACGGGGGCCTGACCCCCAAGGAGGCGAGAAGGACAGCACAGAAACAGGGCTAGGGGACATGTGAGGAACAGCAAGTGAGCAGGCAGACATGGCAATGGACGTTTAGTTGGGTCGACAGCGTTGGGGGGGGGGGGGGGGGGGGGTGGGGCACACAAAAAAAAAAAAAAAAAAAACCAACAAAAATTATGCCCCCAAGAAAGGAACACCACACGTAAAAACACCAGACAAGGATATGAAA
>JAODKN010000093.1:8300396-8312352 GCA_026774425.1 Petrocephalus zakoni
CCGAACTGAGCCAAACCAAGGTGAGCTGTACTGAACCGTGCTGTGCCGTACTATGCAGTGGAAAAGCGCCATTGGTGTACTTTGGGACACGCTTTGAACAAAGGGCACCATCTAGTGGGAACAGAAAATACAGCCAATTGTTTGTGAAGCGTCGTTTTGCCTTCATTAGTCGTAAGTAGTGAGCCACAGCCACCATACGGCCGGGCATGAGCACAGCGCAAATACAACTGATCACGGTATGTGGAGTGGCACTGAAGGCAAGATGGCTACTGTCCATGAATAGCAAATGTAAGTGAATTAAAAAAAAGCTTGCTGTGTCATTTTATTTAATAATTTGTCAAATACACTTTGACCTGTGCCATGTGTGAATGTACAAAGAGGTCAATTCTTTTTCATTTGAAAACCAGTTTGACAGACTGACTACAAAGAACGGGTTCAAAAGAACAATTCGTTCATGCAATGTTTACTCGGATAGCTATTCTGCATGTAAGTAGTGTTTCTCGCTAAGACCACATGCTGCTGTAGTTCGCGTAGTGCTTTCCTCACCTACCGAAAAATGCACAAATACAAAAGCAATTCCATGTTGTTGGACTTGGGTACTAATTTATCAGTTGCGTTAGACCATATTCCTGGTGTACATCATGCACTGTAGCAGGGCTGACTCTATTTAGATTTCCTAATATTTACCTTCTATACACATTTGCATGTGCATATATAAAATGAGATTAAATGATAAACCATTATATTATATTGTCAGGCCCAGTATAAATGGGTAATACATGGCTGATGCTAATCAGAGTCTTTGCCATCATCCACTGACCTTATTACACAGAATAAACAAACCCTTACAGCCAATGATGAGCCTACGCTACCCAGCCTAACATACCAAAAGCTAAAATGAGGCCTCAAGATGCAACACAATACTGCTGAAAGGTCACCCATTGTGAGACACAGTAGGGAGACAGCAAACAAACAGGCAGACGGACAAACAAGCAAATGCTTGTTGGGTAGGTGGGAAATCCGCTAGAGCCATGCAGGAGATCTGGGAGGATTCAGGGGCCGCAGGCCAGAACTCACGGGTACATAGCCATGGTGGTCAGCTTAGTGAAGATGTCCTTGCTGGGGGCGTCGGCCGTGTTGCAGGTGAAGGGCTGCGGTGACGGGATCTTGTGCCTCTTGCAGAAGTCGAGCGGCGGCACACTGTAGTGCTGCCTGGCCTCATGCAGGTCCGACTTGGCCGCCACGATCATGCATGGCGTCCTGCTGTCCATGAAATACTTCTACAGTAGGCAGGAGGACACGGCTCACCGGAAGAGCTCTCATAAAGCTGCCCCAGCTCATCAATGGTCTAGTGCTTCTACTGCACACATCATCTATTTTACTTGTGTTAATCAGTAGTAAGTCCCTTAATCCAAAGAAACTCATGCCGTTTACAAGCGTTAATTTACTCATTGGTACAGATGGAGAAAATCAGTCATGTAACCAGTATCACTATAACAAAGTAACATTCACCTTCAGTTGGGTTTAACGTGACTTTGGGTGTTACGCCATTACGGGCTTTGGAACGAACACAACACACATGCAGAAGACTGCAGCATGTTTAAGACCACCAACCAAACCCAACAGATAAAGACCGGGCTAAAGAAACGCACCTTGAAGATCTTAGCGCAGTATTCAAAGGAGTTGGGGTTGCTGATGTCATAGACCATGCAGACAACATCACAGGTGAGCTCAGCGTCTGAGAAGAACTCTGAATTTGGGATGATCTCATGAAGCTGCAGGAGAAAAACAACTGTAAATACATCCCTTATTATCAGGGAGAAAAAAAGAAAAATGAGAAGTAAAATTCTATAAAAACCACACAAAATCTCCTTAGAGCAGTACCCGCTCCTGTAACGCAAAACATGAAGACACTTAGACATCTCACCAGCAAATACTTCTCCTGTCCATAGACATATGTAGTACTAATGGCGTAATAGGACTTGTGATCTTCTCGTATAGTGTTCTGGCGCTGGACAAGAGAGGAAAACAATCCCACACTTTAACAAGAAAACTACACATGAAGCAAAGAAAAGGCAGCGTTATCATAAATGTGTGACGTGCTCACAAAAGTACCAGCGTTTCCAGCGTACTCGAAGCCTCTCACTAAAGCGCCTTGACCCACAGCAGGCCAGAACCACAAGGGACATACCAGGAGATTCCTGCCCAGGAAGGCCTGAAGGAAGCCGCTCTTCCCGCTGCCGGGGGCACCAAAGACATTGCAGCGGAAGACATTGCGTTGCGTCTGCTTCTTCTGCAGGTCTATCTTCTTGTCCCGCGTAACTGTTTGCACACAGGGGGGCGATATTGGACACACTGTTCGGTTAGAAGCCACAGACATACCTAAAGCTGCTCTTAGATTTCATGTAAGCATGCCTTACGGCACACCTAACGCCCATAAATATTAAATAGGGAATCGGATCTCTCTCAGGTGATTCTCAGTCAGTCAGATTTGCCTCGGTAGAGGAAGGTGACATTGGGACATAAATTAACTGCTAAACAGACACAAAGGGGTCCTGTATTGTTTCTTTACGCTGCCATTGCAAAGTTTCTGAAGTCTAAATAACACAATAATGATGTGTCATACAGCACAAAAAAACCTCAGAAAGCTGTTTTTGGGGAACCAGAGATCTTTGGTTCTCGAGGCAGTGACAGACAAATCTATAAGTAATGACAGCCTTTGAATATAAAAGGAAGATACTGATAGGTAACGCACCAGAAAAATGCAGGAATGAGCATTTAAAAAGCATTTTAAATGGGATATGAAAGCTCATTTCTCTCATCACCATGACAACACAGCCCTCCCACCCACCCCACCTGTGATTGCGGCTGCCTGGGATTCCTGCTCACAGATGATGGAGTAACCCAAGTAACCCAGGTACTCCAAGCAGCGCTGCACGTCGAGGTACGTCGTCAGCCTGAGGGGAAGAGCAGAAGACAAAGTGGCTGCCGCGTCACGCCCTTAATGGCTCTGGGATAAAGGAGCAGCACCGCAGGGAACAGAGACAGCATACGGCGGATGTGTGATCTTCCGAGGATCCCCCCTTCGAGCGACTGCCGCAGCCATACTCACGTCCACTGCGACAGGTAGCCCTGGTAGGTGATCCAGCCCTGCTCGCTCGTACACACTGTGGTGTTGACGTCTGGTCCCCACGGCATATAGGGGAAGACTTTAAAAAGGTCCTTCAGTTCGTCTGGGGACAGGGCACAATCCCTGTCCTAGGATACAAAACACAGAGCCAGAAGATCAGAAATCAGGCTTCTCAATGTGGCCCCTTGAAGGGTAGAAATGTGGAGGGGATGAACATCGCTCTGTTATCTCAGCGACCAGCCAACGGGAGCTGCAGTGATCTGCTACAATCTCATATCCATCCAT
This sequence comes from Petrocephalus zakoni, assembly GCA_026774425.1. Lineage (NCBI taxonomy): Eukaryota > Metazoa > Chordata > Actinopteri > Osteoglossiformes > Mormyridae > Petrocephalus > Petrocephalus zakoni. The sequence goes on from JAODKN010000093.1 coordinate 8,303,812, forward strand.
TTTCTGAAACCGCTTGTCTTATTCAGGGTCATGGGCGGTATGGAGTCTATCCCAGAGGCTACGGGCCAAAGATGGGGCGTCAGCCCATTGCAGCTAAAATCTCATATTTTCAATGTAAGCCAGTTAAGTATGGTAAACAATGTCATGCAAGTCAATTTGAATATTTAGGGTATTTATATAATGTGTTTATTAAGAATCTAATGACTCAAAGAGATCTATATAAAAATCACTATGAACTCCGTATGCAAATCCACCAATGTGCTAACAGATGAGGGGACCATCAGTTGGAGAAGTTTTTCCCTCTCTCACCCTGAACATACCTTGGGAGAATGTAGTGCTAAATTTCTTCCATATACTGCACTGCTGCTGATATAAAAAAATATTAAGAACATTTAATTTTAATGCCCTTGAGTTTTCTAGGATTGCTGTTTTTTGCCCAGTGATTACAAAAGGGAGAAGTAATATACATTTCTGGGATGTTGTCAAGTCAGCAAAGTAAGAAGACAAATCTTCTGGGCACCAGTAAGATGACCAGTATGTGAGCATATAGGCCAAAATGCAGACATCATCACCTTGTCATGTTTGTCAAAGACGCTCTGGAGGAAAAGGTATGCATTGTGATTGAGCTCAGTAGTACAATCCAGGGGTATTTTTAACCTGAGGGGTCAAAAAACAAGCACGACAGTTAGACGTATGAATAAATCAACAGCTTGGTATCAACCAATTAAAGGAACAGGACTGCGTTCTTCAATGACACTCGCAAGCACCATGTCATTACAACCACCTCTACCCAAAAGGGCCAGGCTACAGTTTAGGAGCATGGTCACGCATCACAAGCCCTAAGATGATAAATCATGCCGCAAACCATTCATGCAGCACTGGTTGGGCTTGCTGTGTAAGGTCGGTGGTAAACGCGGGTGTTCGCATCTGCAGAAAGGGGCCAGGAAGACTCACGGGGGGAACAGGTAGTCCTGGGTCAGCTCCAGATCATCATCGTAGCCAAATCGGCGCAAAACCGTCCAGGTCGTCTCGTGCCTGCCCCTCTGGATGAAGAGCGTATGGAGAAACAGGAAGCCTGCAGGAAAAACACCATCATGATGGTCAACCTCACCAAACCAGCGTTTCTTGCCTAAGTGGAACACAAGACAAACCTCTATCCAATAACAGGTATCTACATCCCCAAATGGAGAACAATATGGATTTGTCCAGCTATCGGTGAGTCTGCATTCTAATGTAAATAACCCCGTGAAGAACTGAAAGGTGCCAGTGAGGAGTCACCTTTCAGAGTGAGGCCATTGTCACGTACTCCATCCACCATGTTCTTTCTCACCACATTCTTCACGTCCTCCAGTGCTTGCGGGGCCAGGGGCGTGTTGAAACAGGTCCTCTGTGAAACACACAATGACTCGCAGCTGACCAGCACACCACGGGACCCCGCCCTACACCGGGATCACGGCCAGAACATATACAATAGTTCTGCCCAAAAGAGCCTAATTAGAAATAAGTCACCAGATCTGATAGGTCACATGTTGTCTCTGCAATACCCAAATACTTAGCATTAATTCTGCACACATCAACAAAACGTTTAGTTTTTAGCTTTTTGAAACAAATTTACTGATGAGTGAATCACACAATCACTGACATTAATTTTAATGACATGTGATTTGTCACAAAGAGACTTCCAGCTGAATTTACAACAATTTACAGGTATAAAAATAAGCATCAACCGAAAATAATTGAATGCACTGAGGATACCATTACATCATTCTGACTGGCTTTCCAAAAGATGGTGTCTTACCTGGAAAAAATTAAGTTCATTATCATTAAGGATGCCATCATTGTCCAGATCGGACACTTTGAAGATGCGTGTTAGGGCCTTGACACAAGCAGGCTTAATCTGTCAAAAACAAATGTGTTCAGTCACCTATGGTCACACACAGCAGGACTTTAAATTATGCTAAAATAATTATTATAAAAAATGATAAACAAAAAAGCCAAGAGTCAGAAAACTGTCATTGTTAAGCCTGTTACAAAGACACCGTGGTTGCTGAAGACCAAGAGCCTATAATTGACTGAGACTATGCATAACATGGTGCAAAATCAGTCAATGCAAGTGACTATAATGGCTAGGAGCTTTCAGGATTATGCCCGTCACTGAGACACACGGGCAGTGTGCATACCTCCTTCTCCTCGGGACAGTACAGTGGCCCTGTGGGGTGGAGCACGGCCTTCTGGGCATAGTAGAAAAGCTCTGAGATATTCTTCAGGTTCTTTGCAGAGCACTACAAACAGACAGAGACATTATATTCAGCAAGAGTAATTAATAACAACATTGATCGGGACAAAACGGCAGGTAACATTTCATGAATCTACCTTTCTGCAATCCTCCCTATTGACAATACATGAGTGTGTCTGCCTGGGATTGGTTTATTAATGTGATTCTACCCAAAAGGTCCTGCAGTTACCCTGAAGCTGTCAACAGGTGAGCAGCGACTGTACTGGCGCCACTGATTGCACACGCACACCCAAACATACCCCCCAACAAAGATACACAAACACGCCCACCTCCACGCACGTCTCAATCTCGCTGTACTGGTTCATGATGGGCAGGATGGTCTCCATGCTGCTATGCTCCACCAGATCTGACTTGTTCCCCACCAGGATCAGGGGCACCCTGTCTCCAGACACAGAGTTACTGCATGAAAACATCTGAAGTCAGATCTGACAACACAAATCCTCCACAGCTTCCACCTTTCAGTCAGCCCCCCCCCAAAAAAAATGACACCTCAAATCTGCCAGAAGAGATTTTGGGTATCTCCCATTTATACATCCTTTTCCTATATCCACTTTGAATGTAAACTTGCAGTTAGTCTAGAGAAATGCAGGGCACAAAACAGTGGACAGGCCAGTCTGACAGAGTTTTTTTCAGCATTATTAAACTAACTACAAAGTCAAGACTAATGGGACTTTGTGCCAAAACAAGACGTTTATGGGCTCATAAATTCTAGCAGTGCATCAACTGAGAGATATAAACAGCTCCGATATTACAGCTTCAATACCTTCACTCTGGCCTCAATACTGAACTTATCAATTTAATTTGTTTAAAGTGCCCTTCCCAGCATGACAGAATCATAGCACTTTACCCACAGATATAAAATCACACTGGCAAACAGCTTTGTGTGTTGAGGTGTAAAGTATGTACACATTGGCCCTGCCTTTGACATTCTGTCGAGGTTAGGGCATCCATGATAGCAGTCACGTACTGTAGCATTCCCTCCCACCACGATCTCCTCTTACAGGCATCCCAAGCACCCCTTAAAGAGGCACAGCCCCCAAACCCTGGACCTGCACAGCGTCCCTGTGATGACCTCAGTGCCACACACCTGCTATCCTTGTCAGTTCTGTCATTTATGAGGGGAATCCAATGGCTCGTTACCTGCAGGAACACGAGCATTAAAACACAGCCTGCAGAGATACGCAGGCAATCTTTATCTAAGGCAGAGAGCCAAGACTATACATCAGTAATTAAAGACTACAGAGAATCTACCGTCAACCAAGGACTCACCAGAAGCACGACACCTACCTTCTCTATAGATTTCTTGTTGTTGACAGAATACACTATGCAAATGACATTTGCCTGCAATAAAAACAGACTACTGTCATAATCATCCATGCAAACGCACGATGGTCATGCATGTTAAGGGGACACTTATGCATTATTGGTGAGACTATAGCCTGAATTAATTATTTTTTTGCCTTCATTCAGCTGTTAGCTAAGCTGGTAACAACTGAAATCTAACACTGATTAGTGTTGGAATGTGCACCTGGGGGCTCTTGATCCCATATCTAGGCAGGGCCATTAAACAAAAGAATAAATAATCACACCCCAAGCCACAAGTGGGAGTCATGGCAACAATCTTACCTTTGATATCTCTTGAAACAACTGTTCATCAGACTGTTCTGCCTCTGCAGAGGATAAGTTGGTTTATAATGGCGGTTGCTTTATTGCCACTATATTAATGCCATTAATTCAGGCAGGAGCTTTAGGGTTAAAAGAGCAAACAGCAGACGAGGGTACCTGAGTAGTCTACTATGTGAGTGGGCACTCTCTCCGGTGTGACATCGGCAGGAATGGTAATCTCTTCTGCACGAAGTGGAACCTGTTTAACAGAAACCAAGGGGAATAAGGCACAGCAAGGGAGATCTGCACCTGCACCCCACCCACAAGAGCCAATAAACTGCAATGACAAGGCTGCATGGAAAAAGGATAACAGCATGACTGAATATAAAGGTTTGCGCTACAGTGAATTCTTTCAAATCTGTCAGCTCACACCCGCAGAATGTGCCATTATCTTGCGCATTTAGGAAATGAACAACATGTAAACAAGAAATGGGCATCAAGAAAAGATAAACCTGGTGGATATTTGGGACCTCCGAGCAAAATGACCGCTAACAATTTTTTTAAAATTATAGTTCACATTCAATTCTATGTATTTTCCTGGTTTAAAAAAAATATTAAAGCACTATCTAACATCAGGGCATTCTCTAGTTGTTTTTTTTTGGAAAAAAAATAATCATTGTACCTGTGCATCCTAAATAATCAAAAATCTCTGTCACAATAAAATGGCCCATGTTAAAAATGGCTGTTAATAAAATGAACTTCTAGAGTGATGTTATTCAGTGGCAGATAAGTTATTGATGAGCAGCACTGGAGCCTCACTTGTCTCTGTCTGGGGGGAGCTTGCCTGCTCTCACCGTGTTTGCAGTGATTTGTTCCCACAGTCAGAAAACCCGCAATTAGTCAAACTGGTGTCTCAGAATTGACATTCTTACGTATGTGAGTTTACTGATATGGACCAGCATCCCATCCAGGGTGCCACCTATCTGGTCCAACCCACAACAGTAGTCAGTAGTAACAATAATCTTCAACATCAACAATGCAGGAATGAGTTTTCTTGAGGGGGGGGGGCACAATCAAAATGCAAAGATTAACTTATTGGGGAGAGTGAATGAAGCCAAATTAAATATGGGGGGTACACATTCCACCCTGTCCACTGTGATATCTAATCCTCTGACAATAATAATATTATTATTATTAATAATAATAATAATGGTTGAGTCTTCATACCTCATCTGGGAATTCCTCGCTCACCAATGACATGATCAAGGAAGTCTTCCCCACTTTGGCTGTTAAAAGAGAATGAGTCCAGGTCAAACCAAAGGTACTGCACTCCTTAACAGCTACAGCGGCAGCAGGGACACTCCCGCTGGCCTCCAGGCAAGACATCAATAAAGTGGGGAAGCAGCTGTACGTCTGCAGGAGCAGAAGGCCAGCTGGTGTTTGCGGTCACCAACGCAGCTTGTCATTAGGCCCTTGAGATGATCCAGCGCAAGAGGAGAGCTGCAGCCCAGGGGATGAATTCAAGATGAAAACTCTCAAAATGGCTTCCAAAGACTTAAACAATATAAATAAAATCCACATAATTTATTCTACGTTTATTTATTTAGCAGATGCTTTTATCCAAAGTGATGCACAATTGTGAAAGCAGGGTCAGACAGTCCCTGGAGCAACTGGGGTTAAGGGCCTCGCTAAAGAACCCAATGGTGAAATCAGTCAACCCACCACAGGATTTGAACCAACATCCTAACCCACTGAGCCACACACTGCCTGTTTGCCAGTCATCCTAATCCACTTAAAAGGGGTAAAATACATGCAAAATTATGTGCAAATTATTTGAATTGCGTTTACTAAGCGCAACAGTCTTCACAACAGTCAATTTATAACGCAGATCTAAATGTCATTTTTAACAGGTTGACTGTGCAAAGCTTCTCTGTCTCCATGGAAACATATTAAATGTATTAAATAAATGATGGTTATCATCAAGTTCGGTGTTTGGTATCTATATCAAGAAAATGCTAATTAAAGCGCCGGATAAGCCATAACAGCAAAATGCTGACACAGGTAATCATACACTGAGTTTGCTTCACGTAAGCGCGCAACATCTGACTACTGCACTGTCCAATTCATTTTTTTTCTTTCAGCCGAAAAAAATATGTAGGCCACTAAGCATTGGCACCAAAGCACTAGACAAAAATAGTTCCAGCTTCACCAACTGCGAAGACATGCCAAAGATAAGAAAATCTCAGTCCGAAAAAACGGAGGCGGTATCTATACATGAGATCGCATTTGAGACGTTTAACTACACCGGCAGCATAACAACCGCAGTCACCGGCAGGACACGGTAGCCGGCTCATACTCTCTCTATATTTTCATCTGCGTTTTAAAACTATGGTTATTCTATCCTTTCTCATCAAAGTAACGACATTTGTTTTTCACGTAATATGGTGACAGAATGCACAAGGCAATCTGAAAGGTTAACTAGTCAACATCATCCAAAGGCACATCAGAATTTGAATGTGCTGGCTGGTCGTTTCATCCCCCACTCATTACACCCAGCAGGGCAGACATATCTGCCCAGACTGCAGACCTGTCGTTACCAACACCGCAGTTAAACATCCGAAGTGTGCTGTTAGTCTAACAGTGCTGTAAAACACCGGCGATCCGCCTTGGTCCGGCAGTCATTTGGGACCCGTAGAGATGTAATTACCTAAGTAAACTACTTCATGGTACCTTTCACGGCCAGCTAACTTGCTAATTAAAAGACCTGCTTACTGTGTGTAAAATTATACCTGGCAGCAAACAGCGCGATCGGCACGAATCTGCAAGGTTACTAGGCTGAATGACTCGAATGAATAATGCATCTCGCTGCTAGGCTCAGGCAGTAATGTCCAGGGACAGCCGGCTAGCCGGTTAGCATGATACCTGATCGCACCACACGGCGGGCGTGTTCTCTCATTAGCCAAAAAAAAAGAAACTTCACGCTACAATATTAACTTACGTTCTCCCACAAGTAATATCCTGACGTCCTTCCTCATTGTCCCCCGGGTAGGTAGTGTTTGCAGGTTAAAAAGCCCGAGTCCGGTTACTCAATGTCATCTAGGACTCGCATGCGGTGCGGCGGTTTAGCCAGCTACTATTTAGCCGGCTAAAAAAATCCGAGGCGTGCGGAGGTCACTTCCTCTACACGGCGACGGCACGGCGCCGGCGCCTCGGCAGCTTGCTTTATTATTATTATTATTTTTTAAGTCAAACTTATCGTAACAGTATGTCGCATCCACGAGTCACGGAGCGACTTGCTTCGACGTGTATGCGGGCGCACATGACGCCAAGTCCCCCGGACGGCGACGCGGGTTACGGCGCGAAAGGTTGTCGCGTCCTGCTGCTCGAGGGACGCGCTCGCGCCGCCGCCCACTGACCCCACGTGCGGCGAGGGAAGGCGCGGAGGGACAAACTTCCCCGAGCCGTTACGGAGTGCGTTACGGAAACATACATATCTCCTTGGACTATGGGAGGTGTCCCCAGAGGAAACAAGTTAACTCCAGATGTATTATTAAAACTCAGATTCACAGTAAAGTTTATTGAGTAAAAACAAACACGAGAATTAAGAAAAACCTACCGAATTGTAAAATTGTAATTGCAAATTTGGTTCTTCTTCACTTCCTTCATTTCCCAATTTCCTCAAAATGACCAAAAATAAAGTTCGGATTACTTTCCCCCTCAAAGTACCGTGCGTTATGTCACTGTGGTTTTTACAGTCCAGCCATTACCGCCAAGCCTTATTTCTTGATGTAGGCTGTTATACTGAACAACGCCACCTGATCATATCCTGGACTGACATATTGAAGCTAACGGATTCATTTTTCTTATTTTGCTTGGTAGCTTGAAATAATTTGTTCTTGCCCACGGTGACCCTAAGCCTAGATGATGATACTGTTGGACACTCACACCAGTATTAGCCAGCTGAGTAGTTTTCATCATTGAGGTCTGGCCAAATCGCCCAAACCATATCACTATGATCTCAGCATGATAATCCTTAAGTATGCTTAAGTATCACTGTAACTACACATAGAGTGCCAGTAGGACTGATGTACTTATAATAGGGGAAAGTTAAAAATGGGCTAATTTATGGATCAATCTTCTTCTGCAAGTTACTGCATTTAACTGGAAAAGTGACAATTTACAAAAGTTAACAGTGCATCCTGACTCTAGATGTCATCCCATTTCATTACTTACATTACTACTGCTGTAAAATGTACTGTTGTGCATTTGATCAATAAACTCTGATGATTTGATCTGAAATGAAGACAGTGACCACAGCAAATGTGTAGTTTCACCCTTTGTTTTATAAAATGACTTCACTGGCAAAATGTATTATAATATTACTGTAACAGTTATCATATAAATACCATTTAATGCTACTGCTTAATCAGAACATACAGCTTCTCCAACCTTCCTAAGTACTTTTTATGTTATTTTCCTTTGACACCACTTTCACCTAAGGTCCAGTGAAAGCCAGGCAGTTTCCACGCTGCAGGCCATACAACCAAAAAGCAGGCCTCACTGGTTCCTGGAAACGGACCGGCACACTGTGCAGCAGCGTGGTACCATTATCATGCGAGCTGTAGAAGGACAGCTGTCCG
>JAODKN010000093.1:8334908-8349130 GCA_026774425.1 Petrocephalus zakoni
CTACGAGTCAGCTCACTCACCACTCCGCGGATTCTCTGCCTGACTGTCGGGGTTCTTGCCCTTAAGTCTACCCATCTTGAAGAAATCAGCCAGCGTGGTGGGAGCCAGCCTGCCCCTTTTGCACGCTGTACCCCTGGGAGACTGGGGAGGTTTTCTAGGAGAGGAGACCACCTTCCTGGGAGAGTTTATCTTCCCTGCAAATGGACCGAACGGCTCCATTAATGACCATAAAAATCTCTTCCAGCAAAAGATAAATACAACTTTTGCTCGGGAAACAAAAAAGGCCAGATTGAAACACAGACAATTAAAAAAAGGGTGACATGGGAATCGCAGACAGACGACAGACTTACTCGGGGAGGTGCCGCACCGGACGGGCCCCGCACTGTAGCTGTTGAAAAAGGATGGTTTGAAGACCCCGGTCCCCTGGATGTCCACCTGGTGGGACTGGGTGGCCTCCTTCAGCTGGGACAGGATCTGTCGGCCGCTGCGCTGGGAGGAGGCGTTCACCTCGAACACCTGGAACCACCATCACACGCACCGGGATTAACAATCCGCCCGCGTCGAGGCTAAAGCTGCGTATTGGTGGACAGCCTTCATATCTGCCTGCAGAGCTCAGCGAGTCTACAGGATGGAGGTCGGCACCTTGAAGCCCAGCTCCTGAGCGCAGGCGTAGACCGCCGCCGTCTTGCCCACTCCTGAGGGGCCCGTGATCAGGAGGGTGTTACACAGCTGCTCCTCGCCTGGCTCCTCCTCTCCGCGGAAGTCACCGGAGTCCCAAGAGTCTGATGTTTCAAAGACATAGTCATTAGCTTTCCTGTAACGTTTTGCACCTTGTGGTTCTCAGCTGACTGCGCAACACACCTCGCATTCAACTCATTCCCCCAAAAGATGGGCGCTTACCGCTGCTATCTTCCTCTCGTTTCCTCTCCTTCTGACTCCTCTTCTCCTCCCGGTCTGCCCTCAGCTTCCAGTCCTTCAGCCAACTGATCAGTGAGACAGTGGATCAGAGGCAGGAAACCGTCACATACCAAGTTAGGTGACACTGCCCTGATCCATGGGAACAGCGTTGGAAAGTTCCGGTCCAGAAAGTAGAAATCCAGACCAAGATTCCGTTTCAACCAACCAAGTTGAACACTCTGTGAATGTGACTCTACATACTCACATGGTTGGTTGAAACAAAATCTTGGTCTGGATTTCTACTTTCTGAACTTACCTCTGCATGGGAAAGGCAGGACATTCAAGAACAGCATCTTACCGATTACAGGTTTCTTCCCTAAACCACAGCAGGCAACCATGAAGCTCAGCTGCTAAACGTTTCAGATAGAATCTGCTAATTGGCTAGATGTGATGAAGACAAACCAGGCTGTCACAGCCCCCCCACCTGTGCAGTCTCTTAACGGCAGCGGAGTTCCCGATCACCTCGCTGGAGTGCTGTGGCTGGTATTTCTCAGTCCAGAGCACATCCTCCTTCACGCAGCCTACGCGCCGGAGAGAACCATGACTGAATAAATTAGGCGGATTAGGAGGCTGACTTGCAAAAATTAAACATGGGTGGCAGACAGTTTCAAAGGAAACCTTTGCAATTTCATCTACTCACAAAGATTTTAGGCTCCTAAATCTACAAGTACACTAACATGAGCAACAGCAGTACCTGCTCTCTCAGAATTCTCTGGTGCTGCCGGTGAATCATCAAGCACAATTAAAGGGCCGTTCTCCACAGGTGTGTTTCCATTATCCTTGCGCTGCCGCTGAGCTCGACTCAGCCGGCTTCTCCCTGCCGGCTCTGAGGACACCCCAGCGCCCTCACTCGCGGCTGGGGGACTGTCCTCAATCACGACGGGCTGCCCCCGGCTGGAGCGCCGCCGCTTGGGCAGCCCCTCTCTACCTTCCTCCTCCAGCCTGTGCTTCCTCTTCTTGCCGGTGGACTTGGAGGGAGCAGGAGCACTGAGAGCAGTCAGGCTTTCGTCCGAGTCTAAAGAGGACAGTCAGGGTTTAGCTGATTGTATCCACTTCTGCTGAAAAAGGATTACTATTGAGTGCCGACAAATTTTAGCAATATCACACGAAGTAAAGGAGAATAAGCCCCAACAAGATGAACCGTCACACCTTCCAGCCACAAGGAGCACCATAAACTCACCTGAAGCCATGCACTGTAGCAGATGGTCGGCGCGCTTTTTGAGGAACCAGGTAAAAAACCTCTGGACTGGGAACGGAGGGTTAGACGCCCGGACTTCCTCGAGCACACACTTGCGGACCTGCTCTGACAAATCCGCCCTCCACCCGGGGCCCTAGAACATGGGGCCAAACACTGAGACAAGATGCCAGCACTACTCCACCAAGCACACCAGTGAAATCCAGTGTTTTAAAAGGGCAGTTCAACCCAAAACAGGAAAAAAAGATGTTTTAGTGCCATCTATCTATCAAGTTTGTTCTGCTGGGAATTGCCGAGCTTTGGAGATATTGGCCGTAGAAATGTCACGCTTCTCTCAAATATAATGGAAGCGAATGGCCCTTTTAGAATGTCATAATCTTGATCTGGCCATGCAAAACTAAACCAGAGATACACAACAGAGAGTCCCCCAGGTCCCCTACAGAACAGAGATGAGTCTCACCTTGTCTATGTGGGCCCTTGGCACAGGCAGGGTTTTGATGTAACCAAGCTGTCCAGGTGACTGAACAGCTTTGGGGGACTCCAGACAACTCGTTTCCAGGCCTTTAAACCATGCTGATCCAGGCCACGGCAGATTCCAAAGCAGACAATCTAAGGCAGGGTCAATGGAAAACGGAAAACATCTATGCAGCTTCTGCAGGCACAGCAGGGGGTCACGTCGGCCGGATTCTCTGGTGCTGTGGCTCACCCGGGGGCTGCTGGAGCACGTGGACCACAGCCTGGAATGAGGTACAGGCCGCTGAGGGGGCGTCTCGACTGGCCGTGCTCCTGGCCATCTGCTTCTTGAAGGATTCAGGAAGGCCACTCTTCAGAAACTCCCGGCGCGCTTTGAACTGCTCCTCGTCCTGGGAGTTCTCGGAGGTGTCTCGACTGCGGGAATCAGGCGGGAAATGAGGAGGGCAAATCAATCATGGCTACAGGGAGTAAATAGGCACAAATGTGTGTAAAAGGGTCAAACTAAAAGGGTTTTGCAACTATATCAAACCCAAGTGAGGACATTCATCATTTACCTGCTGTCGTCAAAAATTGAGATGACTGCAGACGGCTTCTGCCCCTTTTTCGGGAGAAATACGGGCGCCACTTTGGAAGCTTCAAACCAAAAAGTGACTTGGTTACTTATGCAAAAACGGTACAATACACTTACTGAACATCAGCAGCGCAGCATCTCAGGTACCTGTGGAGCCCTTGGACTCCTTGCCAAGGCTGGCCGTCTTCCCCAGCACTTCATTCAAAGTACGTAGCTGTGTTTGACCTTTTGCCTTTGCTTTGGCAGTCAGGACAGGCTCCCCCTGATCAGCCTCCAGACACACCACAGAGTCCTGGGAACACGAAGAGGGACCCCCACATCCAGCATCACTCAGATTCACACATTCCTAAGGTTGCCTTTTAAAAATATTTATATTATGGCTGCATTGAATAAGAAGGTGCTCATGAAATCATAATGACCTGCTAAAGGAAAAGTACTCACAGGCCTACTGTCTTGGTAATACTGCTCCCCACCCTTCCAGCAGCTGTCAGTCACAGTTTACATACCTCATCCTCACAGTAGGTGGTCTTCACGTCCCGATTTCTCAGTGAGCGCCGTACAGAGCCTTTGTCATCCGCTTCACCCTTCTTTTTATTCTGTTGGAGAGCGCGGGCTTTCTGGAGTAGCTTTCTAGCCTGTTTTCTGCTCTTGGATGCACCAGCCTTTAAAATGAATAAGGTGGTCAGTAAGTGGAGCATTTTGTGGCATTATAAACAATTTATCAGAATTAAAGAATATTACCTTAGTGGGTACAGGACTTAATATCTCAAAGTCACTTCCATCAGCAGACTTAGGTTCAGAGTCAAACACACGCTGGATTCTCATCCTGAAAGAAGAAATTACATATTTATGAAAATGCAAAACAAGTTTGTGTACATTTTATTATTTCCCTTTTATGCAGGAGTCTTATAATATATAGAGCAGGATACTGTACTAGAGATACTCAACAGCAACAACATTTAAGAAAATAGCAAACTGAGGGTTGAACAGGCAAGCTTCAACTTACAAGCCTGTCCTTGGCTGTTACTCAGCTCAGAAACAAAGACCAAACAGGCTCACCTGATGGGGCTTCCGTTATCATCTGGAGGTGAGAGCATCTCGGCCCTGTACGTATCGCGAATGAGCCGGCGCGTCTTAGGCGTGACCGCCGGTGAAGAATCCCCTTGAGGGGCTCTCTCAGGCAACCGCCGCTCTCGTAGTCGCTCTTGACTCCTGGTTGAGGGAGACTGCAAGGTTACCTTCTGCTCTGAGGTCACTTGCTGCGGACGCCCCCTAGTGGACCTTCGAGTCGGTGTGGGCCCGACAGGTGTGTTACTGCCATCGGGAGCGGTTTCGGGCTGATCGTCCTTCTGCTCAGTTCCCAGCGATGGCTGCTTCTCCTCTAGAGCTGGGACGGGTGAAGGCTCTTCAGCGTTCTTCTTTCCTGCTCTCCTGAGCCTGTTGCCTCCCGTCTTCCCCGACCTGCCTGGCTTCGCATCTCCCGGCTGCTGGGAAATAGAGGTTTGGCCTTCTTCCTCCTTTGTGGCCTCCACACTGGTCGGTGGATCTTCTTGGACCTCAGGAGCACTTTCCGCTGCCGTCTCCTGTTTGCTAGGACCCTTCTTGGGCTTGCCAAGCTTGCCGGTTTCTTGGCCAGGCTGCCTGAAGGCATTCATGAACTGCTTTCGTTCAGCCTGGCTGCATTTGGAGGAGGCGCCAGGCTCAATAACAGCCAGCTCCAGATCCTCCTCCTGTAGGACCACATTGGATTTCCGCCTGAGAGCTGGAAGGGACTCCGACTTTTCCTGTGGGGAGCCTGGACCCTCCACCTTGCTCTCGTCTTGCTCTTGTGTCCGCCTTCTGGTGAATATAGAAGCCAGCCTCTTCTTGGTGTTCATTACCAACTCGGGGGCCTTGGAGACAGGGTGGACTTCTGCCTGGATTGTAAGGGTACGTGGGGACACTTGATCACCCTGAGCAGAAGCGGCCACAGACTGCACCTCTGTGTCTTTTTCAGTGTCCTCGGGAGTGGCAGCGCCCTCTTTGTTTTGACTCTGAAGGAACTCCTCAAACGAGATTGTAATGGTGCCGCCATTAAGCCCGGCGGCCTTCTCCGCTTCCGTGCTGACGTCACATGGCTGTGGAGACTGAACCCCAGCTTCTCCATCACCCCCAGCTCCTCCATTGCTCTCCTTGCCACATTCCTCCAGGGACTCCAAAGAGCAGCCTGAACTGTCCCTCAGTTTCTTCCTTGCAGAGGGCCTTCTTCTAGGAGTCTCTTGGAGGGACTTTTTGGGATGCTTATCAGTCACTGCTGAGCTCCCCATGGGGGGGCTCTTTACTCCACCAAAGGCCTCCATGCTAACCTGAGCCAGGAGGGCAGCAGTCTCACTGCCCTGGAGGCCCAGATCCACCCCCGTTTCCCCCAGCGGTGCTGTCCCATCATCGGAGCAGGTGGCTTCTGAAAGCGTGACGACCTCCGAGCAGTCATCCTGAGCCTGGCTGCTGAAAGACAGCGCCTTGCCCGGCTTCCTGTTCTTCCTGAGCCGCTGGGCCTTTGCCGGCCTCACAGATGATTCGGTGTGGCTGGCAGCCTCCTGCTGGTTCTCTTTGCTCTGCTCGGACACACCGCTCTTCTCCAAAGCAGGTGGGGTCTTTTTGAAATAATCTGTGATACAGTTGGACTTGGGGGATGAGAACAGCTTCTCTGTAGTCTTTGGCATGGGCTGAAAGTAGTTGGTAATTGGTTTAACAGAAGTAGTATCCCCATCTTTTCTTTGTTTCTTGCAGGGCTGTTAAAAAAAAAATCAAAGCGAAAAAATTCTGAGAAATGTTTTTTCATTTGTTGGAAGAAGACACTTTTAAAAAGTTAATTTAAGTATTTGGAAGAATATTGCAATGCTTTATTAAAATATTTCCTTTAAGTATTTGAAAACAAAATGCAATTCCAAGAAGTGGAAAACCATATCGCACTGTCAAAAATGCCAAAGGAGTACCTGCGTGTCAAAATCTTCAATTACAGACGCCATAGCAACGGCCCCAGCCATACCGCTTCGGAAACGCAGACCTGAGCAAATGATAAATGTTAGCGAATTCGGTTGGAAAGAAAAAAAAAATCTTAGACACAAAGAATAACTTCAATGCCTGTATATAAATATTCAATGCGTGAACAAATGCATATTCAGACTGCGTCCGTTGTAGTAAACAAACAATCGGGCAAGTACCAAGTTTAGAGAACAGACCGGCATAATTATACTAGAATATGGGCGTCTGAAAAGGAGAATCACGTCTGATCAGAATAAGGAAAACATTAGACTTACCAATTTTGCAGTGGGAATGTAAGTGCTACGGCAGCTAGACGGGAAGAAAACGGACTGTATCAGCCATACATTTTTATTTCCCAGAGACGGCAAAGAAATAAGTGACAGCCGTTTAGCCGCCTATTGTTATACGACTAACCTCCAGGTAACATGCGGACTAACCAAAAACACAGCGAGCAGGCAGGCAAGGACCTGGCTGGTTCATAGTGCACGATGTCGCCGCTTAAATACAAAACGCAGTGCAAAGTCATAAATAAGCGAGTGCCCGAGCACACAGCTGTCCCGGCTAGCGCGTTAGCTACGGCTGACAGAAGGAACCGGCAAAACAAGACGTGCAGGCGAAACCAACTCCACAGACAACACGCGGTAAAACATGTCTCCGCGTAAAATATATCAATTTAGAGAAGGATAATAGATTTCGGAAAAACGCGATTTCAACACCAATTCAAAAAGAGCGCCTAACACTACCGCTCTCTAGTATCCCCTCGCGCAAATGGCGCCAAATGCCGGTGACCTTTGGCACGGCGGGCTCCGCCAATCAGCGACCGATACTGCCGTGAGGTCATAGACTTGCTGTGGATTACTTTAAAAGCGGGCCCGTTTCTCTGAATTGTCCCGTGTCACTAGCAGATTTTTCGATTTCGGTGGAAGTGTATTTTGTAAATGGATGTTATGAATCATTGTTTTAAGAAATTGGGAGCGATTAGATCGTCCCCTTGGGCATAAACGATGCCGGTGCCTTGTTTCCACCATTTAGCAGACAAAACCGGAGCAGAGTCTGCCCATTGCTTGATGTAGTGGAATGTCATCAGTAATTTTTACGGTCCACTTATGGTCATCCACCCATCCGCCTTCTAACCGCTAATCCTGGTTGGAGTCGCGAGGAGCAGGGCGTGCACCCTGGACTGTAATCAATAAATTTGTTAATGATTTAAACTTGTACATCTTCAGGGTTGTTTATGTTCAATCAAAAGGTGTCGCCAAAAGCATAGGCATGTCCACAGCAAGCACAAAAGATACGAAGTATGTAATCAGCCCAGCTGCATATTACACACGTATCATAACTTCCTGTCCCTCAAAATGTAAGTTAAATTTAGAAAAAATAAGAAAATTAAAATTTGAAAATTTTTACTGTGTACGATTGTTTTTATGGTAAACCGGATTCTTCCCGTAATCAAAACAATCCTAACGGTGTTTCATGACGTGTTGCTTTTGTGTTATACTGTTATACTGTGAACCACTTCGACAAGGACAGCGGCCGTAAAGGGCCACGCCCCTGATTTATGTGCCTGATTCTGATTGGCTGGAGCGGCGGGGACGCCACGCGAGGACCCGTTGGCGTACTTAGGATTGGGTGTCGCCGAGCTTGAGTGACAGCCGCGGCTTTCGCGATGAACTCCGGCGCCCGGACTAGGAGGGGACCGCGACTTTAAAACTCGCAGCATGAGCTGGGACTGAGTTCGCCCCAGGTAATCAACACGCTGAAAAAAGCAGTTTCACATTAGCGATCGTTTGAAATACAGCCGTATATCAAATATACTTTTTGTGGGGGGAGGTAAAAAAAAAACTCAGATCATGTGGAAGGAAACTTTTTGAAGGGTGATGATTCCTAGTTGCAGTCGGATGCTACCTACTGGTAGTTAGATGGAGCCGGTCATCTGAGCAGTCGGCGGATTGTTCTCCTCGTACGGAGTAAGTGTGCAGCTGCCCGTCTCGGCGAGCCTGTGCGCATCACGTGCGCCGCAGGGACGCTCCTGTACATGTCATTTTTGCACGGGTACGGGCATGCTCGGCGTTCTGCGTCCCGATGCAGCCTGCATTTAGCTAGCCAGAAATGGATGGCAGGATGGCGAGCGCCATTAGCTTTGCGGAGAAACAGGTAGTATATGCCAACCGACTTCAGAATTAATCCGTTATTGTACGTACGTGCCTGCTCTATTCCGGTTCTTTTAGGCCGGATCCTAAATCTCTTTAGTTTTCGATGTGGCGTTTTTTTTCCAAAGGCGTGGGCACAAGTTAGTTAACGTACAGTATGCAATGTTACAAATACGTTAAACAATTAATAAGGTCCAGTTTAGGGCAGCACATGTATGCGCGGCATGCGACAGTATCTCTCCTGAGGGATTTCACCTATGGCAGCATTATGTTGATGTCTGTAAACGCCGCTCTTTCACAATCGCTAAGTTCCGTCGTTGGGAAAACAAGCAGTTATCGCGGCGATTAAAGTTAATCGGGCCGCTCGCTTCCGCCCCCAGACGCGCTGTCATCGACGGCCACTTTGTAGCGCCTCGCCATCGACTTTCCTGCCGTTTAACAATCGTCTGACTTGGCCTTTAAGTCTCTGCGTATTAATAGTCGGTCCCGATAAGACCAAGGGCATTTAAATGCAGCTGTCAGTATTCGCGGTGGGGTAATAATAAAACGACGAGTAAGCCGGACGAGACTCGTTAAATTAACGCAGTTGAGGATTGGACATGGATTGTTTTATAGCCGATTAATTACGATACTGTAATTACACAAATGTAATTACACAAATGTATTTACGATACTGTATTTACAGAAATGTAATTATGACACTGTAATTACACAAATGTATTTACGATACTGTAATTACACACATGTAATTACGATACTGTAATTACACAAATGTCTTCTACATGCCGCGAGTGCTGCTACTGGATGGTAGTGCTCAGCATGTTACTGTAATCCGTAAAGCTGCCGTGTGACGTGATTGTGCTGTTCGTGCAGAATTGTATCGTTCAAGATCGTGATTCCTGGTGTTTTTAGAATGGCTCTTATCTTTTAATATTAATTACCTTAGCAGAAATATCGCGCCCTCAGGCCCTGCATGCACCGTTTCGGACGATTGGGTAAATACTAGACCACATTAATAGATTATTGCAGTTAACAACATTAAAAATGTAACTGCTGTTTGATTTAACAGATCGTGTTTCTCTTCCAAGGTCTTCTTCTCAAATCCTGTTTTAGTTGAGTACCACAGTGCATCTAACATTTAGTAAAACAAATTATTTATTTTTTCAGCCTTGCTAAAATATGATTATAGTCACACGAAATTAATTCCATGAGCAGCTGTATATCCCAGTGATGCAAGTTTCAGATTTCCCAGTATATCCCAGTAATGAAGATTATGTCTCTCAGTGTTTAACTGTTGCATTGAGGTCTTTGCATACCCCTAAATGTAATGTTTGTACAAAAATAAAGACTGCTTTGTATTGTAAGGCAGTAAGGCATTGTAGTAAGAAAATCTGTGCCTGGCACAGCCAGAGACAGCTTTGGGCATGGTGTGCCTTTGTACGTAAAGGCACCTCCTGTATCCGAGGTGATGTTTGCCAGAAAGCCACGTTATTCGGTGGGGTAATGTGGCAGCTGTGAGACAGGACCACTCTGGTGCTGGGTGCCGGCTGGTGTGTGCAGCCCACCACAGTGCCATGCGCTTTGGGAACACAGAGGGAGGACATCTCTGCTTTAAGGATGTCGGTGATCACATCAGGGGGACAAAATGCAGTGGGACTGTTCTTTGATCGTGGTTAGGCTGATTATCTCAGTCACCCTTGAAAGGGGTGGGGGGGTCACCCTGTGAGGATTCAGTCTCTGTTTTTCCCTGCATTGCTCTTTGACTTGCAGGCTCTGTGCTAAATCTGGCTTATGTCACCATCTGGCAGAGTTGTGTCATTCACCAGTGACCTCATTCCTCCACAGCAGCACAAGTTGTGCAGGATGGCCTCGGCCAGGCACACGACTGACAACTGCAAAACCAGGGTGCATATCTTTTGATTGCCTGTTGATTGTTGGACCAGGTTGGGTGACTGGTAGCCGTACCATATCGAACCTTTTTTTTTGCTGTTTTTGGCAGCACCAGGACATGGTTAAGCTCTACAGAGGTGTTGCTGTTCAGCAGTGATTATTTGCGGGTCTGACCCAACCAGTTTGGCTGGGAGTACATAGAAGCATGATAGGTGCTTAGGGGCAGATCTTACCACTGTTCATCATGTGCCCCGCTGGATGCAGAAGGCCTAAAATGCTTGTGGTTTGTGTGTAAAAATGCAAGTTATGCTTGTTGGTTAAGTATGTGGCTACGTGCCAGACTCATTGTCACCGTGTTTTGAGCAGAATGATGCTTCCATTCATTTTGGAGAAGAAGGAGGGGCAGTTAATCCATCAGGCCCCGTGGATTCGCTCACAAAACGCTGGGTAGGGTTAGAAGCTGGCAAACCGGCTTAGTTTGCCACAAGTGCAATGTCGCCCAGAAGCTTCCGGAAGTGGTTTTGGTGTTCTTTAGACTGTCAGCTCTTCCTGCTGCTTACTGCCATGTAAGGTAATTGTGAAAGTCTGCCACGGAGCTCAGACCACATTTCTCAGGCAGTTTTTTTAAAGCCCCTTTTGTGTCTGTTGCATGATTCTCTGTGTTTAAAGGCACGTTACTGGTTTGACAGCCTTGTTTAACTCCCTAGCTGTGCTGCGTGGATGGGGATCATTTTAGCCTGCGAGGGGTATGCACTGGGCCTGTGATCCAGGGAAGCGTGTGCTGGGTTTCCCCCCAGTTTAAATCATACTGAAGGCCGTTTATCTGAGGAGTGTATGTGTCGTGTGATGTGCGGAGCGAGCACACGGCTAGAAAATAGTGAACTGCAATCGTGTTCGGTTCACACTGAAGCGCAGGATTAGAGCAGAGAAGAGAAACGTATTTTACAGAGACTCTCTGTGGGGGGGAAATGGACGGCACCCGAATCGGAGGTGTGTCGCCGATGTCCGTCATTGACTTGCGGTGTTTATTGCCGTTTGGGGGGCTTAGTTTTAATGCACTGAGGGAGAGCCGAGCATTTAGCGAGGAGTTTGGGCAGGGGCCGTGCTCAGCAGGCTCCCGGGAAAACACCTGCGGAACTTGGACACTAACTCCCAGCAGCTGGAATGGAAAGTCGAGCAAAGAGGGGCTCAAAGAAATTAACCAACAAGATGTAATAAAGCTAGAACCTAATAAGACTATCCAATGACCAGAAGTGTAACATAAGGAGGCATCAGGCTAGTAGTAGAATTCATGGAACAGACGGAACTTGAGCCCAGCACATACTGGAGAGATTATATTTCTCAGCTGGGTTGGGAGCACCTAGGTGTTCCCCTGGAGGAGATGGCTGCAGAGAAGGAGGTCTGGGCATCTCTGCTGCTTCGAGACTTGGACCCAGATAAGTGGTGTAAGATATGTGGCTAGATGGGTCTTGAGGCATTTCTTGAAGGTGGAGAGAGAATCTGATGACCCGATGTGGTTCAGAAGCTAGTTCTGCCATCGCCAAACCACACAAGAGAACTGTCCATAGCAAGGATGTGCGATTTGATGATATCAGATCGCAAACAATTAAAATGTCTCTATGATCTACCTTTACGGAGAGATTGTTACAATGTGCGCTGTAGCACGATGCTATCAGTTGCAGTTCTATGGCTGCATCTAAAGTTGTTTTGTCGGCCAAATCCGCTTTGACACACCAATAAGCCGGTACTGGCAAACAGTAGGTAGTGCCTTGGGTTTCTTCTTCTCTCCCTTTCGTGGCCTCGTCCCAACATGCCGGACGTTTCCTATTTGGCTAATGTAGCGGCATGGATGGCACGGAGGCGTTGGTGCTAAAAAGAATTTGGCGTCGGTAATAAGGAACTTGTTTGAATTTTCCAAAACTGACACACCGCCAGCAACAGCTGTTTGCAGAGATATCGATCGCACGTTGGATGGTAATGCGAGAAAACTTTGTAACCACCTCAAAAGAAAACACCCAAAACGGCATCCTGAGTATGTTTTACTTTTCATTTTTGTTACCTTTTAGGGCAACTTTTTTTTTTTTTTTTTTTTAAACTGAGTATTTGTTTGTCCTGTACTGTTCAATAACTTGCAAAATAGTCGTGATAAGATTGTGGACAGTAATCCTGTCTGGGGAAAAAAAAAAAATCGTGATATGATGCTATATCGCCCAGCCTTTGGAGGGAGATCCAAGAAGCGTTGGTTTTCTGATCTAATGGGGTGAGATGGGACATAGTTCTCGAGGACTTTCTGATAGAGATGGATGTCTGTTCATTGATGGATCTGTAAACCAGCACCAAGGCCTTGGACTTGACGTGAGAGCCAGTAAGGAGCCAATAGGGAGCCGGTAAGGAGCCAATAGGGAGCCAGGGGTGTGGCATGAGAACACTTAGGCTGAATGCATAAGAGAGGTGCTGCCGTGTCTTAAATCAGCTTTGTTGACTTGCTGAGGGTTTGCAGGGCATGGAGACCCGCCTCTTCGGCTCGCTGCTCATGCTTGTCCTGAGACGCAATGGTTGAGCCCCCCCCCATTTCTGCAGGGGAGCCACAGCATGTCTATCGAGGTGGAGGTGCTGCTGCAGGAGGCAAAGGAGAACATCGAGGCGGCGCAGAACTACAGGGCCGAGCTGCAGCAGCGGCTGCACGGGCTCAGCCAGGCGCGCAAGCAGGTGAGGGAGGGGCTCCCGGCGGCCATAAGGTCCCCACAAGGTCCCCTCTGCGCGTCGTCTCGCCCTCCCCCCAGAACTTCCTCCCTGCCTCATGCCCGCCCTCTGCTTGTAAACACTGCTGTTACTTCCTGTTTCTGCGTGAGATACAAAGGGAAGCCGGACCCGTCCCCCCCTTCTCCACCTTGCCTCTCTCTCTTTCTCTCCGTTAACCCTATACCGCTCCCAGCCCCTGCCCTGCTGGACCCCCCCATGTTCGCTGGCTGGACAGTTTTGGGCAGAGATGCACTCTGCTCATTAACCGCTGTAACGGAGACGTAGGCAGCGCTTAAATGAAATGGCATCTACTGGCCAATGTGGGTATCACAGCCCTTTTGAGTCGGCAAATGCTGTGGATGAAGGATCTGTGACGTGATGCGCATCCCTAACCCCCTTACCCCACTGGTGATTCACTGCCTCTGCTGCAGAGTGCAGACGTTTTTGAGTGTGATTTCGATGTCCGAAAAGACGAACCCAGCTGAGGGGCGGAGCTCGCCCGGAGGAGCCCGCAGGACCACATCACGCCCCTGCGGAGCGTCACACCTCGGGAATGTAGTTAATCCTCCACCGCCTCCCCCTCCCCCCACCCCAGTCCAGTTGCTGTCTGCTAAGGGTGCCGGGTCACAAGGAGACAGGCGCTATATCTGACAGGGGAAGGAAACGCCGCAATCCCGCCGCAGGGTGTCGAGCACGTAGCCCATGCCGCCAGTGCCGCCGTGACTCGCCCCCCCCCCCGGATCCGGGGGCCGAACACTGGCGCATTCGCACGCTCGCACGGTCCCGAGGGACGACCCTCTGTGTCCAGCGGCGCGTGACGCCAGTAATGCGGCTCGCGCTGTGCAGGTAGCGCCGCCCCGGCTGCCATTTCCTGAACTGCAGCCTCTGATGTCATCAGCTACTCACTTCCTCATGTTGTTCCTCTGCTTATCAACTCATCCTCTGCTCTGCTTTATCAGTGCGGCACCGAGCCCTGCTTTCCGTTTCCCTTAGCCTGGGGAAGACCCCCCCTCCCCAATCACAGACATGGTCTGGGTCTCATTATGAGTGGGAGGGTGGGTAGGGAGGAATGATGCGGCGGCTCGCTGAACTGGCACGGAGATTGTCCCTCTGGAGCGCTGTATCCAGCCAGGGGCAGGAAGGAGGCCGGCGAGGAGGAGGGGCTTCCACAGGCCCCCGCCAGCGGGTAGTAGCTCTCAGCATACGCCTGTGCATGGCT
>JAODKN010000093.1:8359408-8374126 GCA_026774425.1 Petrocephalus zakoni
CCACTAGTGCACATGGTGGTGGGCTGCAGCCTCCGGAGGTCGGAAGAGGCCCTCACCGTGATGGTCTTCTCCCTGAGCCACGCGGGGTCCCTCTCATCCTCGCTGTCCACCTCCATCTCCTGGGGCCGCAGTGGCATGCAGCTGTCGCTGTGGAAGTAGAGGCGGTTGTGGCCACTGATGTAGGTGCGCTGTTGCTCTACCTCGCCCTCCTCAGACTCCAGGAACTCAGACAGGCTGGGCTTCGAGCGCTTGGGCCTGAAGCAGAGACCACGTCAGCAGGTGCCCCTTAAGACGCATGAAGACCCCTAGCCTCATAATGTTCAAGTATAATGCAAAACACAAAAATGTTCACAACTTTGTATATAGGACACAGACAGAGGATTGCAACTTTAGCTGTTCGAATTATCACTCAAGCCAAAGACATAGCCTTGTTTATGATATGAACAATATAAGGTGAGGCTCAGGTGATCACTAAAAAGATGAAAAATTGACATTATATATATACTGTACTAATATGTAACCATCTGTCAGTTGCCTGGGAAGCTCTGTGCCACCAGAGGGCAGCACGCTCACCTGCACACCAGCACATGAGTCACGGGGGTCCTCTTCACGGGGCCGTTGCGGCTGAAGGCAAACCCTGGCTGACTGTGGATGTCCTGGGGGTTCCCCACGTACGAGCCATCGTAGCACTCATTGACAGACACGTCTATCCGGGCACCTTTAGGGTGAGGCTGCAAAGACGCATGTATGTCAGGGCGGCATGAGGGTGAAAGGTGAAAGTGACCTACTTTCTAGTAGAAGAAAATGCAGTTAAAGAATATGCAAGACACCGGGGGTGTTTCTCAATACCAAGAACGCAAAGATCGCACTTGTGGTCTTGATAACTTGGCCTTCCAAGAATGGTCTTGGAGCAATGAATCATGGGATTGTTCTCATTTGGCGAGGATGCAACTGATGTATCCTTGATATTTGGGGTGGAGCAAGAACGACATCTGGGAATTTTTACAGTCCTCTGTACTTCTGTTCTTGAGTATTGGAACTGGTCTTTGACAATGTAAGATGGTGTAAAACAGGTAGGCAACACGACACCCCTTTGCAGACTACATGACAAGTACGGTCAAGTACACATATTGAGAAACACCAACTCTGATTTGAGCCACTCTATTCAGCCAATCAGATCGCACCATCATAAACCCCCTTAATGCTGATAGGCTAAGGCTAAAGAGTGACTAACCAATGAGGAGAGCAGTGACACTGGAGGCAGAGGAAAGGCTAATGGACTGTGTCCATCCACAACTTGATGAAGGTTCAAACTGCCCTATATCAATCTAGAAATATGCAGCTGTACTTGAAATGCAAGTATGATTTCCATAAAGCACGGACATCCACAACTTTGTAGAATAAACAAACTAAAAACAGACTTGGAAATGTCTAAGGCAAGTTCTCTCCCCAATGACCTGAATGCATTTACACTCACTTTGATCTTGCAAACCAAGAACCTCCCTTGCACACGTCCGTACCATTTGATGATGCAGATGCAAGAAGAGCTTTTAAATAGATAAAAACACTTGCTGAGTGTTTCAGGACACATTCTGAAAGCCCACAGTGACTAGCTTGCTAATGCTTTTATGGACATTATTAGTCCGAGTCCAGAGTTCCCAGCCATTTAAAAATGCCAGTCTAAAAGATTACAACGTGGCCGCTCTCACCCCAAATTCCATGGAGAACTTGAAAGGCTGGTGTTGGAAGACAGGAAAAAAAAATCTACATTCTGGACAACTTTTTACCCTTCAGTTTAGTGTACCACCACTGCAGGTCTACAGAGAGTGCCATATAATATATCTGGAGTACAGTTCAGCATTTAACATTCAGTTACCAAGTCACTGCAATCTGGATTCAGCAATTCCATAGACAACAGGATTCCGGGCCCTCACTTGCAGAGCCCAGTACATATGAGTGTGAAACTGAGCCTCTCCCTAAACATCAGCAAGACTGGTCATGAATTTCAGGAAGCAGGAGGCAGAACAAACTCCTGCTTGCATTTACCGTAAAGCTGTAGCGAGGGTCAAGAGCTCAATGCTCCTTGGCGTCACCTTCATAGATGATCTCACCCGGATGCAACATAGAGGTGGCACACCCACGTTGTCCAATCCCCCAGACCCCACTGGTCCTCAAACCACACAGGTCAGAAACCGCTTCTACCCACAAGCCACAAGTCTACTTCACAGCAGCTAATCACAAGATTAGATCGCTGTACAATGCACTGCCGGCGATCTGACGCTGCCATCACATTTACCGACTGCATTCCAGACAATTCTGGTCTTATTTATTCCGTCTTGCCGTTATTTCTTGCCTGTGTTACTGTTCCTCTTAGAATTATTGCCAGTACTGGACTTGGTATCCTTTGTACTTTTAGCCAGCGCGTAGCAGGAGGCATCTGAGTAAGCTTCTCATTGTGCCAAGCATGCGGGCTAATTTCGCTTCCGCTTAGACTAACTTAATAGCGGAGCAGCGCTTCCGGTCAGACGGGGGCCCCCACCACATAGCTGAAGATGAAGCGGCTGTGGGACATCTTGAGGTGCTTCAGCAGGCTGTAGAGTCTGCGGCAGTTCAGCGTGCACCAGGGGCAGTGCAGGTCGTCCCGGGCCTCCGTCTGCTGCCTGGTGTTGCTGCTGTACAGGAACTGAGGAGGGACATTCAAAAAGGTGCTTAGAAGGGAGCAAAGAGGAGGAGGAGGAGGAGGAGGAAGAGGAGGAGGAGGGGGGAAGAAGGAGCCATTCCAGTGCAGGAAGATACTGGAACCACAACATGAGGATTGCTGAAAAGAGCATGTCTAGGTGCTTTGCAGTGACCTTAATTACAGCAGGAACTCCAGTTTGGGTCTCCTCAGTTTGGCTCTATCCAGTTAAAACCAACTTTGAATATTAGTGCAGAAGACAAGGTGCCGTCAGGAAGAGGAAGCAAACAAACAAACAAAAATCACGACATGTGGCAAACATTCACCTGGTAAAACACACGCAGCTTCTGCCGGGGCTCAACCAGTATCTGTTCCTTTCTTGTCTGGATATTTGTGCTGATTGAATCTTTAACTGCTAAAAACATATCAGGCAAACGTTAGAATGAACATTTATTTTCTGGCACCCACTGCCAGGGTAACCCCGCGCTACGCAGAGATCCAAGCCGGGGCCAGGCACGCTGCGTGGACTTACCGAGTGGCGCTGGCTTGGGCCCGCCGGACCTGCTTTCCGTGGGGCTGGCGTCCGAGTTGCGGGTGGCCAGGGGCTTGGCCACCGGGGCGGTCGACTTGCTGCCGACTTCCCCAGTCCAGCGCAGGGTAAACTGCAGCGTGGGTCCCTGAGAGAGGGTCTCGAACGGAGGGAGCCTCTGTGGGACAGCCGACTTAACATTAGCATCTACATTATGTCGACAGAGACATCTACATATATGAATGTCCCAGACATTCAGTGGGTCTGAAAGCAAACACGACTGACAACATGCGGCATCTGAAGCCTTATCAGGAGACATTGCCAGCTGAAGCCTTTGTGGAGCCTTATACAAGTTTCACCTCACCCCCCAAGTGGCACACAGCATCCAAAACAAAGTGAAATTGGCCTGCTAAGTCAGGGCCTCCTGAGAATGCAGCAGCCACCCAGGGTGCCCAGTGGATTAAGCGGCACTATCAGGAGATGCACAGAAATCAAGGACCGGATGATGTATGGAGTCCATATGCACTACCATGTAGGGCTAAACGATTTATCAATTCCACATCGAAATCGTGATTTGAAACAATGCAATTGGCATTGACCCAGGGTTTAAAACCTTCGTGAGAATAGTTTTGCAAATTCATTCCGTGCTCCTTGTGTGACAGCCAGTCTCACCAATCAGAAGTGCTGTGCTCCTCGCGTGCCAGTCATACTCACCAATCAGAGGTGGCCCAAAGTGACTGCGTATACGCCCACAAACAACAGACACGTGAAACCCAAGGATAGTGTTACATTTGCAGTGCAGAAAAACATCGGTTCCGCTGCTGAGCTGTAAGTGAATTACCTACCATTTAGTGGTCAGAGATTGTTCACAGAACGGTCCTATTATTAAGGGTCCAAGTAGTGTTAGCCGCAAGATCCCTGATGTTTCTTTTACTGGAATTGTTTTATTTTCATTACTACGGCTGTTGTGATGGTAGTTTTATTCGTTATTGTTCTCTGCTAATTTGACCCTTGTGTACATGGGACTTTTCCAAAGCACGTTACTAAGGGTAAAAAGCGGTCGAGCGCTGTTTGCAAACGCGGCACCTAAAGTGTGCATGTAATACAATCACTTTATTATTTGTTCAGGTTGCTAGAGAATTGTTCTATGGTTTATTAAGTGTATGTTCTATATAATTTTTGTTAGAATAAACGCATTTTGTATTCAATTATCCCCCACCCCCTGAATGACTGTTTCCATATAACAATCCACCCCCCTGAAGGGCAGATCAGTAAGCACACACTACCTCTTACTGTACACATTGTACTCAGCGGTTTCTTTCTTTTTATGTGTTATATTTATTATCTTAACTTAAAAATGCTGCTAAACAGAGAGCTGCTAAACTGTTTTTCCACCATCTCTGTAATAGTAACAATAAAGATCCATCTTATCTTAAATAAATATATTTCCAGTCTTATCTACGGATTAATGTATAGTTCAGATTTCAGTGTACGGTTGTGCTCAATTAGTTTTTTTATACACATGTAGTCAATACTGAACTGAGTTTAAAAAAAAAAAAAAAAAAAAAATCGCTAATGAAATCGCAATATCTGTCAGATACATCGCAGTTACATTTTTTCTTAAAATCGTTCCACCCTACTACCATGCCCCCACGGCTCGTGTAAAAAGGCAAAACAGCACAATGAGGCTGTTGTTTGGGATCTGCATTAACCAGAACCCTAGACCTCTAAAGTATGGTTAAAACCTGAGAATTATTCTTTCTAATATTTCTCAGATAAAATGCCAATATAAACAATGGATTTTTACTTGGACAGCATTTTCAGTGCTAGATTCCAGATCTGCCCACATTGCTAAGCGAGCGTGTTGCACCTCTGGCCCACAGGAGCTGCACAAACCGCTCCGGCCTGATGCTAACTGGCACTGGGGGATGGGAACCGGCAGAGCAGCACCAGTCTGAACAGTGAGTCAGCTAAGCAGCAAGCTGAGGACACACCTTCCCATCCAAAATGGTTTCCCACGTCGCCCTTTTCTTGTTGACGGGACATTCGTCCACCTCCTGCATAGAGACCTCATACTCGCCGTCGAGCAGCTGTAAGCGTCTGCAATCGCCAAGAGAGACCAACCTTAACAGAGGCATTTTAGGGCTAACTCAAGGTTCTTTAATAGGTGCTACTCTGTGTATCATCCCTCCAGCCAATCAGCGAACCCCCTCCATCCCTAAATGAAAAACACACAATTTTCAGCCCTTATATAATAATCATCATTAACTTCTATAAAACTGAAGCAGATGACATGGTTTTAACTGTCAATAAATCAAACATGCAGATGTGTCTAACAGCTTGTCGGAAAAGTGTTTGCTCTACATCCTTTCAGCTAGATACCAACATCTAGATACCAATTTTTTCTTGGTGAAAAGTAAAATAATTTGCCTGAAAGCTAGGAGAAAGCCGCACACATCAATATGCACACCGCACCTGTTCTTGTCAAAGACTGTCATCTGTGCAATGAAGGTGGTCTCTCCATCACCCCTGAGACCACTTCTCTTTTCTTTGTTTGGAAGTTCTCCTAGCACACCTGCAGGTAAACAAGGGTTATTTATCATATGGGGGGGGGCTTTTACACAGATCATGGACTTGTAACTTACTAGTGCTGTAGAGTGGACATGTCACTAAAGATTTAGCAGCAGACTTAGTGTACAGAACAAAAAAAATAAGCAAGCACAAAACTCACCAATGTTCTCGTTGGGTTCTCCAGCGAGGTGCCTTCGACCCGGCCGGGAGACCCTGAAGAGTAATGAGTAGGACTTGACCATGTGGCTGTTGTTAGGTTCAAACTCGTTACTGGAAACCAGGAGCGAGGGGAAGGTGGCAGGTTTGGTTTGACTGCAGTCCGGGTTCAAAGGCACCTGCTTTTTCCCTGTAGGCACTTGCTTAACCGGACAACTGACATCCTAGAAGCGAAAAGAGAAACAGACTAAACCATCAGAGATCAGCAAACACTTGCAACTCCTGGGTCAGTCACATTCAATATTGGGTGTGAGCCATCACAAAATACAGGCCCCAGGTAAAACCTCAAAAGGTCCCAATGCAGAATTATTGCAGGCACGGGAGAGAGGAGGAGGAAACGGCCGCGAGAAAGGCATTAGTCTTCCTGACATCAGCATGAGTGACTGACAGAACTCGCCCATGTCTCACCTTCCTTTTCTTGTGGCAAACTTTGACGAGTAGAACCTCTAAAGACACTGAGTTTTCTTCATTCTCTGAGTTTACAGATGGCTTTTCTGTAAGAGGAGAGGGCACACATGAGTAATAAAAAAAAAAAACCCACTATACTCAGAGTTGAAATAAACTTTCTGTATGTACAACAAATCGGACACTCAAGAGAGAACTACCCAAGTGTCTGAACTGGAACAGGAGAGCTCATCGCAAAGACCTACCGATTTTATGAAAGAATCCTGTAAAAGTAAGCTGCAGGTGTGAAGACAAGCTGTGGAAAGACAATTTATATTTATAAGAAACAAACCCCTGCCTTACAGACACAAGTGCACGGCAATCAGTGCCAAAAGTGTCAGGAGGTCACGGCTCCAGCGAGACACCTACCTGTGTGACTCCTCTTCCGTCTTCATCTTCTCTACTTTAAGAAGCATCTCGTCTACTTTATACATCTTCCTGGGGAGAGAGGTAAACCTGGTAAACCACACAAGCACCAGAACGAGCCTCAATCCATGCCCATTACATACATACCACTGCCCCATTACATGGTGCAAAGGTTGCCGGTTCGAGTCCTGACCCGCAAGTACCACTGAGGTACCCTGAGCAAGGTACCGCCCCCAAGCACTGCTCCCCAGATGCTGAACTAGCTGCCCACTGCTGTTTCACAATGTCACATGAGATAAACACATAGGACACACGTCGTTGTGTGCTGTGGTGTGTCAGCAACAGACACATTTACAGAAGAGTACAGCAAAGTCAGGCATGCACACTGGTGAATTAGAACTGGACTTAGATGCCAAAACCACAGTTGTTCTGAGCAGGTCCTGCACTCTGCAATTACACCAGAGCCTCATTTAGTATGGAACTGTCTTACCCCCCACCGCAAACTCGCCTCTGCCCAAGGCACCAGCATAAAAAGCACAATCCAAAGAACTAATTATGCACGGTACATCCTGGGTGTCCACCATAATAAACACTATTGTGGGTACTGCTGATGCAGCAGAGCTCCCTATGAATAGTAAATGGCGTTCAACTACCGAACAGAAAGAGGAGACGGCCTTGGGTAACAAATCGGGACTACAATAGACATCAAAATCCATGGGAAGGCCAGGGAGAGGCAGTGTGCAGGGCTCACTGCAGCCCTGCGCATTTTTGCGACAACTCATGTTTCAAAGCACTGGGGCACAATGGTTAAAAAAATCAGAGGCTTATAGCTAATCTTTTCAACCATTAAATGCCCCTTCAAAAATACAGTGACCAAACACGCTTCACAAGTGAAAACGTTGACGTTTAAATAAGTGTGTTAGAGCAGAAGGAAACTAAAAAAGAACACAAATGAATACAATGAAGAAACAAAACATAGTTCTTTACTTTTCTTGTTTTATAGAAAATTGTACTTTCCAGTAGCATTAGCTCAGCCATATTTAGAACCAGATTTCAGGAAACCCTATACTTAGGCTAGACTTGCACTGTACTTGTACTGTACGGACATTATAGCGCAGAGTGTTAACGTTTCATTAAAATAGGGCTTACCCAAAACTCCATATCCAATATATGTTTTTAAAATAAGTATAAAGTTTACCTACGCTGCTTTTGCTTGGGCACTGCATGCATTCTCCGAGACGATCTTAATCATTCTCATTCTTTCCATTTAAATCACTTCTAGACAGGTTTGTGAGAAATTTGGTAACTTGTTTTTGCTTTATAAATACCCTAATATTTATTACAACAAAATCACATTGCTATATTTGGAAATTCTCCAATACCACGCTGCCCTAGTATATTAAATAAAGTACTTTTAAAATTTCTTTTTACGCCTTCCAGATCATCTTGTAGCTGTTCTTCCGACAAGATGACAATTATTATTTTTTTTTCTTTGTTTATTGTTGTTTTTTGAGCACGTAACTTTTTTTCAAGACAGCGGTCGTTTGCGTTTCAGAATTGGGCTATTTGCATAACCAATCGACAAATAAATCATTTCAAGTTCCGCTCCAAAGTGCTAAAGTACCAAAGAAGTACCCCTTTTGGTACTTGTAAAAAGTGAAAGTACCGTACTTGGCGAGGTGGAAAAGTGCCCAAAGAATCAATGACAACATATGGCAGGTAGGGATGGAAACAAGTACTAGAGCACCTAAAAAGGTACATGCATACTGAAGGGGACCCAAGTACTTGATGCTGAAAGTGGAGATATATTACAGTATTTGCACACTGAAATTGGAATCCCTTTGAATATGCTCCAAACAAGCATGCAGCTGAATACAGTGTGTTGCGCAAAATGTGTGTTACATTTTTAACAGCCAATCACAATCCAGCTAAATTGGGGCAGGGCTGTATGTACTAATTTATTTGGGTAAGAAATTTTGGGGCAGGTAGTACAATCCCAGACCAGCTGCACGAGTTATGGTGGCCACGCACTTCAAACGATGTCTGGCTAAAACGAAATCAAACATGTCAGCAATAAAAAATCTGCCACATACTTGAAACGACACCACCACCTTATTCATTCTATATCATGCCACAATCCAAGAGGGTGTGGAATGTGTTCGATGCAGCAGACCCACACACGCTAATGAAACACACACATTGCGTGGCAAACATCACATGCTGAAACATTTACTATTAACACAAAGCGAAAAATAAAGGCGATCGCCACTCAAATATATTGTATTGCTAAAATGACAGATTCCATTTGAAGTATGCGGCCACTATAACCACCTTATCTAACCCCCCAACGTGCTCTCCCTGCGATCCTGCGCCAGCTCTTCCTCTACTCCCCCCCCGCCCCCAGGTACTTGCTTTTTTGCAATTTCATGTAAACACCACAAAAAAAGACTATAATTCCCACTCCTAGTTGCAGGTAATTGTGGATCACCATTATTCCCATAGGCTGTGACTCTAAAACTGCACAGAACAGCCAAATCTGACATTTATAAGCAGGCAAGCAGCCACATGACCAAACTACAACCAAAAACTCCAACAAATATCAAGGCTTTGAAAAACAGCCCAATAAATTACACCAGCACTGGGGAGAGAGCACTTAATCAGACTGTGACTGTCTGTTGCCTCGGTTATTCCGAATTTGGATAGGTTGCTGGAAACGCATCCAGCATGCAAACTTATTTAAGATGACATCGTCTGAATATGTGGATAACCAGAGGAAGGCAAAAACAGCTTTTGCAAGTTAGTCTCGCTGTGGCATTTAAAGCCTTTTGCCAGTAAACTCAGACCGTGCTAGAAAAATAATCACGACTATAGGGGTATCACTTCAGATATACAGCCATACTCAATAGTAGAGAACATAGACTTTAGACAGGATTTAGTTCATTAATGTTTTTTTTTAGTTTTTATTTATTTTTACAATATGCAAAGAAGCATCTCTTAAGATTTGTTATTCAGTCACATCAACAGACAACTGATCCTAACTGCATTTGCAGTTGAAATTGCAGTTGCCTGCAGTACTGAAATTGCTCAAAACCATTACCTCAAAACTGAGGTTTGCACCAGACTGTGAATTGTATGTACCTCAAGTGATCATGCAAGCATTTGCTTGGGGTTCTTAACACTTCTGGAGTCCTCCACTTTGACAATAAGCAGTTTTTTTCTCCCATACATTTTATTGTAAATTGTTGCAATACAGTGTGGAATCAGACTGGGCTTTATATCACATGTACAAGGAAAATGTTTTGGCATCTTTGCTACAGAGGAATATGGTAACAAGTATGCCAAAGAACACACAAAACATTGCTGTGACAGGTCAATATATTTACGGAAGAATAAGAACATGCAGGTCTTACAAAATGATGCAGTGCATACAGAGGACAGAGCCAGGTGCCGTGTATGTACAAAACATACAACATCACTCTAATAAATACATTTACAAGCATTGCTTTTACTTTTAAAATATTTAACAGATCTTACCTTTTGGCATTTGATCTGGGGTTTCTGAGGGACATGTATGTGAGACTTCTGTGCAAGAATATGGGCTGAAATAAAGAAGTTTTTTTTCACCAATTTATTTCATGGAATAGCAGTATTAGACAGTAACTAAACCGCAGTGAACGTCTTTGTTACCCGCCCTCCAGTAATCAGTAATGTCAGATTATGGTGTTATAAAGATGAACGTAATAGATGTCAGCAACTGGTGAGACTTTATTTGAGGGGGCTACTTACTGCAATTAGGTTTCTGGTGCGAAGGAATCTGTAGATTTGGGTTGGTTCTGAGAACAGAAAGTTGGAAAAGCAGAACACTGGATGACTGGCTACTCAACTCTCCTCCCAGTTATCAATGCAGTTACAACTTAATGCTGTATTGTTTTATACATTCCTCCCCTCCCCCCCAAAAAAATACAACGGACCAAGGGGCAAGAACTTCACTTTTGCAAAACGTACGGCAGATGCCGCAGTCTTTTACATTTTCTTTCTATTTGATCACAGGAAATGGTTCACCAGCAAGTCGCTCTCAGCTAGCGCAGCAGCTGAATGACACGACACTTGCATTTCACAATAACGAAATGTATCCTTAGCGTGCTGTCGCTTTCATTCATTGCAAATGTGTGCATGTGTCATGGCACCAAATAAGTTACCCAAGTAATTAGCTCGTTTTATTGCAGAGCTAACTTCTCAGGTGCACGTGACACGGACAAGCCGCGTGCAGGCGGACGTGCGCCCAGAGCAATTACAGCCGCTTATAATAAGCATGTTATTCGATACGGTTAGAATAATCGATAATCGGCAACGTCAAACAACCCCCCCCCCCCCTTTTCTCTTTTTCTTTTCTTCTCTCGTCCAACATTCACAAAACGCAAGTAAACCCTCCGCGCGTCACTCCTCCATCCTGCTGGATCCCACCCACCGGCTCGCAATGCTATTTTAACATTTGTCTCGAATCCGCGCTAATCTCAAGTTTAATTCCGTATATTCGCTTCTTTCTAATACAGCACACGGACTATTTGGCTATTTTTGACTTGGCTCATTGGAAAGCGATGGCAAACCTGGAGCTTGAATTCGGCATCGCCGAAAACCAACACGAACATTATATATGGGCTGTGATCTACTGCCTCGGCGAGGGTAACATGTACACTTTGCACACCAAGGAAGCCTCGATACACCATCATATCCCGAGCAGAAATCATGGAGGTCTAGTGAAGCCAAGTGCAAGCAACACACTTATCTGGCACCACTGCCAGTGTGGGAGACTGGCTTATAAGCGATGGCTGCCTCACGTCCATTAACGCGACTAGTTACGCGTCGATCTGAAGTTCATACATCGTGCACCGTGGCCCACTTTTTCGGGGCAGCCGTCGCATACTCACTTTCGAAGGCCTGCAGGAACAGCTCGTGGTCGGCTTGGATCTCTTCCATCTTCGGCTTCTTCGCCGAGGCCATCGCAACAACTGGGGACGGGGGCACACAATGCCGCTGCGTTTACAAGCGGGACGGCCACCCCGCGACAGGAGCCGGAGCCGAACCCGAACCGAGCCCCCGGCGGCAGCACTGCGGCAGCCCCACGGCGGGACCGCGCCGGGAAGAAACGTCCTTTCGCGAAAAGCAAGGTCGCCGCGAGCCCGCTCCCAGAAGCCGCGCGCCGGCTACTTTTAATAATTTACACCGCCAAGTTAACCGGGGAACTCGCGCGGCTGACTAGCTACCCGTAACCATCCGTGTAAACAAAATACCGCGGAACCGGCGCGGCACACGCGTCAAACAGCCCGTCCGAGCCCGCGCATCGCCCCGCTCCGAAATCAGCGAAGGAACAGGTTACAGGCGGTAACGGTCACACGGGCCGGCGCTTTTCCCAGGCAGACTAGCAGCCCACTAGCCGGCTAAGGGGCCGAGTGCTGCCGGGGAGAAGCCGTGAGGAATCCGAGGCGGCTTCGCTCGCTATAGTCATTTATGCGGACACTGTCAATGAGGACTCTCCCCATTCATCTCTACCTGGAACGGAAGCCTCTCTTAGCACTTTCTTGCTTTTTCAGGATGTGTGAGTGCATATATATATACACACATATATATAAATAATACGGGAATATTTACAGACAGAGAAGCCGGTAAGCGCCTTGCCCACACACTGGCACCCCGGTCTGCTGCCCTCTCCAGCGAGCGCCGCCCGGAGCGCCCCGCCCCTCGCTTCGCCCCGCCCCCCGCCGCTACTTTCGGGCGAATGGACGGAGGCTCGTGCGCTGCTGGTGCCGCGATTGGCCCGTCGGGCGCGGCGCGCCGCCCTGACGTCAGAGCCAAGTTAGGTAGAGGCGACAGCGTTGTTACGCGCGCCGCCTTTGCCGTTTAAAAGCGATTTTGCGGGAAAGCGTGCCGCAGCTCTGTCGTATCGCGAGGACCTGGACGGGGAGGGGCTTTTATGCATTCGTCTTTTTGGTCAAATAAAATCTCTTTTGGGGAAAAAAAGGAGCGGAATTATCATGGAGCTAAATCAGGGCCGATAATCTTGTTAATTTGAAGAAAAAAAAAGAATTGAAGCTGAAAGTTCAAGTTTTGATGTTGAACTTTAAAAAGTACTGTGATAAATTCAAAGTAAAAATAAGTGTATGAACGTTTTTTATTTAAAAATCGAACGAATATGCAATTTTGAGTGTGTTTTTTGCAGGTCCGACTGCAGATGATTTCCCCGTGGTGAAAAAAACGCCTCGGGAAGACATTCACCGACAACCTCAATATTCTGAATGAACAACGTTCTTCCTAATAACCGAATAATGCAATTACTAACATTTCTTCTAATGCATTACATCATCGCCCAAAAAAGAATCATGATTAATATGCTAATTAGAGTAACAGCCTTAGGACACATAACTTGATCTCATGATGTTTGTAGAATTGTAAACGCAAGTCTCAACAAACTCAAAACAGATTCATGTTTCTTATAATACAGTATTTATATATAATATGATTAATGTTATAATACGGTAAATTTCTGAATAGCGTTAACACGTTTTTATCCTATAATTTAAGATAGGCGCGGTACATATGAAGCGACGCCGCAGTTTCAGAACGGAATCATTATCCTGAGCACCGGAAGTTTGCGCTATCATAACTTCCACACGTGTTGTCTGACTAGTATTGCGGTCATCTTTAGTACGCTCATTAATTTTGAAATAGAATATTGATATATTGTCTGCAATATTTGTTTGTAATCTATTGCAAATATATAGTAAAATATGGCTGATATAGTTCAGCTACGGATAGAGGACCGAATACCTGGACTGGAACAACTGGAAAGAGTAGGGTTGTTCACTAAAAAAGAAGTGAGGTATGTCCGAATTAATGTAATAAAATGCCGTTTCGTGGCGTAATGTTAGACTCGTGGTGTTTTTTTTATAACCAGAGCTAGCATTTGTGGTATGTTAAACTTTCTAAGAGCACGCTTCTTAACTTGTTCCTGAGGTATCCTAACAATACGTACTTACATGTCCGCCGGTAGCAACTTGCAAATATATCTAACATAAATATAATGTTAATATGCTCAAAATGCAGGTCAATGATTAAGAAGTCAACTGCTTTGGAATACAAGCTGTACAGATCTGTACTTAGCAAAGAAGACTTCATCAGTTATGTCCAGGTGGGTAGCCACGTAATCAGAGTTTACTGTAATGGCCAGGTACACTTGCCTGTACAGTACTAGGAATGTGTTTCGGTGATATTGGTGCATGCATTTACTGACAACATAGAACATACATTAAGATTATTATGCACCATAACTATATTATGAAATAATATCGGTCGAAATAAAACATTTGTTGAAATGTTTGTCTTGCCTTAGTTTATTTCATTGTGCAGCACTTTGTCTGTGTTATGTAAGTTTAAGGTGACTTGATTCGGAGATTGTAACAAATGTTTTATTAAAATTACAACTTTGTATTTTACAAATAGCGCATCTTGTTCTTTAGTCAACAAACTGTAACATAAATCACTTGGCCTTCTTAGTACGAGATCAATGTCTTGGAATTGATAACGAAGAGAAGAGTGGTAAGTCAGTTTTTTTTTATTTTACACCTATAGAATTGCCATACAACTGTTCCTCACCATTTTCTCTCTAACATGACTCTAAGCTTTTACATAATGTATTTGATGCAGTAACTTTGAGGGCTGTGATATGGCTTTATGTACAAGTGATTTGGAATCTCCCATACGCTGGGAACTTGGCTCCAAAATGCGCAGCTGTGATAGAATCATTGAGGTTGACCAGTCACTTATGATTATACAGGTGTTTTGAAACATGT
This sequence comes from Petrocephalus zakoni, assembly GCA_026774425.1. NCBI lineage: Eukaryota > Metazoa > Chordata > Actinopteri > Osteoglossiformes > Mormyridae > Petrocephalus > Petrocephalus zakoni. The sequence continues at coordinate 8,374,059 of JAODKN010000093.1, forward strand.
TGTCAGAAATGGTCATTTTTTATTTTGTACTTGCATCCCATCAGCAGTCTTGTCTGTACATTTACACC
>JAODKN010000093.1:8396046-8429168 GCA_026774425.1 Petrocephalus zakoni
CGCCAGGTCACTCTTGTTTGTTCCAGGTTCCATAAGCTGGGAATGGGTTTTCAGCACCCCCCCCCCCCCCCCCCACACACACACACACACACACACTCCCCAGCCCTCGCCTTTGCTCTCTGAAGACCGCGTGTCCAGGTCCCGAAAACACCTGGTAGTTAGCAGAGAAAAACAAGCACCTGGCCCGGGGGGCAGGCAGGCAGCATTTGACGGCCAGCGGACGCTACAGCGAAGTCCAGGGCAAGGAGGTACAGGAAGAAGGCAGCAAGAAAAGTGAGGGGCTTTTGGGGGCAGCTGTGTTTTACTGACCCAGTCATAATGCCCCTAAAAATCCTTATTGCTCTTGCAATGGTCATCTGGTCCTGAGAAGCCTCCTGATCCTGCCTCGCTAGTCTAACACGGTGGAGAGTGAGCCGGAGATCGACATGACGCATAAATGCTCTTCTGTCTGACGCAGTTAAAAGTTATTAGATTTGATGTGTTCATCAGCAAAGAAAACAAAACCAATGTAAAATAATTAATTTTAGCATTTTAGCACTGCCTGTACAGGATGTGCATTGTATTATTATTATTTCATATTTCTCTGCCTGCTTTTTCTTTTTTATCAGATAGAAATGTCTAATTTTTTCCATCCTGGTGAATGAATGCATATATCGTGCATGCTGTAAGGCTGCCTGCTGGGTTTCTGTGGAACACGTGCCCCGTTGCTGCATTTTGTGCAGTGCTTCTCAGGTTATGCTCCCCTGTATGTAAAGCGGTATTCTCTCTCACCGCCGGACACTAAGCGGCGATCGGCCCCTCGACAGGGAGGTGGCACACAGACCTGGACGGGGCAAAGCCTATGACTTTTCACCATTGGCCAATCACCTTGCGGCGCTGTTGCATCTCATTATCCTTTTAACGAATACACAGATTCGACAGTTTAGCTTCCTTTCCTTTCTGACTCGGTGCCGAGAGCCCGTAGGTCTTGGCGTTGGCAGCTTGGCTGCTACGATTTAGGAAGGGTGTGGGGGGGGGTGGGGGTGTCAGAGAGCTTTTCTCTCTGCATGCTCCATCCCCCCCCCCCCCTCACTGCCAAGTCAATGAAGACTATTCTCTGCAGTTTTCTCCAGGAGCACATGTTAATTGTCGCTGGGGCTGGTGGACTGTGGAGCAGATGAGTCAGGCCCATGCCCTGCTGCAAAGGGATGCTGGGATTACTCATCAGAAGCATGTGGAATCTCACGTGGCTATTTAAGGACATGGCGCTTCCCCGCTCGTCAGCCGCAGCCCCGTGTCGGGGGGGGGGGCACTCCTATCCCATTCGAGAGCACGGTGGGAGCCAGGCTCTCAAATTTAACTTGGAGAGTGATGATCATAACCCAAATGTGGGTCTTTGATGCAGTCATACCAAAACTCCCCCTTTTCTTTGCATTTCCTCTGTATAAGACAGGTCAGGAATGTGTTTTTTCATGCAACAGTAGTCGACTGAATGGAATGTTATCGTTGTTGCTGAAACGGAGAGTGTTTCTTAAACTTTCAGGTTGGAGAGCATGTTTTTGAGAAAGTCCATTTCCACCAGAAACAAGTCAGGTTGCTCTATAAAACAGTCTACTGGTAACTGTGGTTGACAAAGATTTCTTTCTCTCCCTGAGTGGATAGAGCTTTGTCCCCTCTAATACATATCCAGGCCTTTTTCTAAGGGATACGGGAATCACTCGTGGCACAGAGGCATGTGCTGTGACTGCCGGCAAAAGAGACTTCACTCAGACATAAACAGTCACATGGTAAATACTGAATTCCAGTCTGTTATGTGTGTCAGAAGGTACCTGGAAGGGTGCCAGGGTAGCGCAACATTCTGCTCTTTGACTTAGTGACCTCAGCCCATGAACTTCAGCTGACACAGAAGATATATAGCAACACAATTTGGTTTTGGGTTAGCACCCCAACGTGGGAAGCATAGCAGGGATGCAACTGCGATGTCCTCTGCTACTGCTCAGGGGCTGTAGGGACTAGCTTGTGTGTGAGCAGGTGGTTGTAAGTGGAAGCAGGTAAGCGGACCGGGCCGTCTTCCAGTCACTGCCCGAGGGTCAGTGCCACGGGGGGTTAGCCGAGGAATGGCAGCTATCAGCCAGGCTTGGAAGGGGTTAGCTGTCATAGGTCTAGGAAGATTCCCTTTCTACTCGTCATCACATTTGGAAGTATCTGTAAAGCTTCCCGGAAGCTACTGAGGTACCATCAGCGAGGCCGTGATGGTTTGGTCAGCCGGGCGGCCGCCGCAGGGTCAGCACGGGAACATCATCTCCGTCCGAATGCCCGTGGCGGCTTCGTCAGAATGCTAAGCGCTAGCATGGGCGGCCCGCATTCCGATAAGCCTGCAATATGCTGAGTGTGTTTAATTAGAAAACACAATCAGTCATTATTCAACCACTGGCAGCTACTTGACTCACCAATCATCTGTGTTTGCACAGCAGGCAGCAATTAAGGCCTCCTCCCGTAGAGCAACAGGCCGGGCTGTATCAACAGAGCAATCAGAGCGGTACCGCTGTAAACAATGTAAATGCCATGCTGTTTCGCACAACCGACACTCATGGGGAGAGTCAGGGGGGTGCAGATAAGTAAACAGAGCGAAGGACACACAGCCTCTAACTCCCAATGGGTGGAGGCCTCTCTGCAGAGCCTCCTCCGGTGCCACTTATCTGGTTGATGGTGACCATCTGTTTACTGCCATGATCGGAGAAATAGCATTAAAAAACGGTTTGCATTCTGGCATTTTACAGTTCATTCATTCAGATGCATGTGCCCTTAGCCACACCTCTGCTAATGTAATACCCCAGTTAAGACTATGGGATCCATCCCCAGACCTCCTCACCTGAGATATTACTGCTTCGTTACTGTGTGTAATTGGTGTGTTTTTTCTCACCCTCTCAGAGATGTATGCGTGTTTATCCACATACATGTTGAGATTATATGCTAGGGGTACTAATTATTTTCCCCTGAGGTCCAAATTCCATCAGCAACATAAATCCAAGGTTCAGTGGCCCCGATAAAATTTAGGATTCACTGATATAGGGGTTTGTTGAGGGGGGGGGCGATCAATTGTGCGATCTGGATTACATTGTTTCATGCCCCTACTATGTACCATATAATATACTAGCTGGGTTCAGTTTCGCACAGTAAAGGATCCTGAAATCGATAAAAATTAGCTTACTCTGAAATGTTATCAAATGCAAATACCTACATACCCGGAACAACTTATTTTCCTCGGGTACTTTAGAATATGGAAGAGGCATTTATAAAGAAGTACGTACTATTAAAATTTGAATAGGAAATGTCTGACGAGGTGTTAAGTTTTGGAATACAACACAGGATTCCAGGCAAATGGAATTTGCAGGGATATGTGTGTTTCAGTGAGATCACACAGCTTTTTTTGTTGGGTGAATGGAAGCGTGCCACTGCAGTACCATGGCTGTGTAACATGGCTCCTACTTCCTGCTCTGGAAACCCATTGTGTGTGCTTAATTAGCGAAATAGGTGTGGATACAGGTCTCAATGTGAACTGACAATATCACAACATTTCTGTCAATCTCTGTGAATAATTGTTTTGCAGACAAAAGGAGAGACAATTCTGACTATGTGCATTTTTAAAAGTGACTGATTAAAGTATGAGCTACGTCAACATTGAAGTTTCTGTAAAATTGAACAATTAAGCATTCCTTTGGTCTTTTATAGTCGTTAAAGGACATGCTTCGTTCAGTGGTCCCGGATGAAACATTTAGATCAGGTACGAATGTTTTAAGTCAAAGTCATGAAGTCTGCATAGACAGGAGAATGACCATAATGTGGCATCCTGGCACAGAGAGGAAAGTGCCACAGTGTCTCTGTCACTAGCTTGTCAGAGCTGAGCTTCGCACAGTAAAGGGCCATCAAATTAATATTACTGCATTCTTAGAAGCAGCATGGTCCAAGGTTCTATAAAATGCAGTATTTTTAGGAGGGGTATGGACAGCCTATCTGCATGCTGAAAATACAGTACTGTGCAAAAGTATTTAGCAGTCAAAGGAAAAGTTTAAAGTAATTTATCTGGTTAGTAAGTGTGTATTTGCTCAGAATAGTAAAAGACAATTTAACATTAGAACATATGAAAAATTAAGAATAACACAATAAACAGTAAGAATAATTACTTCTGTTGTCCAAAAAGTCGGATGTCTTGAAGAACACCACTTTGGCTTCCAAACCCCTCCTCAGGGGCACCCCAGCATTCTATGTACTTGCTAAATGTCATCCACAGCTCACTTTATTAATTACTTAAACTAGATTAAGTCAATGAGAAATTGATTAGCCATACCAGGTGTGTTAGTGCTCAAGTTAAAATATTCCTGGGTCTTTAAGGAGAGGTTTTGAAATGGATTAGCTAACACTCTTTGACAGATATAATATCTTAGTTTTACACCACGAAGACCATTTAAACATAATTTTCTTTGACTGCCAAATACGTTTGCACAGTGCTATACATTTTCGGTGAAAGCACGCTGAGCTGAGGGATGTTGTGTTGTTTCCCGTCATGTGCATTTGGACTTTGTGTTACTCGTGGTCAACAACAGTCCAATGAGAACAAATGCATGTAGTGCCTACAGCTACAGCACAGGCTGAGGATAGACCATGTAAAATGTAAGACTTACCACTTAAAGAGGTTTTGCCATTACAGGTCATGCAGGGTGCTGGGGGTTAGGGTTAGACACTAGAACGTATGGTGACATTGTCAGATATCTACTCAAACATGCTTCACTGATCAGATCATTTTATTAGCGGTAAAGAGATTTATCTACAACAGATGTGGAGCTGTATCGGGCCCAGGATGATGTCAAACAGACAGGCACTCAATCTGTGCAAAGTATGGCAATACCACATCATTGACACTCTCTGTTCTGAGAAAGCACTCCATACCTGGCATTAGGCAATTACAGCATTTTGGACTTTAAGTCTAAAATGGCATTTGAAAATAACAGTTTGATAACTGGGTTTAGCACCCTGGGTTTAGCATTGTGTGTTTTTGTTGAATTGTGGTAGAACAAAGTAATAAGATTTTGCTAAGGCTAAAGTGTGGGCTATTAAAATTTGAGGTAAAAACAAAACTGGATATCAGTAAATCCTAAAAATGAGACTCTTATTTAACTGAATGGGACTTGGGTTAATGGAATGTGCTATATCAAATCCCTTGAATAGAATTTGAAACCCAAATAAGATATACATCTTACATTTGATATATAATAGCATATATTTTAAAACAACATTCTAGTACATGAACATTAGCAGTCCATAATTCAGAGAGTCCCCTGGTTCTCAGTAAACGGCAGTGATGCATTTTTTATCTGTTTGTACAACTTACACGCCTCCATACATGTTCATGAGAGAGGCACAAAGGAAGCCAGCTGGACGAGTCTCTCAGTGTGCAGAACAGACGCTACGTGACGATTCAGTTTCAGTGTTCACCCCCCCGCAGCTTTACATTATCTGGAGGAGATCACGTCAGGCTTTTTCAGGCTGGGAATTCTATCCTTCACAAGCTCAAAGAGAGAAAAACTGTTTCCTTTTTCTGTTAACAATGTTTGTGAGATGTTTTTTTTTAGACTAAGAGATTAAACCACTACACACCTTATTGATAAAAATGTAGGATAGTTTGTAAGTTAAAACACTGAATTAAAAAATACTTCTATTCATACTTGTGACAGTGAAGCAATTTCACTGGGGTTTTCCCTGATTGATCTATATTTTTAAATTCTCAAAACAATGTACTATGCTCTCTGTCCAATGATATATTATAAACCAAACAGTCATATAACTTATTTACACGACTAAATCATGTGTGACATAAATGCATTTAATGCGAGTACCAAATATGGTTTCTGCTTTTTCTCTCTTAGTCATTCCTGCAATATCCACATTTGTCTCAGAAGGAAACTTTCCCTCCAAGATCAACACATTGTTTCTCTGTCCGCCTCTAGCACGCCACACCACACCGCACTCTAAATACGTTTCTGCGGACTGACACAGCCTCCTTCTTTTCACTGGCCATTTTAATCGCCTGGGTCTGCTGTTTGTCGTCTGGTGTTTGGCCCTGCCCCACTGTACTGGGGTCCGCACTCGTGCTTTGAGGAGCTATGGGTAATGTTAAGCATGAGGCTTCATGCTGGCATGGTCTCCTTCAGGCTGATGACTGGCCCTTCCAAGGGGGCTGGCTGGGGCTGGCTGGGGCTGGGCCTTTTTCACATCTCAGTCCCTGGCAGTGCAGCGCAGTCTGGATGGACTCCCCGCTGTTGCATTAAGAGGCATCGATCATTTTCTAAAACATTCAGCCTGATATCCTGGGATGTGTGTGAAATAAAAGATGAACTTTTCATTTTGTACTTCCAGCTGGATCAACAGACCAACACACAGCGTTAAATGATGAGGAATTTGGGAAATCTGTTTACTTGAACACTTTGCTTTATGCAAGGTAAGCTGAGGTAAAAAGCACTCAGGGCAAACTTAACCACAATAGCTTTCTGGATAACACTTTGCATTCATTGCATCTTCATAAATTCCTAGAACATTCAGTGGACTTTCATAATGCATTTATAATGCACACACAGGACATTTATAAGCAGCATGTAAGTATACCTTAACATCCTGACATAAACAGCTTTTACATACTTTAATATACTTTAATAACAGATATTGTAGGATTATACAGTTATATTGTTTGTCATTATGATATGTCTGTCATTATATTAAAGCTGTTTAAGTATGCATGCTGCTTATGAATGTTCAATGAATGCTTTATGAATGCATTATGATTATGCACTGAATGTTCTATGAATGCATTATAAAGGCAATATGAAGGTGCAGGCAATGTAAAACGTTACTGCTTTTTGCAAAAGATCGAATGTACAAAAGGCTTATAGCTAAAGTAAACAACACTTTATTTCCAGATTTAACATTGAAACACTCCTGTTATAATGTTATATCAAAAATGCATAAGTGTTATTTGCAGGACTGAAAGAGGAGAACAGTGAATTCTGTTACTCAGACCAAACAAGGATCTCTCCCTTAGTTCCCCTATGAAGTTTCTCTTGAAAGGTGTTAATTGCTGCTTGGCAGGGTGGATCGCAGGCTGAAAACAATTATTATGCAGTGAGATGTGACTCTAGGCCCTCAGGAACGACAGACACTTTCACATGGAAAAAGCAGCGTAATATAAAAGGCTGTATATCAGAGGCTTCCCCTTAAACTGAACAGTTATAAGCCAAGCCGCTAGATCCCAGAGGAAAAGGATAAATAATTTTGAGCCATCAATGCGACAGCAGGAACCATGTACACCTTTATGGATTAATTGTGCCTTTGGGGACAAAGGAGCTTAATAGCCACACCGATACTGGCATATATACACGCAGGTATAAACAGGTATATAAACACGCAAACTGCCTGGAATGATACCACAGCCATACCCCACACAACAAGCAACTCGCTTTTAAATGCTAACAGCGTCATGGTAAGCGGGACACCAAACTCAAGCTACATCATGGCGCTGCCTGCAAACCCAGTAATGGCCAAGTCACCACATTCTCCTATGTCTAAAACATATGCTGCGTGTCAGCGCCACCTGAAAAGGGGACCTGCTTCTCCTTCTCCGTCATGCGATACCCAACACCCTCGAGGCCCATCCCAATGGGCAAGGGGGCCTACAATCGGGATGCTATCTAAGCTAGCAGAGATTAGGGGGAAGGGGGCAGCCCCTTGGTCACACAACAGGACTTCTCTGTCCTCACTCAGCTGTGGTCTATGTAGGTCAACGAGTTTATTTTGACCATAAGACATATTTCAGTGTGACAAGCTAGTCGCTTACCCCATCATAACTTAATACAAGCCGTGCCCAGGAAGGAGGGAGGATGTTTTTGATGAACCAGAGAGCTTAATTTAGCAAGTAATTCTCAGCATTTGTCACACAACTCCGATACCTCACAAGTGGAGCCACCATGCTTAACAAGGTAGCATTTTGTCATGGGGAGGTGATGCCAACCGCTGCCTCTCTTTGGCTGCTGCACTCTGCTCATATAACACGATGCATTTTTGGAAAACTTTGGAGAATCTTAGCAAATTCTGCAGAAATTCCACATACATTTCAACGCTTACAAGACTCCAGAAAAAAGCTTCTTTATACAATCTATAAGAAAAAATATGTGGGGACGTACCAGCAGTATCTGTCATATATATTATACATACACACTCACACATCCGTACAGAGGTTTTTTTTTCCAATTTGTTATTTGTTTTCAGTACCTTTCACAAAAAATTTAAATAACTTGTGGATAAATGTGTTCGCGATGTGCTAACTGCCAAACTGGTACATTGCTTTGGACATGAGTGTCCACTAAATAAAGTACATGTAAATAAATGCTGGATTAAATGTGTGAGGAAAGGGGGAAGATTTTTCTTGCCAAAGAGCAGATTCTAAATCGTTTCTCACTGAAACACGCTACTCCTGACTGTCACCTCTTCTCAATGGTCATATTGGCCCCACTGTCGAGCGAGATACCAATGAAAGAATGAAAAATCAAACGAGTGCACACCCCAGGGTGTGAAGGTGAGTGGAACATTTCATCAACAGGAATTCAGAAGTCCTGATAATTAACTGTAACTCCTGTAAAGGCTTTATCCTCTCTTATCCACGCTGGTTGCCTTCCAGGCTTTCGGCAGAAGGTTCACTGACAGGGGCACGGGTCGACATTAGGGCACGTTTGCGACCATTGTGGGCAATGACCCAATCTGCAGTCTCTTCAGTTCCAGCCACGGGCTCCTGGGGTGGGAGCGCAGTGTTACACAGCTCAGTGGAGATGGCTTGTGGAAGCAGATATGAAGGAAAGTGTTGGCCACAGGGGTAATAGCATGTATAATGTGGCATTATATTACCCAGCTTACACAAACCTGCACAAACACTGAAAGGAAAGTAGAAAAAACAGGATTTCAATAGCGTAGGTACTGCTGGTGGTTTACTTTAAGGATTTCAGAAGTGTACAGCAGCTGGTATGACAGAGCGCCGGCAGCCTGTCCCAGCCTGTGCGGGGTGCAGATTCTGCTGTCAATGTCTCATTGTGGATTGCTCAGATTTGCACCTGGAAAGACTCCTGGAGGCCTTCAGCTGCAGGGACTGTGGCAAAATTTCATTAGTGGCTGTTCAGGACTTCAAATTAATTTTAACCCACACAGTTAAAGCGTAATGCCTTTAACATGGACTATTTGCTGCAAATAATAACGCGTGACAGTTTAACCTTCGAAGAATGTTTGCTTTTTTTTCTAGTGAAGAAATTCTTTTCGGTTTTAAGAAACTTATCCCTAATCACTGGGGTCCTGAAATCAAGTGCAACGTGGGCACAGATTGATTGTTCCTGTGAGGCGAAGGAGGATCTCAGTGTAAAAAGCTCCAACCTAGACCTCATCGCCCACTCTCTAGGACTGAAAAGCCTCGCGAAGTCCAGCACATGTTAAAACACTTACGATCGCTCACACACACACACACACACACACACACACACACACGAACGCAGACAGAGAATGCAGTGTGTGACCCCTGAACTGCCCAGCCCCATTTAATACACACAACATTCTGCACAAAGCCTAACCAAACAAAAGCTGGAGTGAGGAGGGGTTCAGGCAAGGCCGAGGCACAGGTCACAGGGTTTTATGCTGCTAGTCCCCTGGGCAAGTAACTGAAGCACTGAATAAATCACAAACACCGAGAAAAAAAAACGCACGATAAATCACACTTGATTGGCTACAGGATTATCAGCAGAAGTAGTTTGTAGTCCGAATCCTAAAAGATGGTTTTCTTTTCTGAGGGTGAGGGTCTCACCAGAGCTGGTGGACGACACGCATTCTTCATCTGTTTGATCAGGTTTGATTGCTGAACACAGATTCGACCAGAAAAAGTCCCTGGCTTCTAATCATGAGATTTCTCTAGCTGACGCTACCACTATCATATGAGGAATGGCCTGAGGCAGTTGGCATCGCTCCAAATAAAACCCATTCAGATCATTTTTAACCCTTTTTGTGATCCTTTCAGTTAAATAAAGGCATGAAAGAGATTTAAAGGGATTGTTAAAGCAATGGCGTCTGTTATTAAAATGTAAAAAAAACACTTTTCAAAGTTGTCCATCTTCAAGTTTGCCTTTTCTTTTCCCCAAGCATCATCTTCATGACATATTGATTTGTAATGTGAAGTAAAAGTTTCTTGCCTGTTCAGAACATTCTCAGTGAGACAATTGATTTAGGACACCGGTGCCTAAATCAGATCGGGCCATGCTGACAGGTGGTGTCAACATTCTGAATTTGCCATAAAATTCCTGCTCGTATTTAACAGCAAACGGCACCGAGGAGAAGCAAACAGGGCTGTCATGACAACTTAAAAATGTTCTGGTGATTTTGGGGTGACACAAGATACGTCTCATTGACTATGCCACGCAGATATGCCGGTCATTTCTAATAAGAAAGAAACGTCTGAGTCATGCAGCTAATGGCTCAGCAAAAGGTACAATAAGGACAAAAAAGGTTGGGAGCTTAATGCTTGAGTTGAAGACATAGTTGTATGAGGCTTCTGAGCTGCTGCTTGCAGAGTGCTGCTCATTCACTTTGATAAGGCTCAGGTGACTGAGGATCCCAGACCCCTTTAATGACAATGAGGACCAGGGACTCTAAAGTGACCAATGACAACAATCCCATAATAATCACATATACAGTTTTATTGTAGGGAGGCAGTGAACGGGGCTGCAATGAAACATACAACAAACTGAGCAAAGCTAAGTAAAATTATGGGATACAGTGCTGTGAAAAGGAATTTGCCCCCTTGCTATGGGTCTCTAAATGTTAGAAATAAGAATAAATTAAGGAGTATTGTTAATATATGTAGCAAAGTTGCAGGATTAGACCTAAATGACTTATCGGTTTTATTTAAGGCCAGGACTGTAAAGATGGCCCGGCCAGTTGTGTGTGACCCTAGCCATCCCTTATCAAGGGAGTTCATGCTGCTCCCATCTGGCCGCAGATATAAACTACCAAACTGTAGGACAAATGGGTTCCAAGTGCCATTGGTTTGTTAAATCAATGTGACTTTTAATTGTTTTTTACTGTAAAATGTTCTCAGTTTTCTGTCTATTAAGTGTTGCTGCTGTACAACAATTTGCCCCCCTAGGGGATAACAATAAAGTTCAACTCAACTTTCCTGATTTTTCATTTTTATGCATATTTGTTACACTTATTGTACATGTTTCCGGTGATCAAACACATGTTAATATTAGACAAACATAACCAGAGTAAATACAAAATGCAGTTTTTAAGTGATGAATTCATTTATTAACAAAAAAAGCTATCCAAACCTACCTGGCCCTATGTGAAAAGTTAAATCATGAATTAACTGTGATCAACCACATTTATTGTAAAGCTGAGTTCAATTTCACTAGCCACACCCACGCCTGCCAGACCTGGTCAATCAAGAAATCACTAAAACCTGTCTGACAAAGTGAAGTAGGTTAAAAGATCTAAAAAAGCAACACATCATGCCACAATCTAAAGAACTCAAGAACAGATGAGAAACATTGACATGTATCAGTCTGGAAAGGGTTACAAAGTCATTTCTAAGGCTTTGGAACTCCAGAAAACCACAGTGAGAGCCATTATCCACAAATGGATAAAACTTGGAACAGTGGTGAACCTTTCCCGGAGGGGCTGGCATACCAAAATCACTCCAAGAGCGCACAGACAACTCATCCAGGAGGTCACAAAAGACCTGACTTGCCTCAGTTAAGCCGTTCATGATTCAATAAGATAAATAGACTGGGCAAAAATGGCATCCATGGGAGAGTTCCAAGGTGAAAACCACTGCTGACCAAGAAGAACATGAAGGCTCGTCTTATATTTGCCAAAAAGCATCTTGATGATTCCCAGCATTTCTGGGAACCATTCTGTGGACTGACAAGACAAAAGTTGAACTTTTTGGAAGGTTGGCGTCCCAGTACATCTGGTGTAAAATTAACACAGCATTTCATAAAAAGAACATCATACCAACAATCAAACAAGGTGGTGATAGTGTGATGGTCTGGGGCTTTGCTGGGTCGGAATCTGGACGACTGGCTGTAATTGATGGAACCGTTAATTCTGCTCTTTACCAGAAAATCACGAAGGAGAATGTCCGGCCATCAGCTCGTGCCCTGAAGTTCAAGCCCACAGCAGGACAACAATCCAAAACACACCAGCAAGTCCACCTCTGAATGGCTCAAAAAACAAAATTAAGGTTTTGGAGTGGTCTAGTCCGGACTTAAATCCGATTGAGATGCTCTGGCATGACCTTAAACGGGCCGTTCATGCCCGAAAACCCTCCAAAGTGCCAGAATTGGAACAATTCTGCAAAGAAGAGTAGGCCGAGATCCCTGCACAGCGACGTGCAAGACCCACTGCCGGTTATCGCAGATGCTCGATTGCAGTTCTTGCTGCCAAGGGTGGCACAACCAGTTATTAGATTTAGGGGCAATTACTTTTCCCATAGGCCCAGGTAGGTTTTTTTCACTTAATAAATAAAATCATTATTTAAAAAGTGCATTTTGTATTTACGCTGTGTCATGCCTTGCCCATCAGATCCTCCTGTGTGCCACGCCTCCTCGTTCCCCTCGTGCTAATCCGCCTGTTCCCAGCTGTTTTGTGTTCGACAATCAGCGTTACCTGTATTTAGTCTGCCCCAGTCCTGTCTCCCTGGTCGGGTATTGTCTATGCGATGTCTACGTGTATGCCTAGTTTGCTAGTGGTCACGCTCGTTCCCGTCTTTTTACCCTGTTTCAACCCTGTGTACCCTAATAAATGCCCCTTTGAAGGGCTCAAACCCAGCAGCCTGCAGTATGGGTCGTAAATCCCGCTCCCGGCGTGACACGCTGGTTATCTTTATCTAATTTAATAATTTGTTTGATGATCTGAAACATGTGTGACAAATATACATTAAAAAAAATCAGGAAGGGGGCAAACTCTTTTTCACAGCACTGTATCTGTCTGGTAAGGATTACAGCTTTAAGCTGGGTACATTAGGTCTGTGTAAAATGCAGTGTAATCACTGGGCAGAATCTGATTTGGGTGGTCTGAAAGGTAACACCTGGATACCCAGGCAGAACCATGCTGCACCTCTGCCCCAACAGCACGCTAAAGTCACACCAGCAGTATAATTTGTTACTTAAAATTGGGTGGCATGGGTCACATTATTATGCAACAATAAAAAGCCTGGAATATAAGGTGTGGAGTTGAATGTGTTAGATATGCAAAATAAATGAGTGAATCATCTCTCTCTACATTTTAATTTAATGTGCTTGACTGAGAAACAAAGGTGACGAGGCTTTTCATGCTCCTTATAACTGGCACATCTCTCTGCATGCGAGAGAGACTTTTCCCTACAGGCACATTTGCGAGATGAAGCAATAAAAAAGCTCACAAATACAGTTGTAAACAAAAAAAGAAGCAGAAGTAAGCAAGTCAGGAAGCTAATGAAACTGCAGGTATAACTTCCCCTGCTTAAGCCAGATGAGACTGCAGCAGTTTAACCCAGACAGTGTATTATCAGTATTGGCTATCAGTGCTAGCAGTGGGGTGGTGTGTGGGTTAAGGGGTCACAGATGGGGGCAGGGGTAAAAGCTGTACAAGCTCAGTAGCCGCACCCTCGAATAGGAGCTCTGTATTACTCAGTAGGGAGTGTGGAGAATTTCAAAACATTCAGCAGACACTCCTCCTCTGTGCTCATCCCGCCATCTGAGGAAGACCTCCAGTACTCCTCTGGCAAAGTGCACTACGTGGCCAACCAGCCACTGGTCACACCCTTGGCAGAGAACCAACTGGACGTGAGGTTGATGCTCACTCTACAGATGTTACTGGGAGCAGCTCATGCCGGCAAACTCCCATCAGCAGGCAAACAAAGCCGGCATCTATGTGCAATGTGGCATACAGAACCAGCAAGCAGAACCACTATATGGCATTCTCTCAAGAAACAGGTGCATGTAAATCACACCAATCTGAGTGTGTGACTGCGTGAAATATCACTAGAATATTCTTTATCTAGTACTTACAAATGTAATGTTGTTATATGTATATAGTATAGGGTTTAATTGTGTATATGTATGGTCGGGTTGATGGCCAATTCTTTCGCTGGTACTTATGACTAGTGACATGGTGTATTGCAATAGCAATAAAGGGGTTTCTCATCATCAATTAATAAAGGAAAATTTACCCATCCATTCATCTGCATATGCGTCATGGGCAGTTTTGAGATGCCAGTTCGGAGCATGTTGACCCCCTACACACACTGCAGGCATGCAGCTGAAGCCCCCAACCCATCGTGATAAGAGACGATGGACAGTTCTGTCCACTGAGCCACCGCAAAAATGATCTAGACCAGAATGATTCCTCTTCAGTCGGCAGGGAAAATAGTGACGAGGCTCCAGTAAATCCGAATGGACATAACAGCACTGCAGTATTTCAGCCAAGGCTTTCCCAGAGCGCTAAGTAACAGCACACTCTGAGCCGGTGAAGGAAAATGGTGCACGAGTGCATCACCGCAGCACACAAGGTGCGAAACCAGTTCATCAAGTTCAGCTTCAGGGGTGAGAGGGTGCCATTCTGCAGTCTTCTCCTGTCAGTGCTATTAAAAAGGAAGCGACTGCTAACAGGTGCTCAAGAGGCTTAGGAAGACACATTCCCAGGGAGCAGAAAGCTGGCAAAGTCTGCCTACGATCCAACTAAGGCCACCTAAATAACTATTTCCAAACTAAACATGCTAATGTCCCTTAATAATATGTTGCATGAATAATATGAATTTTATGCACAATTTAATATCATGTAATTTATATATATATATATATATATATACACATATACATACATATATGGATCTGAGAACACGCACAAATGTAATGCCCTGTGGCCTGTCAGTCGCTCTTAGGAAAGAGATAACATGAACGAGCTGTGTTACTTTTTAAATGCTGGTGGAGTTTGGTGCAGCTCGGGTTTCAAGCAGGAGGTGAACTATGGACTGCATAAGTCAACTCAGGAAGGGCAGTTTTCAGAATGGGGAGATGACAGTGTCTCCCACGCATTTCAAACACTGGAAATTAATGTCTTCAGTAAGTGAAACACAACCCGTGTAATGGAATGTAACCATCTGAATGCCTGATAAAGAAAGATTAAGTAACAGACAGAAGATGTATCACACTCACACAGTCGGTTTTTTCGACGTATGAAGGAACATCGGAGCTCATCTATGCAAAGATTCCAGGTCTGACGTGCAGAAAAACAAGACGTGGGTGGGAGCTCAAAGATCCTACTATGACCTGATGACAGAAAACCAAACACAGCGCTGGGACGCTAGCAGACCAACAGACAGTGGGCAAAGTATGCTATTGAAGATACGTGTGTGTGTGTATATATATATATATATATATATACACACGCACACACGCGTTCACACGCACACACATATAGATATACTACACCGAACAGTGTAGTATAATAATGTTGCCCATAAACATGAAGGAAGTGAAAGTATCCATGATCAAGGTACGAGCTGAGGTATCAAACCTGCTGATACAAACCCCCTGCCCTCCCCGTGCCAATCACCCATCTGGATAAAAAGACCCCCCCCCTGCCCTGAGGTTTGCACACCATGAGCAGCCAGCAGATACCCGGGTCTGCGCCCAGCAGGGTGCTCATGTGCGAGGGCCTTTCAGAGCCAGAGCTTGGGCTGGATCACGGCACAACCAGGCGCACCGAGCAGCTGCAAGACTTAAGGGTAAATGCTAAGCAAAGAAGCACAAATTCTTACAATTTACAGTAGATGATATTATGTTTACAGCTAAATGAAAAAAAGGAGATGAGCAACATATACACCATATGACAAGCAGCCCAGGACCATTGCGCTTCATTTTCTCCTTCCAGCATATCTGCCACTTCTGATAAAACATAAGCAGAATACGTGATCTGCTATTTAAGTCACTTCTCAATTTGCCATGCGAAACCACTGGTTTTACAGATGCCTTGCTTAAACAACTTAACAACCTATTTGACAGAAAGCAGACATTTTTCTACCCTAAGTTTCACATCGTCATGAACAAATAGTATATTTATGTTTTACGGTTATAGTCCCAATTATTTTTTTCCCTAAATGAATATATGTGACATTTCTGCTGACCTTTATTCATTAATCCCCTTATAAAATTTTAAAAATGACCTCTAGCCTGTGTTTTCCCCTGATAAAAGGTTTGACCAATTCTAAAGAGAATCTAGAATTTCTAAGCACTGACTCACAATTTAATGACTCTCTTGCAGGAAAACACAGATATATGACTGAACTCCAATTAAAGAGCATGTAGTGGTTAGTAGAATGTTTGCAAAAGGGAAAAAATTTAAACCAGGTTCCTCCAAAAAACTTTTTTTTTTTAAGTCAGTTGTTGGACCAAAGATTTTAGGGATTAAAATACGTGCCTATTCCTCATTGATTCTGCGTTGCATTTTAAACCATACTGCGTCGCAGGCGAATGCAGCAGGAACAGCAGCATGAGAGCAGGAGCTGGGAGCCATGCTGAGCACCTTCACAGCTGAGTGGTTCCACCCCGAACGTGCACCCATACCTGGACTACTGGAGGACCTCCAGCCCGAAATGACTAAACCTGGCTGCCAGAGATGTGCAGATGTCACTCGGGCAAGACTTTCCCTGTGCCAGAAAGAAGACCACGACATCAGTGTCGAAAGGAGGCAGCAGTTTAAAAGGCTGTATGCAACAGTGGTACCAAGCAACAGGAAGCTTCTGGAGCAAGGGGGACTGGGTAACAAAGCATTTTGCAAGAGCAGGAGAACCATACTCCAAGTTTCCCGGCTGTTCTGCTCTGCAACCTACAGTTAATCACCAAAGCTCCTCCAATCTGTCCCCTTTCTGCCCTCCCCCCTGGCCACAAAAGCATCTGAGGGCCTCTGCCCCTCTGGACAAACATTTTCTTCCAGACGACCAGCGCGGAGAGCATACGTTTCTGCCAGCATCCCAAAATAGTGGCCTTACCACACTTGGGTCAGATGGTTTTGAAATACATGACAAATGCCGTGTTGTGTTTATAGTTCAAGTGGTTGAAGAGGGCTGCCACGAGGGGCCCCGACACACCTCTGACCACCACTCATACGCACCGAGACGGAAAAACCCCTTCGGTGGCGGGAGAGGAGAGGCCAGGGTTAGAAAACACCTGTGCTCTCTCTCCAGGAGACTCGACAAGACCACTCCAGCCCTACTGTCGCTAAATATAGAACTATACGGAGAGGGTTATTATTCTAACACGCACATGATGGTTAGAGGGTAGTATCAAATTGAATTTTGTGTTGTTCTGATGGTCTACCCAGCTGCTGCCAGTGAATATGATCTGGGATAGTAAGAACTAACTGGAGCCATTTAAGGACAACATATTTTAGTTCTCTGTGCTCAATGCTTAAATAATGAAACTAATAACACATGCCAATAAAATTATTACGAAGTTTAAATCTGTTTGGAAAGTAAGCTCAAACTAACAGAATATTGTTTTTTTTTTTTAGAAGGGGGGGCCCAGGTTTTGAAGAGGCATCAGTTCCCATGACTAATGGCGTAAAGGACATGCCTAACATTGCTAGAATAAAATGCTGACTCTTAACCACATTAACCCCCCCCCCCCCGTACACTCAGGCTGCCGTTAAGGCGGTGAGTCACGGCAGCATTAAACCTGACCCGTTTAAAGCCGAATCTGCCTGCCCCTGCCACCCACTCTGTGCTCTCCCCCTCCAGGATAACCAGATCAATATGGCCGATGGAGACAGGCTGGGGCGGCCATTTCCGTCCAGACCGTACCTCCCGGGCCGCCATGAGACCTCCATCCTGCCCTTGCTCACTCCCACACCCCAGCAACCGCTGCCAAATGAACGTGTAAACACCCAAAACCCATTTCCCGCAGAAACTCTGTCTTTCAGGTTTCTGCTAGTCGATGCGCACTTCTGAATTGGGCTCAGTTCCCACCCCAAACAGCCTGCCTTCTCCGCGACGAGCCACCTACACGGCCTACATGCCGCCTACTCCAGCCCCCCACCCAGCCATTCTGACTTGCACAGGCCACTGTAAGCAGTTTCTACATAAAAGACAACAAGGGGCTGGTGGTTATCCCCGGCAGTGCCAGGCATGAAGCCGGGGTAAACCCTGGAAAGGATGTCCATATACATTTACAGGCAATTTAGAGATGCCTAAGTGCAAGCTGTTTGAATGTATGAGGAAGCAGAGCTGGAGTACCCGCAGAAACGGTGTCTGATACAAGAAGGGGATGCAAACCCCACACACACAGCAGCACGCAGGATTCAAACCCCCAACCCTCTGAGGCAACAATGCCGATCAATGAGCCACCGCACTGCAAGGGAAAAACAAACATTGTATACACAAGTCATGGCTTTGCTGTAGTTATGAAAACATGCTTGAACAGCAAAAGAGCAAAAATTGTTATGGGGCACATGGGTGGGAGCTCACACAAGTAAAACTAAGAACTGGGCAGGTGGGAGACCTGCTTTGAAAATGTCACCTGCTAGACAAGAAAAATCACTTCACACTTAGAACCCACAGCTGATAATTTTGTAACCCCCAAATTAGCCAAGCTGCAAGGTAAAGAGGCCTAGAGGAAGTGGCCTGGGCAAGTTACACAACTGGGTCACTGTTCTTCTCTTTGCTTCTCTCTGTATGCATGTAGTCGGACATACTGCATGGGAACCATCTTGCATATCAAATGATGGATGTTTACTATAGTACAGTCAGCTTATGTAACTGGATATTGTTCTGTACATAAATCGGTACCAGGAAAACACTTCCTATGCCATGCTGACACAAATTTCAGAGCAAGCAAGTTCCCTAGACTCTGGATGGAGCTCCAGTGGCCTTGTAGGATAGCATGGCGTCCATTGGTCGCACACTATGGAATTCCACAAAATGTATTATAATCCAGGAGGTGTCTGCCTACTGTCTCATCAATGCTACACACTACACAGCAAATGAATGTGATTTTAGACGCACTCTAAAAGTGTGGCTGGCAACACAGGAATCGGGGGTTTCACCTACCCGGGAATATCTACTGTCCACTGAAAGCAGACCTGAGACAAAAGTCTGACTATTTCAAATTAGGAGAAAATGATGGCATCGAGAAATGCAGAGGTCACTAGGTTATCCAGGGCTGCGTTTTTGATGTGGTAGATCTGTTTCTTGGCATTGCCTTCAGTGCATGGATCAAAGGGAGCCAGGCTCCTTGTGGTCGGATGTGGCTGCCGGTGGCGGGCAGGCTGAACCCGCAGTGTCTGAACATTGACGTTTGATGCGGAGCTCAGTAGATGGCTTCAAACGGCTGTCCCACTGGCACAGGGGCATGAGGGATCAATTCCCTCTCCTACCTGCTTATTTAAATACCCAGAGCAGTGTTCCCAGCAACACCCCCCGACCAGTGACCAAATGTCTAAACCTAAAACTAAATCGCTCTGCTAAGTCACTTGGTAGACACGGCTGACTAAGTAATAAGTACCGGCAGTCCCCAGGTTAAAAATGTCTGACTTAGCGTCCACCCATACTTTATGACATACAGTGCCATAAAGCCTATTATATTAAAATTTTGGGTAAAATACAATGCTTTGTAATAAGGAAGGCATGCATTACTTGGTGAAAACATTGCACGGCTTCAGAAGTTCATTGACTTGAGGTGCAGTACTGTAAGTAGTTACTTTTATTATGACTATTATTATTAATCCTATGTATAATATATATATATATATATATAAAAAAGCTATATTATTATTATTATTGTTATTCTTATTATGTACTAGGGCTGAACGATTTATCAATTTCAAATCGAAATCGTGATTTTAAACAATTCCATTGGCAAATGGCAAAGGCTGCGATTTAGGATATGCATTATACAGCACGTACGTCTGACCCAGGGTTTAAAACTGTTATGAGAGTAGTTTTGCAAATCCATTCCGTTCTCCTAGTATGACAGTCAGTATCACCAATCAGAAGTGCCGTGCTCCTCGCGTGCCAATCATACTCACCAATCAAAAGTG
Organism: Petrocephalus zakoni; assembly: GCA_026774425.1. Lineage (NCBI taxonomy): Eukaryota > Metazoa > Chordata > Actinopteri > Osteoglossiformes > Mormyridae > Petrocephalus > Petrocephalus zakoni. The sequence continues at coordinate 8,416,180 of JAODKN010000093.1, forward strand.
GCCTAAAGTGACTGTGTATACACCCACAAACACAGACACGTGAAACCTAAGGAAAACGTTACATTCGCAGTGCCGAAAAATCGGTTCCGCTGCTGAGCTGTAAGTGAATTGCCTACCTATTCAATGGTCAGAGATTGTTCATAGAAAGATCCCATTAGTAGGGGTCGAAACAACATTAGCTGCAAGATCCCTAATGTTTTTATTACTGGAATTATTTTATTTTCTTTACTTTATTTAACTCAGTCGCGGTTTTTGTGATAGTAGTTTTATGCGTCATTGTTCTCTGCTAATTTGACCCTTGTGTACGTGGGACTTTCCGGTGTTACACCATATTCGCTGTCTGGTGAATTATCATAAAAAGAGATTACAATCCTGGAAATAATTAATTGCTGAGACATACAGTTTAGCGCTGGCAAAAAAACGTTACATTATCTGACCCCAACAATACATCATTAATGACCCACTTGCACACCTGTAATGTTGTCTCTACATTATATTGCATTCGTTTTGTGTGACGACACATAGTACATAGCATCGTACGTCACAAAACTGCATGGTTGAATAAACAGCCGTGTAAGGATCAGAACGTGAGAAAAATGAAAATAAGTACTATGTAATTTTTAAACTTGTACTTGAAATCTGAATTTACATATATGAATATATACTTAGTCGATAGTTCTTTGTATCTTGCACACATTCCCTTTGAAATTAATAAATGATAAAAAAAACGAGCAATCGTGGAAAATAGTCGCAACATCGGTCATATTTTGCGGCTCAGAAATGCCCACTCTTTTAGCAAGCTATACAATTTGCGAATGTTGATTTTAAAAGAACATGCAGAAGAGTTATTTCAGTGCATTGCTCAGGAGACAACACTGACAATTTTTTTTGGAAAAAGTTACAATGATTGCGGTACAGAAAACGTGAAGGGTCATAAAGGTCTTTTTTGAGCCGCACTTTGGCTGGTTCCTCACCCACGGACCTGTTTGCCTTGGGTGACCCTACCAGGGGCATAAAGCCCCGGACAACTTAGCTCCTGGGATCACTGGAACACGCAAACCCCTCCACCACGGTAAGGTGTCGGCTCATGCTGTTTGCAAACGCGGCACTTAAAAAGTGCACGTAAAAATGTGCACGTAAAATGTTGCTGGATTACTGTTTTATGATTTATTAGGTGTATGTAAGAGGGCAGAGTGTGGCTCAGCAGATTAAAATTTGATCCTGTGATCGGAAGGTCGGCGGCTCAAGCCTCCGGCCGTCTGTGGGCCCGTGAGCAAGGCCCTTAACCCCCAGCTCCCTGGGCGCTGCATGAGTGGCTGCCCTTCACAGCCAAGCTTACTCTCATGGAGAGCAAGGTAGGGGGAGGTGAGAAGTGAATTTCCCCACAAGGATCAATAAAGTATCTCAAATCAAAATTTGTTAGAATAAATACATTTTGGATTGAATTAATACATTTCCATTTTTATCTTTGGAGTAATGTATAGCGCAGTTCAGATTTTTATGTACGGTTCTGCTCAATTACAGTTTTTTTACACATATAGTGAATAGTTAAAAAGTTAAAAAAAATTGCAAATGAAATAGCAATATCTGTCAGATAAATCGCAATACGATATTTTCTTAAAGTCGTTCAGCCCTATTATGTATAATGTATTATTATTTTTCTAATTTACCTACAAATTCAACTTAAAGTCAGACTTAGGGAATGTATTGCGGTGGTACAGGCAGTCACCTGGTTATGAACGTAATATATTTTTCTTTTAAAACAAATGAAAAAAATCTGGATATTACTTTGGTTCTTGCGCAAAGAGACCTTAGCTCTTTGTGGTACCTACCCCCCCCCCCACACAGGTGCAGAGTTACAGTGACCGTTACTCTCATCTACATGCTTCATCATCCACCTCATTAAAGCCTTAGGGGAAGAGGGGTGGGTGTGGGAGGGGCTAGTATGTTCTGGAAGCTGGATATAAACAGAACTATGACTTTATCACAAGAGATATTCTGATGTAAAAACACTTTAAACAAGCACAACTAGATGCCTGAGTAAAGGTGAGAGAAACGTGGATCCCTGGGAGAGCCAGGGCATCTTTGCGTGCTTACGTCCTGACTATTCACGGCAGCCATGGGCTTCACAGCCTTAATCATCGCAGGAGGCTGGAGGCTGGCGTGGTTAAGGTGAGACTGTAAGCGCGGACCCCGATGCTCCAAACGCACCACACACTTTGCTATGAGTGGGCGGTGGATGGCTTATTAAAACATATTCATGACTGATGTAATGTTTTTTGTCATAATGCCATATGAATATGGCTTCAAAACAACATGTTTTTCCCCTGGCTTGAGCACAAGACTCCAAACCAAGAACAGAAAGGCATTCCTGAACATGGTGCGGTTTCAGCTGACCAATCCACAACAACACGTATTCATTAATGACCTGAATACTGATCTGGTGAAGGAAGAACTAATTAATACTCATTTTTAAAATCTTAAACTCACTTTTAGCTTCCCTTACAAAGGATTCTCGACAAGCAGCATTAGCCAAAATTCCACTCAATCTCGTCTGCTGAGAAAACCGTTTCTGACTCATCGGAGAGAGGGAGAGTGGAGCGGCCACGCCTGGAGTTCCCCTTCCCTCTCTGACTCACCAGCAGCTGCACACCGATTGTCATGGCAAAAGGCTGTATGGATAAAGGACGTCGTCAGACACCCTCAAGAACATCTCAGAAACGAGAATTAGTAGACTGGAGTGGTAATGGCATATGTATAAAAAGGTATTGCACAAATACACTTCTCAATATTCAACATTTCATAAAAATAAATTCCAGAACAGTGTAAAAGTGTAATACAAAACAAAAAAACTTTAAGAAGTATAACAGAATCCTCAGTGTAAAACTGAGTAAAAAGATCTGCTCAGGAGCGGATGTGCAATCAGATGCCACATGACTTCAAGGACTAAGTATTGAAGGCAACTAGTGAGCCTACATACATGCCGTGCTAGTCAAGCCAAGAAGGTAGCCCCATCAAGGCCTTAACAGCTCCCATGTAATCGGAGAGATACAGACACACTCCCCGATATGAGTGGATCCTCACAGTACTGCTAACAGGAGAGTACTGGGGGAAGGCCAGATGCTAATCTCCTGCACCAGCTAAGTGTTCATGGAACACTCTTATAGCACGAGGCCAGAGCATGGCACAGGATTATTTATCTATTAAAACATGGCATGGCCTTAACATCTTCAGACATAAGTTGGCCAGAAGTTCAGCAGGCCTAAATCGGCAGGAAACAGTTGAAATAGAACATGTATGGGCTTTCTGCTGTAGAGATTAGGAACTTAGTGACTGGAGCAATTATAAAATTGATCCATTATCTTTTGAGTAAAATAAGAACCACCATTTCTGAACTCAGAAGGGCAAATTTCATAAGGTAACAAAATGTTCAATTGTGCCTTGCTGAGCAAGAACACCCAGCCATTTCATTCAGAACTTTTGTCACAGTAAAAAAAAAAAAAAAAAAAAAAAAAAACGGGGAAAAAAGCAGGAAAACACAGATTTTGACTAGAAAACCATAGCAGGTAGCACATGCATTGAGAAACTTTCTCATGAGGCCAAGATCTTACTAGCACCATAAATGGTGCTGCCATTATGAACAGGATAAACTAATTCCGTGAAACTTTCCAGCTGTAAAAATCAATACACTTGGACCTCTACGAGTGGTTTTGGATAAAAGCCCCCACTAAGTGGCTAAATAACGCAACGTATCTGCTGAGCCTAAGGCCAGGGGAGGCCACAGGGGATGATTTAAGGGGGTAATCTATTTTCTGCCCTGAAAGTAACAGGAAACTCAACCCGTCTTTCCTACGGAGGCTTTCCGACTTCCTGGAAATATTTCTGTGAGGAGGCCTTGCTCTGAACCTGGGGGTGGGGGCACTAAGGGAACAGAGGGCCTGGAACACCACATGGGCTTGGGGATCCATTTACAGTCTGGGCTCAAGCCTCAAACACCACCACCCTCTGCCAGGTGCCCTGCTTCATGTACATACAAATTATAGGTGACGTTCGGTAATTGAGCAACACTTAATGTTACTGCTCTGTGGGTCATGTTACAAAAAATAAGGAGAAACAAAAACTTTCTTGTATGATGCTACCAGGAAATGCCTTGCAAGGAGCTAGGCTTGCCATGACTGATGCTGAAGTCCTACTAAGGGTAGCCAAGCGACAAATTGGAATAGAAAGCTCAATTCCAAATCAGCAGACACCATTTGAAAGAGATCATTTTGGAAAAATAATCTTAAATGGTACTGAAGACGTAGTAGCAAAATACAGGTAGTCCCTGACTTACGATGGAGATGTGTTGCAATGATCCCATTGTAACTTGAAAATATAAGTTGAGACACCTAAAACCACAGAATAAAATATGCACTAACACCGAGACAACTGAACTATTTCGATCGCTGATGAGAGTGAGGCATCTCACAAGGCGGGAGATGCGTACATCTTGGCAGCGTCCCGACGTATCGTACCGCATACGCTGCTACGTTTGCCTGCCGCGCAAAACTTAAAATATTCTTACAAGTCAGTTGTATCGCTGTCGTCATCGATAATTGAAAAAACCCTTGTGATGTCGTGCTACATTAACATGGGGACCCAAGGAAGAACACTACCTTCCCAGGATAATTAGTTTCTTCTTCAGTAGGACTCTATCACACTGATACATGCAGATAACATTTTTATCAGCTTATGGTACATCCCATATTATCACAATGTCCTGGGATTCAATGGTGAAAATGTTGCCTAATAAGCAGTTCAGCAGAACTGATCAGATAATTGCTAAAGAAAATGACCTCGGTTTCATAAAGAACATAAGAACTGCTATTCAGCATTCTGACCAACTGCAGTACAGTTCTGTGGAAAGCCAGCATGCATGCAGGGTGATGGGGTGCTCTCAGTGCTTGGAAATAAAGCCTCCCTCTTGGCTGGTGTCTAATCTGAGGAGCTTCAGCCATGGCAAAATTTGGAGCTCCATTTCAGGCGAGATGACCTGGCACACTGCCAAGTCATTTTTGTTTTACTATTTGCTCTGTGTTTTAGCAGGAGATACCTTCCTCCCCCACCTCAACCACAACTACAGTTATGTGGGCACACTCAACTCAGTCTAGGGAACGTGCCTTCCACAACATAATCAGAGTCATCTGTGAAGGACTAGATGCATATCTGAAGCATACCCCACAACAACCTGTATGAGTCCCCAAGAATCCAGGTCATTGTGATTTTTCCTTTGTGAATGATGCTTGGAAGTGACAGAATTAAACCCTTTAACTTATAGCCATACACTAGAAGGGTGCAACTTAAACATTATGTCAGCAGCAAAAGACACAGTATGTGCATTGCAAGTTACACCAGACACAAACAATACTGAATTCCAAAGAATCATGCCATCTGACCAACAGTCATCAGACCCAAGTATCCAGTCTGCTCCAGTTGAGGTTTCCATAAACTACACTTACACTACAGTGTGATGTTCATCTTAAGGATGGCCAGATATGACACTGAGGCTTTGGTTTGTTGTGCAATCTAGACAATGGGCTACCAATGACCCAACATCTCAGCTATTCTCTAGCAAATTCAGCTGGCACTGCTACTAGTAAACAAAATGACTATGAACACCCTTCAGCTGGAAACCTCAATAGCCAAACATACAGAATACCAAAAATATATTGTAACGCCACTTAGCACATAGTGAGAGAGCTCCATTACCAAGCGGGGTCAAGACAGGACCCAACTATAGGGTAGCATAGTAAGTAAGGAAGTAAGTAAAATTGATTTATAAAGCGCTTTTCCCAGACAGAGTCACAAAGCGCTGTCACGCTTTTGGTGGGATGAACGACCCATAATGCAGGCTGCAGGGATAGAGCCCTTCAGAGGGGCATTTATTATCCAGGATACAGGGGAGTACACGGGAAAACAAGGGAGAAAGCGCGAGAGCAACCAAACAAGGCATGAACAACACTCGACAAGGGACACAGGACACAGACTCACTAAAATAGGGCAGGACATCAAGGGGCAAACAAGAGGCAGCTGAATAAAGGAAACAAGTGGAGAATTCACACGAGGCAAACACAATCAGGGTCAGGTGCGACTAATTAAGCCCCGCCAGAGGGCAAAACAGGGGAAAAACATGAAGGGCGGGGCTGAGCGTGACAATAAGTATGATAAAAAAATATATATATATAGCAGACACAACGAAAAAAAAGAAATAAAATAAATACATAAATAAAATAATAATAATAAAATAAACAGATATTTGCGTGCATGTGCAAATAAATACATATACACACACACATATATAGATGTATGCATACACATATATGTATATGCGACACACTACAAGAATACATAGCATCCAAAAGCATGAATTAAACAACCTATAGTAAGGCTACCCAAATGCTTAAACAAATGTGTTTTGAGTTGTTTCTTAAATGTTTAAAATGATGGAGCAGATCTAAGTGACATTGGGAGACCGTTCCATAACCTTGGGGCCACAGACTGAAAAGCACGATCCCCGCGAGTCTTTAATCTGGTCCTAGGAACTGAAAGGAGGTGTGAGCGAGTAGATCGCAGAGTACAGCCACAGAAATTGTGTTGCAGGAGGTCAGTGATATATTGAGGAGCTCTGTGAGTACCAAGATCTTGAACTGGATCCTGAATTCAACAGGGAGCCAGTGAAGAGAGGATAAGATTGGGGTGATGTGAGACCATTTGTGTGAGTGTGTTAAAAGCCTAGCAGCTGCATTTTGGATGATCTGCAGGCGAGACAAACCTGCTTTACTAAGACAGGTAAAAAGGGAGTTGCAGTTATCTAGGCGTGAAGAGATTAATGCATGGATGAGTATTTCCATCTCAGCCACAGAGACGACAGCTCGCAGCTTAGACAGGTTTCTCATCTGAAAAAAGCAGGATCGACTGAGAGACCTGACATGAGCATCGAAGGTCAGGGATTGATCAAAAATAACCCCATGATTGCGCAAAGATGCATGGAAGGAGAAAAATAGCCGGTAGTTTTTGAGTTACCTCCACATGGAGGTTGGGTGGGGTGAGGATCATGACCTCAGTTTTTTGGGCATTTAACTTCAGATAGTTGTCAGATAGCCAACTATTAACCTCCATCAAGCAGTCAACCAGGGAGGACAGCTTGGAAAGTTGCTCAAAAGAGGCTTAAAAGAGCAGTAAAGCTGAATATCATCAGCATAAAAATGATAAGAAACATCAGGAGACGAGTTAATAATCCCAGCTAATGGAAGCATATATAATGAGAATAAAATCGGCCCAAGAACAGATCCTTGAGGCACCCCACACATTAGAGGAGCGGAGGTGGATGGGAACTCGCCCATGTAAACAGAAAAACTCCTACCAGATAAATAAGTTAAACCAGGCCAAAGGTGGCCCAGTAATGCCCACAGAGTGATTTAGCCTATGTAAAAGAATGCTATGGTCAGCCATGTCAAAGGCTGAACTGAGATCAAGTAACACTAGTACAGAGCATTCCCCAACATCAGCAGCCATTAACAGATCATTAGACAATTTAAGGAGAGCCGTTTCTGTGGAGTGATGCTTTCGAAAACCTGACTGGAAAGGATTCAAAAGAAGAGTTGGAAGAGTTGGGGCTTCAGCAAAAATTTTGCACAGCAGAAATTAAAAATGTCTAAAAAACCATGGCTTCAGATAAATTGTGATAAAGCTGAGCAGAACCAGCTTTACGCACATTCCTGGGTGGCATGCTTGCAGTGCGAGTGTGGGAGGGTGGCACGCTTATCGGACGCGAGGCGCAGCTAGGAGGCGTGAGGCCCCCAGGCTGGCCGTGGCTGTGCTGGTGAAAGCCCACAGTCAGCAGAAGGACAGGAGCGCGAAACATTCGATTTTCTGGAATATGCAAGGCGGACCTTGAACACAGTACTGAAGACTTCATATTCACAGAAGGTTCCTCTGTAGAACATATGCCCAATTCTTAGTTAAGCAGGGCTGCTCATCCTTTCAAAAGGAACAAAGGTGACATGGTCTGCGCGACCTCAGACACAGACGCAGATGCTAGTGCTTGCACAACTTGCTGTTTCAGACTCAGAACAGGGTTGCTCAAGAATGAGCCCAGCTCCCAAATTTGGGACACACAGCATTATCCTCCTCACCATTTGTCCCTGAAAGCGTCAGTGCTTTTTTAGTGCACTCCGTCTTGCACTTCCCTCCATAGCCTGCTTATCAGGTCTGTTGGGGTCTCATTACAGGGAACTATGACCCTGATACATGAGCGTTCATGTACTAGACAGGCTTAGAAAAAAAAAACAACTGCTTGAAAACAGATCAACAAGCACAGCATTATGACGCCAGTTCTGTGGCACTTGTCCAGCAGTGCCTTCTGGTGGACAACTACCACCACTGCAGCTAAATGAATCTGAGAAGTGGAGTAGCTGATCTGGAGAATTCTGGGTGCGCTTCTTAGATGTTGTGCCGGTCAGAAACAAAATAAATTTGACAAATTTGAAAAAAAAAAAAATCTACCATAAATGCTTCAGAATGTTAACCAGTGACTTTTCTCACACGTGCACACACACGTTTGTATTCCTGTCTTAGTGAGGACCGTCCATTTATTTCTATGGGAAGAACCCTAATCCCAGCAATGATAACCTAAACCCCTACCCATTTTTAGTTTTTGATTGTAATCACATATTTTTTTTTATAAAATTCAGTTTCCCAAAAAGGTGATTCCCACAATGTCAAAATAGGTTTTTATTACATTGTGGGGACATTTGCAAATACGTGTTTCTCAAAGTTGATCAAAATATATCAAGGTTCCCCCAAAAGGAAGATAATATGGGCTGGTCTTGAGCATAAAACTCCTGGGCTGAAAAGTAGTCCCACTCCATGCTTGATGGAAACAGTGATTTGCCATCAAAGCCTTATTGAATACACCAAGGTTATAAGCTATAAAAGGATTTTTTCAAAATCAGAATAACAGCAATTAAATCTGACACAGTACTCATCCATTCTGCACTTATGAAATGTTTACGCTAACAACAACATTTAACAACAAAGATATATGCTAACCAATCCATGCTGGATGTCTACTGTAAATTCAAAGTGCAAATTTTACTGATTGCCCCATGTTTCCTGCAACTCCATCTTTGATCACACTGAATCACAAAAAAAATTCTGTCTGCTTCTGTCTAATCCATGTGTTCTACATTAATTCCAGTGCGCTGAAGTGAAATCTGAAAACGCATTTTGTATCACATCAGTATCTTGTATGCAGGACCAAAAATGACTTTTTGTTGTAGAAATACAATACATAAAGAAAGCTTGCCTTACAACAGTGTGATGTTTGAAAAATGTATTCGTTGCGACACAATAGTAAAAACAGAAGTTCACCTGAGGCTTTTGCGCATGTGAGTGCCCGTTGTTGCCCGCTGCAGAAACCAACGATAGTCGCCCATCATGTTTGGGTCACAGTGGCCAGTGGCCCGTCTTGACTTAAATTGAGCTGAAACCAGTTCATTGACATGCCAAGACCCACACAGCACATGACAAACCGTACACTCGGGGTGAGCCACATGCGAGTTGTGCGACGGCGATCCCGAATCTCGACCTACATCGTGTGTTCTGTGGGAATGTGCACTGATGATGCAGAAGCATGAATACAAGCAGGAAACATATTTCAAACGAGGCAATAGTGGACACACACGTGACAAAAACAGCTGTTATGTTGCCATGCAACAATACGTGTATCAAAGTAACAGAGAATCGCAAAACAATACTATGCCTATAACTTAAAATCTGGACGTGCTAGGAAAACTTTTGCAGGTCTGCAGGTCTGGACTCGGCAGTCGATTTCATGTAAATGAAAGTATCAAAATCTTTGTTTTCCTGTGTCAGTGGTACACCAATTTGAAAACATGCTAAACAAATATACAAAAAATATTTAAAACAAACACTGAACACAGGCCAAGACATCTTGTAATATTTTAAAACTTCTAAACAAGCATCCTGGCCAACATGGCAGCCCTCAGGCCAGACTAGAAGCTGATGGTTTTGCTCCAGCAGCTCATAGTGTCCTAGGTAATTAGGGCACAGCCTGCTCATCCAGCAAGCCAACTGTATCTACTCCACCCAGCCATTCCAGAGGGTCCAGCTCTGGCCAGGTGTGCAGCCCCTTGCAAAATACAGGGCACTCCTATGCCAAAGATGAAACACTACCCAATGCAAATACTCAGATCTGCTTTTCCAAATGATGCAGTATCTGGCAAATCCCATAGTCTGGGGTATGAAAATGTTCAGCCTTCACCTGATGCCAACTGTCTGGCTGTCAGTCCTAACTTGTGTTCCTAACCAGTTTACACCGGAGCCCCAGTTAATAACGCAGCTAGATTACCGGATGCTTTTGATTGCGATTATAAGCCTCGGCCCAGTGACTCAGGGCTGAGTCATGTGGAAAGCTGTGGGTCTTTAAGAACAGAGTCGGCTGCCCCCCCGCAGATTTTTCAGATAGCAGGATGTGGCTAGTGGATCAGGGAGCCAGAGGGAAAATATAATTACTCAGCAAAAGCAACAGATGTAAAAAATTAACAATACACTAACAACTATTAACTGCAGTGGATGGGATTTTATTAAAGAGTGGAAACTAATTTCTATTTTATCCTAGACTACTTATCCATTCCTCCGTTTTCTATAAATGTTTATTTAGTACAGGGCTGTTATAAGCCTGTACCAGGAAGCACAGAGCGAGAAGCAAGGGCACACCCTCGTCAGGACATCAGTCTTTTGTAGGGTAAACACTCAAAAACTATGAGCAATTTAGAAGCAGCCATTCAACTGACTGTTAGGGGAACCATAGAACGTGCAGGAAACCCCCATCAACAAGCAAAGGCCTGAGAAAATATATACACTGCGGTTATGTTTTATACTGACAGTTTTTTGACAAGGGCATTTCATGTAAAACAGTGGCCCAGTCTCAGGTTCAGCAAGGTTCCAGAGACATTGCAGCCTTGTACTCCATTCTATACCCCATGACCTCTGGACAAGCCTGTCCCACACTGTAGCTGGGTGCTACTCGGAAATAGCAATAGTCCATCCATCCAAGTCCCCCAGCCACAGGAAATCGGAGGACAGAATTCCAAAAGTGGCTTCCCATTCTCTTAACAACTGATCTAAATCCTGCTCTCTGAGAATGCAAGCGTTTTTCTTCCTGAGACGCCAACCACAAGCTCTTGGCACCAGGCCCCTGGCAGCTACTGTGAATTCCAGAACACAGAGTATCATTACTGAGCTGGTCGCACTCGCACTCCTACAAACAGACTGTGGCAAAAGCCTTCTTCCCTCGGGTAGTCCAGAACCACAGGGTGGAAACCACCAGGTACAACAGAAGTTGGTTATGAGGCTATATCATATGTACACCACATTTCCATTTTTTGCCCAAGCAAACGCACCACACAAATATAACACTGACAATTGGTACCACATTAATGACAATGCAAATTGTCTGCACACATAAAGAAATTACAATTACCTATTAAAGTTACAAATGTTCTAAAGTAAAACATTAAATGCAGTGATACTAGTTGCCATTTTATTATATTCCAATCTTTGGCACATTACTTCATATTTTGATGCTCAAGTGCATTTATTACAGTGAGCAATACATGTAAGATGACATTCTCTAAAGCATGTACAGTTAAACAGATAAGCGTAAGAATAAAGCCCTCTTCGTATATGGTGCATGAGTTGTGGGCAACCCCTGTATGTGAGTGATATGGATTTGCTTTACAGGCGGAATACAGAAGGACTGTGGATGTGAGAGGAGATTACTTAGCACTCCCACCTAGTGGAAGGACTCTACCTAGCAGAATACACTCTAACATCTCTGCACGGTAAATCATGCAAACAACACATACTCAGACATGGAAGCAGGTGTTTAGTTTAATTCGACAAAGATTTTAATTAAAAAGGCAACAAATGAAAAACAGGACTGGGGGCCTTGTCACCTCTCAACACAGACCTCAGTGCCGCTCTCTGAGGAAGTCATCGTGGCTGTTTAGAGCACGACCAAGTCCGTAAGGAAAAAGAAAGAATACATCACATCTGCTTCCTTAACTCAACTGCCCTCATTTTCTTTTTTCAACGCTTAAGCCTTTCTACATAGTTAAAACATACAACAAAACTGTATCAGTGAGAAACTCAAATAAATCATCTTATTTTCAGCTTGTTTACAGTTATGCTTCTTCAAAGAATAGTTTGAGAAGAAATCAATAACTTGTTTGAAACGCTGAAATGTTAGATTAATGCTAATGGTGGTGAGGGAACTGAATGCTCACACAGTCTTACTCTGTAGCATCTGCAAACTGGCCTTTCACCACACTCGTCCACTGGCAGACCCACTTCACTGGGGGCACATGGTGCTCCGCAGGGCTGTAATCTCCCTTCTTGATGCTGTAGTTCTGAACACGGAAGGAGCCTTCCTGAACAGTATCTGGGCAGAACACATCCTCGGAATCTGCAGACACCAGGACAGAAGCAGCAATGACACTCAGAATGTGCCAACAGTCGCCAAATTTCAATAATCCACTGACTAAACAGGAGGGCAGAAGAAAACGGAAAGCAGGGGGTTCCCAACCGCAGGTCCCTGAACTGGTACTGGTCCATGGCCAGTAATCCAGAGGGCTGTGGAAAGCAGGGGGTTCCCAACCCCAGGTCCCTGAACTGGTACTGGTCCATGGCCAGTAATCCAGAGGGCTGTGGAAAGCAGGGGTTCCCAACCCCAGGTCCCTGAACTGGTACTGGTCCATGGCCAGTAATCCAGAGGGCTGTGGAATGCTGGGGTTCCCAACCCCAGGTCCCTGAACTGGTACTGGTCCATGGCCAGTAATCCAGAGGGCTGTGGAATGCTGGGGTTCCCAACCCCAGGTCCCTGAACTGGTACTGGTCCATGGCCAGTAATCCAGAGGGCTGTGGAA
>JAODKN010000093.1:8429268-8448482 GCA_026774425.1 Petrocephalus zakoni
GGGGTTCCCAACCCCAGGTCCCTGAACTGGTACTGGTCCATGGCCAGTAATCCAGAGGGCTGTGGAATGCTGGGGTTTTTGCGAGAGTTGGTTACACTTATGAAATTCTGATTGAGCTGATGGTATCCTTCGCGATCGAAAGGCTGGGAACCCCAAATATAAAAGAAAGAGGGGACAAAGGTATAATAAAAAGGACCTGAGACTTGCCAACAAATATAGCAAAGTCTGATGGATATAGTTTTCGTGCTAATTTTTAAATTCAGAATATGCAGAAATGTGACATCTCAGTAAAACAAGCATCAGTCTTAGTAACTGACTTCCACGCTGGGCTCACAAGATGGCTTCAGACCAGCATTGCCTAAACGCTTCTTGGCTCATTAAGATCTAACAAGCCATTTCTAGCACTTACTCACCGTAAGGAGAAGAATCCTTTCCCTCCCCCGTCTCCCTAGGTGATGAGGTTTCCATTATCTCTGCCTCCCAGTTTTCCTCTTCTAAAGTTTTCCTTGTCAGTTGATGCCTTCTCCCCCTCCTCTTCTGGGCCTTTGTTTTTCTGACTGGGTGGGTCATAACTATAGAGGCCCTTAGATGATTCAGCTTTTGCGATATCATGCCGCCCGCTTGTCTGGGTGTGAAAAAGCAAGTTGCAGCTCAAAATTGGTAAGGAAGCCTTTTCCCTTTAGGTATCCAAAGTACTAGAAAATAGCACTGCAATTATCTTACGATTGCATCAAAGGCCAACTTAAGAGAACATCTTGCAAATGCGCCTTGTCATGGAACAGTCTCTAGTCTTGTTCTCCACATAAGATAGCAATCATTTTAAAACTTGAGATATACGGTCTTCAGACTCACTATGCAGTGTACAGTTCTTGAACTTTGTGGGCCCCATTACTTCACAAATTTGTAAAGCTACATATTTTACAGTCTAGTTAATGATCAGTGGCCTCACATACTGCACTTGGTCATAATCAGCAGTCTGGGAACATCTTCCTTTCCCAATAAGTTACACCAGCACTGGAGAGAGAGCAGTTAGTAAGTCTGAGCCGACTGTCTGTCGGCTCTGTCACACCGAACAAGGATATGTTGCTGGAAACACATTTGAGATGACATGCGAGTGTGTGTATGGCAGGAGAGAGGCACAAACAGATTCTGCAAGTTAGCCTGCCTGTGGCATTTAAGATGCTTTTGCCAGGAAATTTCAGACTGGGTTAAAAAACAACAACAACTATGGCTATAGGGGTGTTTATCGCTACAGATATGCAACCATACTGGGTAACAGAGAACAGTTACAGCTTATTATGCAGTCTTATTTGTTAACTTATTTTATTCAGACACGTTGACAGACTTTGCTTTTGGTTTACTCCTGTTGCTAATTTCTTATAGATTTAATAATTATTATTTCAAAACAAATTCTGTTTTCCCTGACGTGCCGAAATTGCACCAATCTGCCGACCCAAAACCGAGGCATGTACCGAACCGTGCATTTTGCGCGCTGAAACTTACACCCCAACTTCTATCATGCGTATAAATGCACGACAATATGACCAAGTCTAAATGTATCCCAGTGTGGAATCGAACATATTGTACGACATTTATTAAATGTTGTGATCAAATTTAATTAATGACAAGCGAGTACCTGAAATGCTGAAATGTAGTAATTTCGGATTGCTACTCGCCTTCATTTGGGGCTGAAACCTGGCGATTCGTGAGAAAAGGCTGATAACACCCATCACATACAGTAACTACCGCGTCTTACGTGGGGGAAGCATCCTTGATATTACCAGTTTCAGTAACGGAACTTTATTTGCAGGAAATCCTTAGGTAACGTAGCAGGCTGGGCGGCAGGGCAGGGAGGGGGCATCGTCGCCGGCCTTCTTACTGAAATGCCTTACCTAGAGCTCTGATAAATCTCCATAAACGGACCCACCTACATTCGTGTCTCCGGGTTTTCCGACAAAATTTAGCTCCTCCTCGGCCGTTTTACTGCATTATTCAGGGCTGCCAGCTTTTGCCAGGTAGCCGACGTGAGATTCAATTCAAATTCAAGCCAAATCTGCACACACTTGCACACGATATACTCATATGTGGCAGTTTTATTACCTTGAAAGGAGTCTGCAGCGTTTGCAAACTACCCCCGACGCTTTTGATGCAGCTGACTTTAGGCTTATAATGGCATTATATAGGTTTGCCGTAGGACTTCTTGCGTGTGACTCGTACAACCCTGATTACTGGAAACTTGTTAGCTAAATTAAATGTAAAAAATTCATCAAGTCGGTTAAGGAGCTACATAGGATCACAAATACATCGATGCTTATAAATATCTGGAGGTTTTTTGCCCCAACCCTAAAACAAGGCGGTTTGCACTCACCCACCGAACTACCCGCCAATTTTCCCCGCGAATCACGGGAGCCTCGGAACGTCGGTTGCCATAGTTACCGGTCACGAGACGTGACGATTCCATTAAGCCGCCAGCAGAGGGAGACTCGGGTTCGGGAATATATGTATATATATATCTTTTTTTTTCTCTTCCCCTAATAGAATGGATAGCAATGCGTGGGCCTGGCATGTGTACTCAATGCCCGAACAGCTTACCGACACGTATAAAGTACTGAAAAGTCTCGTCAAACACAATGGGTGTTAAAAACGCCTCTCAAGACACCAATTATGATCTATTGACATTGCAACACGAGTCACCCGAGTGCTTCGGTGAAGACACTAGGGACCACGTCGGTTAGAAACGTTTCTGCCAAAAGAGAGCCGCTTCGTCTCGTCTTACCGTTCAGCCGACGTTATGCAGGCTATGCCTGATCGCAGAATCTTTTTCTTTGTAGGTGATTCTGCAGGCGACAAAAAAAACTGCATATCCACAATCTCGAAAGTGAAAAATACATTAAAGTTTATTCAGAGGCATCCAACGTTTACTTGAAATGCATTGAGAATTTAAGAAGTATAATTGTAGACCTACGGGAATTAAGTAAAATAATGAACGGGCAAATCGATTTTTTTTAGTCGCTAGATTATATACATTTGTACAATAAACATTGAAGGCTACACGCATCTGACTTTAGTCATGCCAAAGCAAATCATTTTATTCACATCATGAATTTATACAATCACAAGCACCTATAAAGAACTGCGTCAGAGAGGTAAAAATTTTCTCAGGTATAAAACGACAGTGGTCAAATAGTGCAGCAATAGTGGTAAATTAGCAAAGAAATCTAGACAAAGGTAAAATAGCTAGTACTCTGATTTGGGTGTGCAGTCAGTAATACTTCTATAAACATTACCGTCTTCACAATATTAAGGTAAGGTTTTATCTGTTCCCGTTTCTCCCCCAATAACTATGCCAAGCACAACAGACAAGGAGCAGTTTTCACTAAAACGCAGAAACCGGGCAGGCTGTTCCGTAGAACCGCCATGGATCAACATCATTATTCTGCAAACCACATTTATTAACCGGTGTACCAAGAGAAAAATGCAGTGGCTTTAGGGAAAAAAAGAGGGAATTCAAGTGCCACCACGAAGAATTTGCTTTCACTGCAATAAAATGCATCGCAGTCAGTATTTTGTACGTCATTTAGACACATTTGAAGAGTTTTTGCACCGTTCAAGAGGCCGAAACCTTCCCATATCAAAAGGACGTGGAATGAAATGTAGGGGGAGATACTGCAGACAAGCAGGCGTTACTGTTACTGATGGTGCGGGGGAAATTGTCTTCCAGACAAAAACAGAACCGAAAGGGGGATTCTTATTTGAACTAATGCCAATATAAAAGACACTTTGAGCCGAAGAGAGCTGACAAAAATATTTGGGGGAAAAACTCAAATTACATGATTTTAAAACCAATGAGTGTAATCAAAATAACTTACTGCTTGTCTCGTATATGCACACGAGATGCTCTGGTATTGCCATTTTCTTCATAAAACAGTAAAAAAATGTTTTTGAAAGTGTTTGGGTAGCACATGAATGCAAGTAGAAACTGTCTAATGTACAATATTTACAAGTTATGTTCACATATACTATAAATGCATACTAGAATGCGTATAAAAAGCTCTATGCAGCCAAATACAGAAAATTAGAAAATGTATCACTTGTTAGGAAGGCACAAAAACCCTAGAACAACATGCGGAGCGACTCGTTTTGTGCAACATAGCAAAACTACAATAAGATTCACAGTAGATTATTAAATGTAACCATTACCCTTAAACATCTTTTGAAATACTGTGATGCACAAAATGCCTCATCACAGAAAAAAAAAATTCAAAACAAGGAAGCCATTTCAGAGACTACGGTGAAATGCATGGTGATACATTCAGTGACATTTACAGCACACTTACTTTGCACCGACCCACACATGACCTTTATCAAACCTGCCAACACACAGTTTTTAATTTATTGCAGAATAATAGTTCTAAGCCTACAGAAGGGTTTTCACCCTCAAATTTCATTCTACTAAGAGAACGTAATCACTCCCCCAGATATTGCTGCAAACATGAAGAGTTTAAAATGTTTAAGACTAGCTCTCTGTAAATAGCCCGCAAGGAAGAGTCGGTTTTCAAGTTTCTTTCCCGCACACCGTATTCCCCTGTCCAGTTTTCCATACACGCAAGCTCACGCCTTCCATCAAACCCGAACGTGGAAGGCCAACCACAGTCTACCGACAGAGGGATGCACATCATCGGACTCGTCGACTCTTGACCACATGATGTTCAGTCTTGCTACATTCTGGCAAATTCCTGCCTGCGGCCATTATTGGATGGGAGCTCTGGACTGAGCCTCCCTACCGGCCTGACAGGTGCATACTGAGCCACGTCTGACCATGCATCCCTACGGTGCTGGGCAAGAACTATGCCCACAGAAACCCAAGCTGACAGGCCTTTGTGTGAGCATACTATGTGTAGGGAAGTAACAGACAAGCTTGGCTACTTTGCTCCTGTTCCACTAGGAGTACAGAGTGCTGGGCTGCCCTTCCACCTGTCTAAACCTTCTGTAACAATACCACATGAAAGACCAAAACAAGAATTATCCATGTTCCAGGTTTAATGTACAGATCCGTGGTAAAATAAACACTCTTTTCTGCTTTTATATTACACATTTAAGACTTGTTACAAAATAAACTTTTTTTCCCATTCAAATAACTATTATTCAAGACTTTTTTTAGTGTACTGTAACAATATATCCAAGTACATACATCTCTTAATTTTTCCCTCTGTACAGTTAAATCAACTGTTCTACATTCATCTGCTGGTAAAATGTGTAACGACTCGTCTTACCGCCCACACCCGCTCACTTCAGAGGTTATTCCCCCCACTCAACCAAAGAAATCCCTGCGCAGAGAATAAATCACATAATGCCTCTTTCTCAGATTTCATGGCCAGAATTCACATTCACAGAAGTAAAACCTCCAGCATTATCTCTGGGTGAGACACATTTTCCCCTGCTTAGGTCGGCTCAGAGCTTATGCATGGTTACACCAGTCATGACTAAACCCAGGATGCATGAGGATGCAAGAACTGCTCAAAAAGCAGAGGCCTCCTCACAGTCTCAGTGCATTACTGCACGACTGCTGAATGAACCATTGCCGTGTCCTTGGTGCAAAACTAAGGAAGCCGACGGCAACTACCCATCGAACAAAATATATCCAAACAATTGAAGAGCGACTTCTGGCTGCAACCCAATAAGATACTCTCTTCTTAAAGGATCCAAATTTCATTGTCTTGATGATTGAGAACTGCACACATAATCATTTAAAAAATATATATCAAAGTGAGCCAGCGCACGCATGCCTCTTTGAAATCACACAGCCTCAAGTTCGGTAACTAGTTAGAAGGGAACGGTCTTCATCCATTGTTTATCACAGATTAACCAATCACACAAAGGATATGCATAGCATCATCCTGGGCTTACTTTAGTATGAATAACAGCAAAGACCCGTTTCTCCAGATCGTTTTGTTGCACTAAATGGCATCGTAAATGGCAAGAAAAAATGTATCTGAACTGATTTCCTTCAGTCCTCTAACAGACCAGGCCCCAGCTTACACTTGTGCACTCCAATGCCACTCCCCTTTGTCCACTGCAGATTTCGTCCCATCCATGAGCTATCCCATCACACCCTGCCTCTCTCCGTGAGCGCGACCGCAGTGAGGGTGATAACCCAAATGCTATACAGCACTGTCACACTAGACCTGGGCTCTCTGCTTAGTGTCACCGTGGTGCCAGCCGCATGCACGTTCCAGATTACCCCCTAGCCGACTTGCAAGACTTTCAGAACTTCCGCATTCCAACCCTCCTCTGACTCCAGAGCATACAGCCTACAGCCACTCTTTACCATTAAGCATGTTTATATCTTTCCACTCTTTAAATTGTTCTTTTTAAGCATAGGACAGGTTTTGTTTACCGTAGCATTTACATACCCAGAGGTAGTATATATTTAAACTCAAAAAGATGATAATGCTTCACAAGATCCAATCATACCGAAGGCTTTTCCAGTCATAATTCCCATAAAAATTACAGCAGTGGTGACAATCATATGGAACAAGAACGGGGAAAAGTGCATGGAAAGACATTAACATTTTTTGTGTGATTCACAGATTACAACAGTCCCAAAGCTTTGTAAACACAAAACGACTCAGGTTCCAGTGGCTGCAACTATGCAGCTTATAGTCCCAGGCTCTTGGGGGCAGTGCCTGCTTATTGTGGCCTTCCCAACCAGTTGAGTCTAGGTTTTGATTTCCAAGATGGAAGGGTTGTGGTCCAGGATAGCCAAGATAATCTTGTCCATGTACTGTCTGAGGCGAAAATTGATCTCCTCCTGCTCCTTCAAGGCTTCCATCAGCTGCCGAAGAACATCACAAATTAACACTTGACACCAGACTACACATTCAGGAAAACATCACCCCCTTTTCATAAGCCTATTAAAGCTAGACATGTATAGAGCCCCCTCACACAGACACAAACTTACCACCTGAATATCAACTCACCTGATCCCGAGAGGCATTGTCTATCTCAGCAGCCAATGACTGAGCTTTTGTCTGCGTTGCAAAGAGGTTCTTGGCCTCGTACAGGCTCAGGCTAAGTATCTGCCCATTAAGGTCATCATTCTGGTCCCGCAGCTTCTGGTTTTCCTGTAAAAACGGTGTGGAGGGACAAAGCAGTCTGGGGTAAGGAGCGGACCCAGATGGACCTCTGCCCTGGCATCCCCAACCCGCATGTGAACCGTTCACTGGACAAAACCTGTCTTTGAGCTCTATCTTCTACTTACCCCCTTCAGTGAATATCATTTCAAGGCCACTGCATAGATTTGTAACCTGAAGATTCACAGTTCAAGTCCTAGAAGAGGTTTGTTGTTGCACTCTTCAGAATAGGTACTTAAATAGCTTCAGTGAAATCTATATCTGTATCAAAGAGTGAAATGCATTTTGGACAGAGATACTGATACTTCTTTTTCACTAGTGTTGGTGCCGGTGCAGACGGGGAGCTGGATCTCAGGCGGTGCTCAAGTGACAGTCTAAGAACTGGCTTCTACTTTCACTGGTTAAAAACAACATCTGTATCAGCTGGCACGACAACGGGTGCATAACATTTTTGAGTTTATTAAAATGTTTTTTGATGGAAAGATGTCTATATAGCTAACTAAATAAAGCAATTATTTGCTGTATTATTGCAGTGTTGATTTTGCAGTTGTACAGCAGACGAGCATCGCCTATTGTTTGCACATATCCACGAACAAGCTACTGGTCTACTTTAACTTTTGAATTTTTGCAACACTGAAAACAAACAAAACGTCAGAACACTGGAAATAACAATGTGGGGCTGCTGAAGTTTATATCATATTATAGCCCCGCCCCCACATACAGACATCACAGATTCGCAATTTCAGGCCAGCAATTCTCTTTATCTGGGATGGGACCAGTTATTCAGGCAAGGAGCCAAATGATTGGCAGTGGAAAAGCGTGGAACCTGTTCCAAATTAGGCACCAGCACCACATTGGTGGAAAAGGGGTATAAGTAAATGACTGTGGTCTTGTCTGACCAGCTCCCATAGGACACAAGACTATGCCTAGGCAGTGTACTGGATGGTGTGTCCTCCTGTTGGTAAAAATGTGGGGTTATTCACAGTTAAGTCATGGAGTCAGTGGATGACTACGAGGAGAACTGCATGAACCTCCATTATGATGGTGTTATTTGAGGGTTAATGTATCAGAGTGGATTTGGGAAACACGGATTACCATAAGACTGGGAAGGAGTCGTGCTCCAGCAGAAAGAAGTTGCTGGAGCTCATAAGACATGTCCTGGGGGGTTATCTTCTGGGTAAACAAAAGCAGAGGGCAGGGCATCAGATCCTGAGGGGCAAACGTGCTGTTCTGACGCTCATGACTTTTGTGGAACAAAGAGTGGCCGACGCCACAGCACAGCTTGTCTTCCATTCTTTCTTGATAATTCTTCACTGACGTTCAGACTTGCGAGGACTGCAAACAGAGGGGAACTGAGGGGAAGCCTGCGAACGCCGCATGCCATTTGGTCCCTGCTCAACAGCACCTCAATGGGGAGGCTGATCCGAGCAGCTACATCGCTGTGAGCCACAAGGGCCAGCATAAGGCAACGCAGGGTTCCCTTAGACATAACGAGGAATAGGAAGTCTCCATAGCAAAGGCCTTTCAGTGCAGGGGGGGGGGGGGGAGAGATTTATGTCGTTAGCAAACCAGCGTGTGGCTGTTGTCACGGCAATCCTGTTGCAGGTGCATGGGGGCGGGGGGGGGGGCCTGGACCTGAGCCTAGAGTCAGTGTCTCTTTTGTGAAGACGACGTCAATCATTCCGATAGTCTGAGATGTTGTCTCAGAATTTCTCTTTGGAATTCCTGCTGCAGGATGTTATTTTTCAGCTTTCACAAATGTTAGTCCCCAAAGCAAAAGACTAAATAAATAATGGACTTACAAAATCTGTGCCCTAATACAACTTGCCTTCATGAATATTACTAAAATTCATGTACAATTACTAAACCTGACAAACCATTTTTGGTTTGCAAGTGCAACAAAAGTACTGCACGTCTTGCAAGGGAAAAATGTCTCAATACTTGTGTATAATGTGATAGATTTTTCTGAAACTAGCCGTCACCAGGCAGTTGCACAAGCGTTCCTGAGAACGAGCCTGACAGTAAATAACAACAGCTAAGGGCCAGGCAGTGTTAGGTCACTATGTGCCGGCAATCAACCTTAATGGTCGCCATGATGGCGCCCTGCCGGCTCTCCGTGACGACGGCGGCGGCGCCGGCCCCCACCTGCTTGAGACGCTTGTTGTCATGCTCCAACTCCATCTCACGGCTCTTGGAGTTGAACTCCGACAGGCTGGAGGAGGAGCTGCGCCCCCTTCCGGGCCTCTCGGCCTCCAGCTTGAAGAGCTGCAAGTGTTCCAGCTCTCGCCGGAGGTCCTCGATGAGCTGGGGGGAGGAGGAGGCGGGAGCGGGAGGCATTAGGGTCTGCGGGGAAAAGCAGGGCCGCAGTCGGCTGGAAGCGCGTGCGTGCAGACCGGGCCAGCTTACAGCCTGCATGGCCTCGCGCTCCTTCTGGAACTCGTGCCGATTCTGCCGCAGCTTGTCCATCATCTTCCTGTAGAGGTCCATCTCATCCTTCAGGCGCAGGCTGGTGTCCTCCAGCTTGTCAGTCATTCGCTGCTTCTCCTGCGCGCACAGAGGTGCAGAAACGCGCGCGAGTCGGTACACGGGGCTGCAAAGTACCGCAATCCCCTCTGAGCAGCAGAGACGGGCAGCAGTGTGAAGATGAATGAAGAGACTGAAGGACAACATGCATTTGCAGCAGCAAAAAGCACACCCTGCAGCTTGCCGATGATCTTGCTGTTCTACAATGTCGCATTGACACCATACCTGGAGCTGCTTGGTGGTGGGGGGAAGGGGGGGGGGTTGTCACATGATGACATGTTACGTGAATTAGACTAACAATTTGCTCATGGGTAGCCCCCCCCAGCCCTAACTCAAAATACATGCGTCAACAAGCAGCTTTCACACATCCCCTGTGCCAAACGGAGTGCTGATTAGCATCTTGATTAACAGGGATATTTTAAGGAACGTTTCTCTGCCTTCACCTGGGTGTGGTGAGACATTAGTAATAAGCAAACAGAGCCAAAGCATCCATGTTTTAGAGACAGCAACACCAAGCTATTTAAGGACACGTCTGGCCTGTGTGCTGGCAGAGTCAGTTATGCCTCCCCAGATTACGGGTCCCTCTTAGAGGTGCCCTACTGGAAGGGAGGATAGCCAGTGTGCACACACCTCATCCAGCTTCTCCGTCTGGGACTTCAGCTTGCACAGGTTGACTTTCATCTCCCCGTTCTCCTCTTCCAGCTGCTGGAGCCTGTGGTGGGGAGAGGCGCCAGAGTTAAAGGGACCACCACCTGGCTACTCGCTTACGCAGTATTAGCACAATGCCAAGCTCCCTTTAGCCAGGTCGTGCTCGGCCGTCCCTGCCCAGCACTGACAAACGGCACACCCCCCTTTGTGTGTGTCTTACTCATCCTCGATCCTAGGATCTTCACACCCAGCTGCAGGCTCAGCCATGCAGCATGTACCCTTCCTGCCTACCGTATACCCTACCTAGTACCTAGCCCCAAGTATGACATTCTTTCAGCCGTTACAGCAGAAGCCTGGCTCCCCCCGCCCCGCCTGACCACGGGCCGCCCCGCCTGACTAACGCCCAGGGCAGCACCTGTTGCTGAGCAGCTCGATCTCTGTGTTCTTCTCCCTCTCCAGCTTGCTGTAGGCATCACGGTGCCTCTTCACCTCCTCCTCCATAGACTGCTCCGCCCGTGCCTCCTGGTCCTTCATCTGCTCCTCCAGCTCATGAACCCTGCAAGCAAGAAGAAACAAGAAGTCGCACCTTCAGTCCTGGATTAATTTAGCCAAGAGGTGGTGTCCTTGGCTCAGAAGATGAGTCTTGCTCGAGGCGACGTGCCTTGAAAATACACGTGGTTTTTGATATCTTATACCCTGAGCACCCAGTGAGCTCCAACTGTGGGCCCTGGTGCATATACCTGTGCACCAGCTGCGTGTTCTCCTGCTTCAACTTGGACTTCAGATCCCCATTCATCAGGCTCTCATTCTCTAGCTCAGTAACCTTCTTCTCCAAGTAGCTCACCTGTTTCAGTGCGTGGGGAAAGAAGGGGAAGGGGTTTATCAGCCATGAATGCAGCACACCAGTTGGTTGCCCCATTTGGTGCAGTCCTGTGTGCTTCCCTGGTTCCCCAAGCCGCTGCCGGTTGACTTAGTGGGATGAGCGTGCGGCAGAGGGCCATGCCTCCCTTCCATCATGGGTTTGAGGCTGGCTGATGGGCAGCCTCACCTTGCCGATCATGTTCAAGCGTTTTGCATTTTGGTTCCTCGTCTATGTACTGGATCCTTGTTTTGTACCTCTTTTTTTTTTCCTGCCTGTACCCCAGATTCTTAAGTCTTATCATCCTGGTATCTCCTATCATTCGAACTGTTGAGTGTTAATGGCCCTCACCTGTATCTTGTTCCCAGCCCTAGTGTTTGGTTAATTGTTAAATTGAATTGAAATTTGATTTGTTAAAATTGTTATGGTCTGCACCTGCCTCTCACATAGCCCTCGCAATCTGCATATGTAAGTGCCTGCCCTCCTTCTGCTCCTCACTCGTTTCGATGCATGTGCTGTTAGTTCCTGTGCCGCTCTTTGATTAGGTTCTTGTTTTCTACCTGCCTGTGTTTATATCCCTCATGGTCTGTATTGTTCTCTTACTAATAAAACCCCGTTCTGGAGAGCCGCTTTGTGGGTCGTCCTTGTGCCACGCCGTACCAAGATTAGATCAGGGTGGAAGTGGTTGTTTTAATCGAACAACTAATTTCAGTTCCTCAGGTCACATTAGTTCACATGTCCAACAGGCTCATGATTCCACTTCCAATTTTAACAATTATGCAAATAAGGTCAGATGGTTTGGGGTTTATTGACCCATGTATAAAAACTGCTCTCCTGCCCATAACTGAAAGCCTCTAGGCAAAGTACCTCCCAGTGTGTGATTCACAGCTATTACTATAAAATATAGAAAATGTTGTGCTGATGATATTTGATGTTAATTATAACTAAAAGAAAGAAAGAAAAAAAAACCCGGGGCTTCAAAATCTTTGTGTTATGTAATTTAGGGTGCTCTTGATTAGTCAAACGAGATACATTTGTTTTCTATAACAAAAATAGTAATTATTCCGTTTTCACCTCTGAGAGTAACCGTCTGGCTGCAGTTGCAATAATCACTGTTAACATGATACAATCACTGCACCATCCATGTGTGTGCTACACAGTGAATAGCGCTACATAAACGTAACATTCATTCATTCATTAGCATTGTTAGCGTCACAAGCACGTTGGGACGGCATGCGCACCTTCTCCGTGATGTCTGCATCACAGGAGTCGATGCTGTCCCTGAACAGGTCCTCCGTGCTGCCATTGCTGCTGCTCAGGTTGCTGTTGTGGAGGAGCTGCCTGGGTGAGACACCAAGGAGGCACGGCGCTCAGCCAAAGCCCAGGAGAATGGGCCAGCACCAGCTCCGCCTCTCAGTCAAGCACAAATGATCACTTCCCTATAGAGGCTTGATGTTGATCTTTAAATGTAAAATTAAGGGATTCTCATCCATCCACTGCGACCAGCTAAGGTGGTCATAGCCCTATACCTACAGGTCTCACAGCTAGATCATTGACTTAAGCCTGTGACTCCATTCAGGTGAGAGCCTGGGGGTGAGGATTAAGGCTGGGGGTGCTTCAGAACAGTGCCTTGGGAAACACTGCTTCAAGATAATCCCTGCCAGTACTCTGCTCATTGACTAATGCAGTGACTTCATGTGTGGGTACCATTAGCCACACTGCTAAAAAGGAGCAGACTGGAGGTGGAGTAGGATCAGTTAGCCAATCAGACTGTACAGGAGGCAGGTCCAAGCAAATAAAGGAGGCAGGACCAGGAAATCTGATTGGTTGGTCTGACATCTGATGTGATGCTCCCATGAGCAGTCACTGGCGCACTGTGTAAATGGTTCAACAAACTGCAAGAGTCTCTACACGTGGGTGGAGTCTAAGGATATTACCAGGACCAGCAGATCTGTGCCAACATCAAAAAGGAAGCACTCAGAGCAAAAGAAAAAAAAAAAGCAAGCACTAAATCTTACCTTAAAACGCAATACCTAAATCTCTGAAGCCTATTGGTTTGTACCTCAGAATCACTTAGGACTTCATCCGTAAATGTCAAATTTAAACGGAGTTCCAAGTTAGGAAGTCCAGCACTGAGCAGGAAAAGGAGAAGCATTGTGTGTGTTTGTGCATGCTTCTGCCTTTCCTTAAATCACACAGGTCAATAACAGATATGCATTTAAGGCCAGGGGACAGTAAATTATTAACCAGGCAATAGCGAAAGCAAAGGAGAGTTCACTTACCTTCCAAATGCTGTGCTGGAAATCATTCTATTAGGGCTGAAATAGAGACGAAAAGGATAGAGGATTCCTGTTACCTCACACCTATAAAAAACAGTCCTGTACATCAATGATGAATGACATGCTATCTGAAATTGCAGAGGGAGAGTAAAATAACCAATTCTCATGATAGCTGGAGTGTTTTTCTTAGCACAGCATTTGCCCTGATTCTGCTTTCGGGATCGCTGCATCTGTGCTTGTATCATTCACTGGTGCAGGACAGACTCATTTGCAGAGACACGCACTGCAGAGGGGCACGGAAAGTCCCGCGCACTGCAACGGCTGCAGTGAGGCTCCTCCAGCTCGGATCACGCTCACTGGTCCTCCCCACCCTGCAGTGCCCCCCCGGACAGCTTCTTCCTCTCACTGGAAGCACAAGCCCCGCCCCAGTGTCACGCCGCACACTCACACGCTGGTGTTCATTCTCTCACCTTCAGCCCTATCCACCTTTCCAGCTGACCTACTTTGGACAAAGTCTTTAGGGATACAAGGGTTTTATCTGAGCTTCTGAATTTTTGGAGACGACTCCATTCGTACCATCCTGAATATACACTGCTGCATGTACCGAGATGCAGTTGCTCACTGTACATTAATGTCACACAAGAAAAGCCAAAATAGCACTAACAAGGGCTGATGGGCGTGGCCTAAGCAGCTCACAATGACTGCACTGCTACAATCAATGCAGAGGAAAACCACTGTGAACACCTCTTATTCACAGAGAAAGCGGACTGTGCCACTGGACTGCGTTTGGGGCTTCTCATGATGGACCAACATCCCCCAGGTTCAAAATGTCAGGAGGACACGCGTCGATAACCTGATGCAACCAACGAACAGAGAGAGACTTCTGTGTCCTAGAGGGGCTTACAAGGGACTTTGCATAACCACAGAAGTTAGTCTGACCAAAAAGGACCAGTCCAAGAGAGTACCCCCTCCGTCAAAATCATCATCTTTCAAGCACAAGAAGTTTCAGATGGCGTGTGCTGTGAGGAGCAGCAGCTTGAGCATTAGATAATGCTATAACACCGTGCTCCCTCCCGGCTCCCTTACTGCAGTGTGATCTCACCTCTGACTGTGAAGGATGGCATCAAATAATCCCAACATCCGCAAGCCACAAGACTATAATGGTCATTTGTTCATTCACAATTGGTCGGAACTGCTGTTGAGATTCTTAAGAGCTTTGTGAGAAGTAGCTCTGATCAGGTAACCCTGGGAGAACCTGAGGGGAGTGAATCCTCGCTTTTCATTGGCTTCCTGCCCCCCTGCCTACATTTATTAGCTCAGGCAACTGACTGCAGTGTAGAATTTTATCCACCTCCTGGATATTTACTGATGATAGTAAGGTTTAGTTCTATGGAAGACTTTTAATCACATCTCTGGGGTTACTTTGTGGTAAAAGGACACCAATCAAAAACCTTCAGGCCCCGAGGGCATTCTATTTATCCCTAAAGAAAGGTGCTTTATCTGAATAGTTTCTGCAAAATTCATGGTGACGTTGGATGAAGGCATCATCCATTACTATAATAGTAATACACAGCAAGGCTCTTCAAGCAGTAAAAACCGCAGCAGGGTCGAATCTCTCCTGCATGCTCATGTCACAGCTCTCTGCTGCCATGGCAACGGCTCCTCTTAAAATTGAATTACCCCTCCACCAAAACAGGACAGTCACGATAAAATGAAGGGCGGGGGAGGCAGATGCGGGTTAGGAATTTGGAATCGAATTCTAACGGCAGGTGGAGAGATGAGAGAGTGTGCGGGCCCTGCCAGAAACCCCTAGGCCATTACTGGCCCACTGCTTTCATTGTCGTGCCTGAACTGACAGAGTAAATCATTAATGCCCGGGAGGACGAGAAGTATCCAATGAACCACCAGAGGTGTCCCGTCTCACATCTCCAACGTGAAGCCAGGAATGGAAATAAGGCACCTATTGCATAACATCGTGAGTCATTATGGGATCTGCAATGAAACATGAGTCAGTGGGCAGACGTCCCCTGCGTAATCCAGAGCAAGTGTTTATGGGCACATGATCCATAAAGCTGTCACAACTCCGTGGACGGGGGTGCCCAGGCGCCGCTTTAGGCCAACCCCGGTGTTCCTCACCTGTTGGCTTTCAGGTTCTTGAGGCGTGCCTCTAGGTCGTTGAGGAGGTTGACCTTCTTGCAGCACTGGGAGCAGTAGACGTCCATCAGCTCGTTGTTGTACACATGCCTCACCTTGCGAGGGGTCTGGCCCGCGCTGCGGAGAGGAAGCGTGGAGGTGGTTGGGAGAGTAGTCACAGGCAGCCCGGCTGCACATTGCCAGTCCCCGCCCACATGAAGCATATCGAGTGTGTTCAGAAGCGGAGGGACTGACAGCAGGGGCAGAAGCAATGACGATGCACTTTTTCTCTATTGATGCCATCCTTGTCAATATATGGGACCTAGGGAGCTGCATCAGCACACGTTTGGAGAAGGGGGCGGTATCCCACGAGGCACAAAAATATCAGGACTTCTGGTGAATGAAGTATTTGAAATCACATCTGCCGTAAAAAAACATCAGCGATTCTGAGACACTGACAGGGATATCATAAAGAATCAGCAACTGTGGCACAGTCCCAAAGTACGGAGGTATTTTAGGCACCTTCATCCCATTGTTTAAGTGCAGGGCTCTCAGATGTGCCAGCTGAGTTCCTGCCAGGAGAAAGCCTATGTCCAGATTTTGTGAAGGAAAAAATATATATATATACACACACTAAATAATCCATGCCCCCCCTCCTCCCAGAGGGGGGACGTCTCATCCTATATGAGCTCGGAATAAAACGCTGGATAGCTTCTCTTTCTTATATCAGTCATGCTCAGCAAGTCCGGGTGATTCTAAACAAGAACCCAGCATAAATCCGTCACCCTGGAAAAACAGACGAATGTTCCAGCTAATCCTCGGTTTCATCCTCCTGAACTCTGTCTGCTCGTCATTCAGTTTGTTGAGGAGCCAAAAGTGATAAGGGCAAGTTGCATGGCTACGCACCAAAACAACCTGGTTAAGAGGTTCAGGTGGGATTAGAGGACTAACTAGGCTCAAGGAAGAGAGAAACTGGGAGGCAATCAGCCATGAAAAGCATTTCTGAGCTGCACGGTGCAGGGACATGGCGTCCTTGGTTATGAGGAATGGGGTGGAGGAGTGATTGTGTGTGTGTGGTAGGGGAGTCAGCAATCTAAGGTGTAATATTTAACTTGTACCAGCATGTTCATCATTTGTGATACGCTAAATTTATCCTTATCAGTTAGGCTTCAACTGACCTTGGGTATTCCACGCCGTTTCAGCAGCAGATACACAAGTTCCCCAGAGTACCATTATCTCGGCGTCTATAGGACTTTCACATGAAAGTCTCAGCAGGTAGAGGCGCTGCATCGGGGTTTCATGGGCGCTGGTCTTAACACGTGAAGCACATTATCCATGTGTTTATGTCTCCAGGTTTCCTCCAGTTACTCAAGAAATGTACCTGTGAAGTGGGCTGATGATATTGCACTGGCCCAAGAGTGTGTGTGTGTGTGTGTGTGTGTGTGTGTGACCAGAGGACCTAACAAGTATAGCAGATCCTGAAATTTTTTTTTTCGGTCCTCACAATAAAAATGTGTGAATACAATCAAAAAAGTAAAAATGGCAATAGTCTTGCATTTTATTTGGTTACTTATGGTTAAGGTTAGGGCTGGGTAGAGGGTAAGGTTGTCATAATTAGGATTAGGGATGTGCCCATAGAAAAGGATGGGCGTTCCCCACAAAGGTATGAATACAGACTGGTGTGTGAGAGCACCAACCTGGATGGCACTGAGGAGCCTAGGTCAGAGTACCCATTGGTGCGTGTCTCGTCATCTGGACAGGGGCTGCTAGGGGTGAAGTCCACGTCCTCGCCGACTCCGTAGTCCTCAAACTGCTCCTCATTCAGGGAGGCAGAGGAGCGCGTGGATATGTCGGAGGTGACGGAGGGGTTTGTCTGAGCACACCTGCGAGAACGGCAGCCGTCACAACACAAGACGAGGCACGAAGCCGATGAAGAGTCTCACCCGAGCGTGACCCAAGGAAATTAAGGTTTTCTTGGGTTGGTACTAACTTTTCTCTGGGTACAAAAAGTCCTTGGAGAGTTTCGTCCTTATCGCCAGGCCTGCCTCCCCCGCTGGTCCCTGAGCCTGGGGGGCCCACCACTGCTCTGTCCATGTCGAACTCTGTGTCGTCGCGGCCGTTCAGGGCGTCCTTGTTGGGGAACACCTGTCCATCGGGGTCCGATCGCGTGCACATAATGACAGGCCAGCCGGTACCCTGGTCCCCGTGCTGCCAGCAAAGCAGGGGAAGGGTCAGGTACACGCGCAACCAATCCAAGAGCCAATATGGAGCTCAAATTATACATGGTTCCAATAACTTCATTATTTACTACTCATAAAACACAGTACTTATATGCTAGTGGTCCATATGTGTGCTGCATTGTTTTTTTGTCAAGTACAGCATTTCCATGGACGACTAACCACCAACAGCCAATCTCCAGCAACCCAGAAAGTCTGCACCGGTCACAGACCTGGACTGCACACCCCTCTAACGCACAAACCTGTACAGGTACCATGTGTTCCGTTTAAAACTGACTTCACCAGGACTGGAACTACCTGTCAACAAGAGGACTCTGTGACCTTTGCTGAACCAGTGACCTTGAGAATGACAGTGGGAATGCCCTCAGTCACGCAAGGTGCGGTCAGGTCAAAAGCCAAAAGGTACTTTCCCAGAGCACTTTTGCTTTCCGCTCTCCCCCCCGTCCGACACTCCCGTCAGCCAGAACAGGGATGGTCTAACGCGACCCGCCTAAGCGTGCGAGAGGCGGCTCGGCGGCTTGAACCAGTCACACAGGCATGTGAGAGCGCCGAGCCCCATGCTCGTCACACACAGGTGCTTCTCAGGTACCGTACCGATACGCAACACATCCCCACCATACAAATATGTACGCACAAACACAGGCAACATCTGTGTTACCAAAAACAGAGGTGAAAAGCTTCACATATTCCAAAAGAAACCATTCCTGCTTGCCTGATTCCAGTACTTTTCTGGAACACTAGTTACTCACAGCAGTATTGTCTATTAATATCATGTCTATTGTTTTAGATCATTTTTTCCCCGGCTTAGCAAATTTCTCCTACTTTCCATGTCCTCTGCTTTAGCTACCGCTACATGGTGTACCATCTGTTTTCCAAGAAAGAAAAAGGATACCTGCAAGCTGATGACGCCTGCAGTGTACTACAGCAGCCTACAGCACCACGGCCCGTGAGCCAGCACTGGCCGGCTGAGCGGATTACAGGGCGCAGGCCTCAGCTGACCAATTCAGCTCAACCAAGCAGCTCAACCATTGGACGGATTTGAATGACACTGGGCGTGAAAGGCTTCCATTGTTCAAGGGAGCTCTTAATGCAAACACCCCCAAAGTCCGCACACACAGGATACCAAGTAATTACAAACACTTCTTTAAAAGGTGGCGGTTTGGCGGAACGCGTATTCTAATCTAAACGCCAAGAACCCAGCGTGCAGATGACTGCGGTCTGATATATTGGCGAGCTAATGAAGAATCCAGCAAACGCATTCGCCCGTGGTCCGGCGCTGGCGTCGATGCCAGACCTTTTGCATAAGTGACACAGTAGCCCATTAACCTCCTTGCAGCAGGGAAGAAGGATCTATGGAGCCTGTGGGGTGACAGGGCATGGAGGGGGGGGGGTGGGCCGGGGG
>JAODKN010000093.1:8462615-8482597 GCA_026774425.1 Petrocephalus zakoni
TAAAGCTTACAGAGAATTTTTAGGGGGGCTGAGTACAAATGTTAGGGGGGCTAAAGCCCCCCTAAAAATGGCCTAGCTACGCCCATGGCTGGCATGCTTCATCACGCTAAGAATAAAGCTGAACTTAAAACAAAAAGAATAAATCTTCCAGAGACACAGTCCATAGATCATCTTTAAGGCGCTCAGAAACTGGGTTGTGGATTTTAGTATTGTAGGTCATCCGATACTAAACACACAGCCAAGGCAAATTATTATACGAACATCATACTAAACTAAATTTGTGAACAGGTTATCTCGTCACTTAATGCATCAGCTCAAGCTGAATGAAAAATTCAAAGAAAAAATATTCTTTCACACATTTTACACCTAATGACATGTATCTTTGTATCTTTGACCTATATAGTATGATGAGAGTATTTTTTTGGGGTTTCATACTCTTAATTAGTATTAATCATGTGCTACATTTAAACATTGTGCCATTTGCCAAGAAACTATAACAGTGGTAATTCAAACTTAATTTTAATGTTATGATTAAGCTCCTTCCTGCCATGCATCTATCTTGTAGTTCTCTTTACTATCACCCTTTACTGTAAAGAGTCTTTACAGTACTGCACGCAGGGCAGTTTTCAACAGTGGGGAGGCAGCAAAACCTCATAACGGTTAGGGAAGTCCGTCTGTGAGTGGAAGGTTGCTGGTTCAAATGGTTAAAATATGGGTCTAATTGGTGCCAGTTCAGAATTGTCTGATCTGCTGAACAAGAGTGCAGGGAGTGACATTCATCATTGCCCCAGATTCCCAAACAGCCACAGAAGGAGACGGGTGCCCCAGTGCTCATTAATGCGATAAACAGCCGGGTGAGCGGCCTCATTCAGTCCTCGCTGGCTCACTGGCAGCACTGAGTATCTTACGGGTGCTGCATGGCTATAAGGGCTCACGACCCATCCTCTGCCAGCTCTGCTTAAGTCTCGGGGGGGATTAAAACCGCTGGCTTGGTGTCTGCCATTAACGGGCCCCACTGGGCTTTGCAGAAATCCCACACGGTGATCTGTGGCTGTGCCTCCCTGGGCAACGGATGTTCTGTGTACAGCAGCAGGAGAACGTGCAGCACATCACCTCGTCCGTCAGGGAGTTCCTGCTGTCCACAGAGGCTTGTCTGCATCATTGTTGATTCTTAACTTGCCATACAAGTCCAGCATTATGAAGCAATTAAAAGTATGAAGTGGCAAAAGATCAATATTTTTCACAGTTTAAACCTGATATTGGATCCGTGTTATAGTAAAGAGAAACACCTTTTCTGAAGTACAGCTTCATGCAACCTTCCTGAATATCAAAATACCAAGACCTCTAAAACATGTACAGCACTGCACAAGTCTTAGACAATCAAGTCTTTCATGTCTGTCAAAGTTTGCAGCAGCCATCTAATGTGCCAATGTATTTTTATGTAATTAATTAATTAAGCTGGTGGTTTAACCGGCAAATTTAACCTATACATGCAATGACTGTGGTGCCCCTGCGGAGAGGTTTGGGGACTGAAACTGTTCTTTTAGCCATAACATAATATCAGTAACTTTACGGAGAACAGAAGTTACGCTGCACGATATCATGCGTCCTGTAACTGTAACTGTCCTGTAACTCCTGTCGTTTCCAGGCCAAAGATATCTGTAACTGTTCCCTGTAGTCTTTACACGGAGTATCCTGCTCAGTAGCCGTTTACTCCAGAAGTTCGTATTAATCGTAAAGTCGGTCTCCTGGTTGTGATCTGGTTGTGATTGCTACAATAAAACTTTAGTGCTCCAGAAATAAAAGCTTTTATTATGTTCAGGGGACTTAAAATGGGTTGATCGAACCTCCACTCCAAGCTTGATCCTCCATTACTTCTCTACCTTTTATTGCTCCTGGGAAGAAATGTGGGTGTATGGTCCTGTCTAGGGGGCACGTTTATACCTGATAAGGCCGGTGTGCAGCTCATGCACAGGCGATGCTTTTCTCAGCAGAGGTAAAGGAAAAAAAACGTAAAAGGCCACGGTAACAACACAACATATGCTCTATGTTGATATGGCCAAAAATAAATACGATGTATAAATGAGTTTTATTAATGTATAAAGCTAGCGGTTATTGTATAATTGTTTCTGATTATTATTATTATTGTTGTTGTTATATCAAAATAGAGGTAGCCAGGTACATAGGTATTTATGTCTCACGCCATGTGGGACGAAGGCGTCAAAGGCAGACGTTCGGCGAGAAAGGGGTTTTATGTAACTGAACAGGAGCAGGGAAGCGAACAACACTGCGAGGGATCAAAACAAAAAGGCTAGTACAGGTGAAGGACACAGGCAGACAGGAGTGACTGAGGATGGGGGGACAAAGAGGTGCTTAAATACACCGACTAATGAGGGGCAACAAGCAACAGGCGTGGCTCATCAGGACCACATCAGGGAGGGGACGGGAGGGTCAGGCTGACATGACAGGCAATCACAGCAGGCCTCATGCCTGCCTGAACCAGGAGAGGAGTATAGGACTTGTCTCTAAATATACCTTCGGGGCATGTGTTCCCTCATCCTGGAACCAAATATGTTTTCTTTCACACGTTGTGTTTCTTTTAATAAGAGCTGTGTGATCAGGCTTTATTGTCTCATCAAACTGTACCATTCCACCCACCCATTTCTATAACTAAAGCGTGAGGCAGGGGATGCCCTATAAGTGATTTGGAGATACCAATACACTCGATTGTCTTTGAAGTATGGGTGGAATCTTATACTAATCCTACCCCAGAGGTAGGAACCCAAATGGTATGAGGACACAGTGCTCACCACCAAGTCACTGAAATACCCTATAATTATACACTCATAATGTTCAAAAACACCTAGTGCGGTAGAAATTTCTCAGTCGATAGTTTGAGAGTCTGACAAACTTTTATTGCAATTTACCGCAAAGCTTTGGGGGGAACAGTCACACAACAGACATACTTGTCGAGTACTGCCCCCCGAACAACAGGTGCTTATATCTTTTATAGCCAAAAACACCAACTTGCGCAACAAGTGCAAACAGGGGTCAGATCTTTACGATCACTAGTTACTTCCGCTTATTTGGGACCTCCTTATCAGTTCATCCAGGGTGATTTGGCCTTATCACCCTTTGCGGTTTCCTCAAATGTCCCTTCAGCCAATAATATACATGCATTTTATAATATTTTCGCAACAGCTTAACTTCTCGAGTCATGCCTTTGCCTTGACTTGGGCTCCTTGCAAAGTAAACTTTAAAAATAGACATTTGTTGCCCAATACATTCTTGCCTAATACATTCTTGCATCACTATATTTATTCTTATTGCCGAAGACATTCAACCGATTCAAATAAGAATTTATCGTAATAAGTGCTTGCAGTTTTACTTATGCGCTTCATTATTAATTATTAATTTGATATAAAGGAAAAGGTGCGTTCTGTGTCACATTTGTATTAAATTTGCATAGCTATGAATTTTCTATCGCACTAGATCATGCACACTGTCCAGCTTTTGGCTCTGCGTGCTTCATGTATTGAGTCACAGTTACACAGCTCTCTGGCTGCGGGCATTAACGGCAGGTGTACCTAATTAAAACCATCGCGAGGCACACTCACAATTTGGTAACGCCAAGCAACCACAGCATGTTTTTGGGCTGTGAGGGGAAACATTGTAACATTGCTGTTAGATATACTACCATCAATGCAGAGTGCTCTGTGTACAGCTTAAGCCCTTCATGGCTGCCCGTAGCACATTATCAGAGTGACAAAGCGACTGCACTTGTACGCTCCATGAAACATTGTCTGGGTATTAATAACAAGTCACCCTGAGTCACCCTTCAGTTTTGTATTACTTTACTGTGATATATCAGTCTTGAGTACGCAGACCTTAGTACTAAGTGGCTATTAAGTAGAACTATAGAGCTATTAATATAATTCAGCAAATGGAACACGTAATAATGTTTGTTAAAACACTGGAAATCCACAAACATATTATTATCATATCAACCTCATGTATTTAAAAAAATTAATCTTACCCGTGGGTGACAGACAATATGTTCCTTCAGAAGACAGAGTATGTTTTCTGCAATTAGAAAGTATAATCTGTACGTTTCCTGTAAGGATTACCTTTATATAAAGGCGTCGTCTAAGGCTCTCACCTTTAATTGTGAACACTCCATGACAGAAATCTTTGAAGTTGATCCTGCCTTGTGCATGGGGGTCCAAGTATTTTGCGAACTTTTTTACCTGAGGAAAGAGAAGACTTACTGTTTATGAGATCTGACAGCAGGTCTAAAGTCGTTGGTGCTGAAGAAGATCAGAGCTTTAAGCATTCATCATCATGGCATGCTTGTCACCTATCACTAAGTGTCTGAAGTTTATATGCCTTTCAGTTCAATCACTCGGATGGTTAAGGTGCTCAGTTCACACCTATAAAACTATCCACTTGAAATTCAAAGGCCAACAGTTTCCAGAGACCACCAACTATAACCAGTCAGTGTCAATGTCTGCTGCCAGTTGCAAAATGTCAGGCCCTGAGTCAGGCCAGCACCATCTGTACCACCGCACTGGGAAACGCTGTGTGACTCAGCAGTCCGGCTGCTCAGGTCCCACACCACCCCTGATGCCAGTCAAAGTTCATCATCGGTGACATTAACGCTAATGTAAATGACTCTGCAAGCACGACGTTCAGAGGCACAGGTTCGGAGATGACATCTTAAAATAGCAGGATGCTCAAACGATTGCTTAACTGTCTCTACAGTAAGAGAGCTGGGATTTAAATTAGTAGCCGCTTGGTCAAAAAGAACAGATTTGTTGATGTCGTGTAAGGCTGGGGAATTAGAACTATGCTATTTTGCTTGTATATCACTTTAGGTGGACTGATGAGTGCACATGGCCCCTGCAACTTCTTGTCTAGGGGTGGGAACCGAAACCCGGTTCCAATTTAGAACCGGTTTGAATTGTTGCGATGTATCAGAATTGCGCACCTCCGATGTTATCGATTCCTCTAACGATTCCTCCTCCTGTAAGGGTGGTAACACTAGCAACATGCTTAAGCATTAAAGCTCTCAACACAGCATTTAATTCCAAGAATTCCATGTGTTCAGCTCTTAGCGCTCTGGGGTCTCCAAAGACACGGGTAACTTTAACTACGGTGCCTTAACCTACACGCGCAAATTTTCTGAAATGTAAACAAATTATATAGTACATTTGTTTCAATCATTTTAGAAGATGGCAAACAGGGTGACAACAATAGTTCCTCTAAGGCAGCTCCGGAAAGACAAACCCCATTCACACTCGCTGTCCAGGCAGCAAAGTTTATTGCGGAGGACGAGATTAGGTTCTGACAGCTAATAAAACTGCTGCTTTTGGTGCTGAAAACTGCGTAGGACTACTGTTTTTATTTTATAAATATGTAGCCAACAAAGTCTAATTACATGTCCACAAAATCAGTGATAAATTATTATTTAGTTATTTTACTCTGATCAGGAATTGATAAGGGAATCGATAAAGAATTGATAATGGCATTGACATCAATCATTTCTTATCAATTCCCACCCCTATTCTTGTCCCTTTCCTGAGTGCAAAATATGTAGTCAAGCTTTTAGACTCTTTACTGAATGAGTGTACTGTACAAATAAACAGTATTTATAATTTCTCTGATCTTTGATTCAGCACTGACAGCACTCCAATTCTGGAGAAGTAAAGCATTATGCTGGGAGGCATCATGTTGGGACAGGCCTACCCCACAACCGTGAATTGGGCATCTCCCTGCAGCCCAAGGTAACTGGGAGGGAAGCCAAGCTCCTGTGCTACAAAACCTGGGCATTTTCTTAGTGTCTCGGGGCGTCCTAGATAAACCCCCGAGGAGCTGACTCTGTGAGGTGCCTCACCTCCTAGCAACCAGACCCGCTGAGAAAATATATTTCTCTGCGAGGAATTTGGCTGCTCTCAAGTAGAGACCTCGAGAGATTGAAGGGGATCCCAATAGTTTCCAAGATGATATAATTTCCAAAAAGTCCCCAATAATTTTCTGGGACATTGAGGGACGGCAGGCATGTTGAGATGCTATGGGTGCCTAAGGATTCATGTGGGCACTGAAGGGACAGCTGAGGCTGAGCTGCTGGATGGAAAGAAGTCAGCCACCCCCGCAGTGAGTGTCCACTGAGAGCATCCACTTTATTATTAAGCATGAAGGCCCTAGACATCCAAACATCCCCACATTAAGACTGGGACTTTCTATCAGTATGTCAGAGGTCAAACAGGTCACTTGATTATTGAGGGCATGATGTATTAAACCCGAAACATACCATGTGAACTCTTAATAAGTATTAATGGACAACAATTTAGATTGCCAAGGCAGCTCGATGATATTATATGACACTGGAAATAAGCACTGTATGACAACCTCAAATGGAGTCATGCTGGTGCTCTTCACTAGAACCACACGCGATGGGGCACTGCAGTGCAGAATGCTAGGCGTCATGGTGGCTGGAAAGGTAAGGCAAGTTTATTTATATAGCACAAATCCGTAGCAAGCCAATTCAAAGAGCTTTACGCGTGTGTGGGATAAAATAAAAATGATATAGCAGCAGAGGAAGCAGGGTTTATGACCTGTTCTGACATGCTGACATGTTCTGTTACCTATATACCTTTGAATTGGAAAAGGTGCAGCCCATCAACCTGCTATGCTTACATGCTCATTGTCAACCATCTGCTGCCTAGATTGATCACTAACACCATTGTTAGAAACTAGGGCTGAACGATTTTAAGAAAATATCAAATTGCGATTTATCTGACAGATATTGCTATTTCATTTGCGATTTTTTTTAACTCAGTATTCACTGTATGTGTAAAAAAAAAACTGTAATTGAGCACAACGTACATTGAAATCTGAACTGCGCTATACATTACTCCAAAGTAGGGTGACCACCTAATCCATGTCAGAAGGGACACTATGAGCTACTTCGGGATTTACAAACTACTTTAAAACTGAAAAGCTCTTGTGTCGGCTGAACTGTTTGGTTCACCGTTTTACTGGTTTGTTTCTTTGATTGAAAGACTCCAGCCGTTTCACATTAACATTAGTGACACATGCATGTGTACAGGAGATTGACCAATCAGCACACAGCAAGAACTCAGTGCTTAAGTGCAATCTCGGTCCTTTTAATTGAAATGGTTGAAATTATATTTTACAAACACTGGCATAGCTCAGATTGCCCCTCCTGACATGGATTAGGTGGTCACCCTACTCCAAAGATAAGAGTAGAAATATATTAATTCAATCCAAAATGTATTTATTCTAACAAAAATTATATAAAACATACACCTAATAAATCATAGAACAGTTCTCTAGCAACCCCAACATGGTAAAGTGATGGTATTTTAAGTGCACATTTTAAGTGCCGCGTTTGCAAACAGCGTTCGACCGATTTTTTTCCCTTAGTAACGTGCTTCCGGTGTTACACCATATTTTGTGACTGTCGTAATGTGTTACTCCAGGGGCGCTGTCTCACACATAATTCGGAATGAATGCAAGGTTCTTGTTCACGTTTTCCGTACTGTAATCATTGTAACTTAAAAAAAAAAAAAAAAACTGTCAGTGTTGTCTCCTGAGCAATGCACTGAAATAACTGTTCTGCATGTTCTTTTAAAATCAACATTCGCGAATTGTATAGCTTGCTAAAACAGTGGGCATTTCTGAGCCGCAGAACATGACCGATGTTGCGACTATTTCCCGCGATTGCTAGTTTTTTATCATTTATTAATTTCAAAGGGGACGTGTGCAAGATACATAGAATTATGAACTAAATATATATTCATATATGTAAATGGCAATTTCAAGTACAAGTTTAAAAACTACATAATACTTATTTTAATTTTTCCTACGTTCTGATCCTTACATGTCTGTTTATCTCAGCAATTATAATTATTACCAGGATTGTAATCTCTTCTTATGATAATTCACCAGACAGCGAGTCTAAAAAGTCCCACGTACACAAGGGTCAAATTAGCAGAGAACAATGACACGTAAAACTACTATCACAAAAACCATGACTGCCTTAAGTTAAATAAAGTAAAGAAAATAAAATAATTCCAGTAATAAGAACATTAGGGCTAATGCAGCTAATGTTGCTTCGACCCCTAATAATAGGACCTTTCTGTGAACAATCTCTGACCATTAAATAGATAGGTAATTCACTTACAGCTCAGCAGCGGAACCAATATTTTTCTGCACTGGGAATGTAACGTTTTCCTTGGGTTTCACGTGTCTGTTGTTTGTGGGCCACTTCTGATTGGTGGTTGCTCTACATTCTCATACAATTATATGCTCTACATTCTCATACAAAGAATAATAGAAGAATCAAGCTGGCATTAGTTCTTAGTCCAAGGAAACACAAAGTACATAGCCCATGTGGATACTAGCAGAAAAATGTTTAGCAGCAAAAGCTAAGATATTTACAGAGCATCCATGTCACACCTGTCCCTGGTTTACTAAAAACAGCACTGAAAATGTAACATTTTCTTTGGGTTTCACATGTCTGTTATTTGTGGGCGTATACGCAGTCACTTTGGGCCACCTCTGATTGGTGAGTATGATTGGCACGCGAGGAGCACGGCACTTCTGATTGGTGAGACTGACTGTCACACAAGGAGAACAGAATGAATTTGCAAAACTACTCTCATGATAGTTTAAAACCCTGGGTCAGACATACTGTATAATGCATATCCTAAATCGCAGCCTTTGCGATTTGCTAATCGAATTGTTTAAAATCACGATTTCGATTAGAAATCGATAGATTGTTCAGCCCTATTAGAAACCATTTGCCAGCCTTTCATAGCGGCTTTTGTGAGGTTCCAAATTTCCCTTTTCCTCACAATAAAGTAAATAAAATCTGATATGCGTTGTGTTTTTTTTATATTAATTTTACATATATTATTTATTTTTATCATTTTTGTGCACAGCAATTATGTATTATGTGATTAACATACGCAGAGTACCCCATTACTATGACTAACAATTGCACCAAGATGGTCACATGCAAGAGCAACCTATTTGTGATAGTCATACCCCATATCCAGCCAGGCAAGTGCATGTGATATTCAATATGCACCTGCCCTTTCTGTTTGAAGTTAATGTTTTTGTGTTTTATTACTTTGCATAATTTGCATGTTATGAATTCCATACAAAGTTTTGGTATAAGTTAAATAAGTCATTTAAAAGTGGCAGTCACTGGAAATGGCATGCAAATAGCTGCTGGTTTTGC
Organism: Petrocephalus zakoni; assembly: GCA_026774425.1. NCBI lineage: Eukaryota > Metazoa > Chordata > Actinopteri > Osteoglossiformes > Mormyridae > Petrocephalus > Petrocephalus zakoni. The sequence goes on from JAODKN010000093.1 coordinate 8,471,884, forward strand.
ATCCTAAGATAGACAGACTCCTGTGTTTTACCAGGCCTGAAACAAAGAAGTTTCTCTACAGGATGCATCAGTTTCGATATAAAGCTACACATAATCTTTCCAAAACCAACACAGTTCTCTCCAAAGGAATCCAACACAGAAAACAGCCATGACTGCCTCTCCTTACATAGCTACCAAAGATGAGGTGGGAGTTGCTTTAGTTGGGAGTTGATTTAGAAATACTTTTCCAACAGTCACCGTTGTGCTTCAGAAGTGTGGGGGATTTGTCAGGACTCATTACCACTGGTGCTGAAAACCAGGCTAAGAAAACATGAGGGAGGCCGCATCAGAGCGATCTCAAAGGCCTGGCCCCTCATGCTGCACGGGATTATGGGAATAAGGCTTCGGAAGCGGGGGGGAGTCTGTGTTAGAAGTACTGCCGGTGTTCAAAGCCAAGTGACACATTTATTTATTCACTGACCTGTCAGATGCTGTTATCCAGAGTGCCTCATAAATTATTTAAGAAGAAAAAAAGAATTTCAGTGTGTTGTACATCACTGGAAAGTACCTTGGAGGTCTCGCATGCCCCTGGCCCAGCTGCCTTCAAATTTGCAAATAAGGCAGCACATTGAGGCGGTGTTAGCAATATGAAATATTCACCTGCTGCCAAACTCGAGCACGGAGCTGTAGACGTCACCCGGGCCTAGCATGCTGCACATATCCGCATGTGTGTCAAGGGGATGCTGATATCCGTCTCATTCTGGGAGCACCTTGTGCTATTTGCATATGAGCCAGACACTGTTGGTTACCGCCGAACAGGTCTGCCTCCAGCGACAATATACGACTTATGTGCTGAGTGTAAGACATGCAAACTTTCAAACAGCTTTTCACAGTCATGAAGCGAAAACCAAAGCTGGACTGAGGGCTCTTGGGGACAGATAAGGCTCCAGCTCTCTAAAAGAGCAACCTAAAAACCCCAAGTCCGATGAGATAGGTTAAACCCTTGGCTCCCAATGCCGCAGTCTGCCTATTAGCAAAGGGTACAGTTGGGTAACAGTCAGTCCCCTGATCTCCGCAGCTCAGGATAACAGCTTCATCCATGGCATGCTTTTCTCAGCAATGCATTACTATTACTTTTAGGAATGAGGATTTTAGGATGAACCCTAAAAGCCATAGGGCATTCTGTAGCAATGACAAATACATAATAAACTTAAACCTGAATGTGTCCCAGAATATCGCAATTGAAGTTCAATGTTTCGATCTACATTCTCATACAAGTATATTCATTTTTTGCGATAACTTGTAACAACACTGTTTGACAAACATAGGAGACTCAAGCTGGCAGTAGTTCTTAGTCCAAGGAAACACGAAGTACACGGCCCATGTGGATACTAGCAGAAAATGAAATAAATCATCTATGCTGTATATTATACATAAATAATGCATAGGCCTACTTTTACTTTATTGTCATGGCATGTGGGATGTAGGAGTCGAAGGCGGGTGTTTTGCAAGAAAGGCGTTTTACTTAACGGAACAGGGGCAGGAAAACAAACAACTGTGAGGGATAAAAACAAGAAGGCTAGTATGGGGAAGGACATGGGCAGACAGGAGGAGTGATGTCAGTGACCGGACTGGGGATAGTCAATGACCGGACTGGGGATAATCAATGACTGGATTGGGGATAGTCAATGACCAGACTGGGGATAGTCAATGACCAGACTGGGGATAGTCAATGACCGGATTGGGGATAGTCAATGACCAGACTGGGGATAGTCAATGACCGGATTGGGGATAGTCAATGACCGGATTGGGGATAGTCAATGACTGAACTGGGGAGACAAAAAGGTGCTTAAATGCAAAGATTAATGAGGGGAAACAAGGAACAGGCGTGGCTCATCATGGCTACATCAGGGAGGAGACAGGAGGGTCAGGCCAACATGACAAGCAGGATGTAACAGAGATTGCTACACATCCTTGGCCTCTCATGTGAAACAATTTCCATCCTTGCCTCAATCGCAAAAAATCATCAGATCAGCCACTTGCTTCTCGCACAGGGAAGCTACAGATGAGTACAGACTGTGCTGTAGTATTTGCATCTGATGCTTCAGCCAGCAAGCAGGCCACGGGGTAACATACATAACAAGCAAACCTAACTATCTTAGTAATCCTTCAGTTAGAACTAGCACCAAATGTGGAAGGCAATTTAATAACACACAAAAAAATCATCTAAGTTCATTCATCAGGAGGTATGACTAGGTCTGAATAATTCTGCCCAGAAAAGACATTCTTACTCAACTGTCATAACCTGTGAGCCTTAAAGGACCACAGTACATTCTCAGACAAAAATGACACACAGAGAGTCAATTCAGAGCCTGAATCGTTCATTAAAAAAATGAATGACGGTCAATCGCCAGTGCTAATTAATGCAGAGCAAATGCAGCTCAAGTAGAATTTGAACCACAAAGGGAGATGTTTTGTTCCCTTTTCTCTCCGTCTTTGTTAATCTCCTCATCATCCATTTATCAGTCTATCCCTTTCCATTAGAAAACAATGCAAGCCTTTGTTCGCCAACAGCCTGGCCTCCGTCAGGCTGGCACAGGAGCAGCCATCCCATGCCACTTCACCACCTGCTAGAATCTCACTGGCGGCTGACTGAGTGAATGCCTTATTAATAACTTGCTTGCTTGTCATTAGAAACCTCTCTTCACTGGCTGTGTCACACTCAGCTCCTAAGCATGCCAGATTTCATTCAAACATGGTCCTGTTCCAGTTATTGTCAAATCTGTAGCTGATTATAAAATGTAGGTGTGCATACTGCATGCCACTCAAAATCACAGGGAAGTGTCAGTGAGTAGGGCGGAGCTGTTGCCTCACCCGTCTGGGACCTGGGTTTGAGTCTCTGGCCTGGCTCTAGGTGTGTGGAGCTGGCAAGTAGGGTGTAATGGAGTCTTTGATTCCATTACGCAAGTCAAACATGCGAGTCCTGGGAAAGTCTGTAAATTCATCGTGATAGCAGTGAACAGCTTGCACATAAAAATAACATTATCTTAACTAACTGAACTGATGAACACTATGCATACAGCAATACATTTTTGACTAGTTTTCTTGTTTTTAATGTGTTGAGCAGAATACAAAAATAGTACGAGTAAAAAGATAAACAGAAAAAGGCTTTCAAAAAATTTAAGGCTTTCAGTTTAATGTTTAGTAGGGATGTGTATTTAAGTCACTGAAGCGGATGCGTTACATATCTCAGGGTGACGCATTGCCAAAAATCATCCCAAAATGCATCCCAAATAGTATCCAGTGCACACTTCTGCACGCTAATTTTTCATTTTTTTTTATTTTGCGTTGCAACTTCGCTCCTTCCATCATCTTCGTTAAAGTAAGGATATGGCAATGCTCCCAGCTAAACCACTGATATATTCAATTGGTTCAGTGTTACCAGACTGGGATGATCTCTGCCCAGTCTGCCTGACTTTGATTGGATTGTGCCGGTAATAAGTGCAACTGAATGTAATTAATTGGATAGATGGCTCTCTGAAGACAGATTTTGAAGGTACAGAGAAAAAGTTGCATTGTTTATTCAGTGTTTTAAGTAGTGTTATTCTCAGTAAATACACTCCGTACTAGTATCAACTGTTACTAAACGATTGCGTTATAAACGATTGCGTTATAAGGGTTTTACACTTGCAAAAAATCTCATGAAGGTAAGCCTACTGAAAAACATGAGAAGTAGAATATTTACAAACTTACCGACAATTTGTATTAAACTTCTGAAAGTTTATGAACCTAACAGGTAGTGCATTCTAGATAGATGGCAGGAACAAAATTTCATGAGCCTAATTGTGGCAAACAACAAGGAAGCATTCGGATGTATTTTTTACTTGTTTACAGCAGAAAAATCTATTAACCTATTAACGCAGCTACTGTGTTCTAGGTTGATAGCAAGAATTCCATCAGCAACGCATAGCCAAGGGCCACTGCGACCACGGTACAACTGGTTTCCAAGATTGAGGAACAGTAGTTTATTCTGAAATTCTGCCATCAGCATGTTAATCTTACCCAGGGCCCAATGTTAATCTTACCCAGGGCCCAACCCTGCTCCTGGATATCAACCACCTTGCAGCCCTTAGGTACAGCCATCATTTAACACACTTGATAGAGATATCAATTTTAATAATTTTGATAATCAGATTTTAATAATCAGATCCTTCAGTAGCATCTCAGTATTAGAGCCGGTTATGTTGAAGCTAAGTTTGCTAACACTGAGATGCTATAGAAGGGCCTGATTATCTGTATCCCCTTGTTATTCAGAACCAGGTGCCGGCACTCCCCTTGTTATTAAGTACCAGGTGCCGGCACTCCCCTTGTTATTCAGTACCAGGAGATATTGAAAGGTACCAGAACTCTGAAGAACAAAACAATGAGGTGGCAGTACTGCATACCGGGCCACTTAAAGCACAGAGTCTTACGGGCCTGTCTTTGACTAGGGAATACTGAGTTAATACCGAGTTAAATCAGAAGTGATGGACTGTTGCCACAGCAACCGTGTAAGAGTACACGGCCACCATCCATGAACCGTACTTCAAGAAAGCAGCTTACAGCATGATAAGTAAAATGTCTTTGGGTGTATCTATATTCTATAATGAAAAATGTCATGAGGAATAGAATAAAAGAAGACTTAATGTGCCTTCATCGCTAACGATGAACTATTTTCTGAAAAGATTGTTATTAACATTGCTTAAATGTAGCCCATTAACAAGGCTTGGGCTATATACGTATAAACATATTTATTGATACATATTTTAATCATGAGACCCGAAAGTATAATCATCAAAGTTGAGGTTTCTGACAGATTTAGTAACTAAAACCGTCAATTTCTTTTGGGCTACAAGTAAAATTACACTGACTGACTTGGCACAAACATTTATACCCAGTCTCAGTCATAAATATTAAAAGACGAGTGACTTATTTAATGTTCGTACACGTTTCCTTCCCATTTTAACCAATCAATTCCCTGATAGTGCTTAGGTAGTATACCTTATTAGCTTCAATTTATAAATTCACCGCAGAGTACTTGGTTTTATCGAAGTGTTATCGTATTATCCTGCTGATTTGTCTTTTATCCGCTTGTTCCTTACCTCATCTCCTTGCCCGAACTGTAAGCCGAGGTCTACAATATGCTCTATCCTAACGTAGCCATCGCCGTCTTCATCGCACACGTCGAACACCTCCTTAAGCTTCTTTACAAAGAGCAGCATCTGCTGTTGCTCCGGAGTGCCGTTTCCATCCATTCCTTTCCGGGGGTCACTGAGACCAGTACAGAAAAGAGCCCCGAACCCGCGCACTGGGCGCCATCGGCGTCCCCCACCGCTCCACCGGAGACCGGAGCGCCCGTGACGTCACCAGCGGTACTCTATAAACGGAGAGGCGCGCGGGCGGACGGGGGAGAGGCGCGCGGGCGGAGACGCGTCTGACATGGTCGCATTCATTATTAAGCGACCGCCCGCTATACTCCGCTTTGCTGGTATAGCCTACTTTGCCAGTTTTATTTCCCCATAATAAGGACGACAATGAACGCACAAAATATCTTTTTCTGAAGTCTAATACAAAAATAAATCACACAAAGCAGCAAAAAACTATTAGGGAGAAATTATTATTAACTTACATTGATACACCCAGTGTTATACTGGACCGGTATTCAATGGTATGCCTTCTGAATGTCCCAGTAAAAATCCGATAGCTTCCTTTAACCTGATTGACGGCACTTTTTGTATGTAGCCGTGGCCACGTGGGGACCGTTGTGCAGATTCTTGGGGACAGTTAAGCGGGTTGGGACGATGATTGTGTTGTAATTTCAACCAAAGACACACTTCCCTAACCATTAGGCCTATAACCCCCGGTTGCCTCAGGAACTGTCTGACCCTGTCATCTCAATTATAGGTTCCTCTGGATAAAAGCTAAATGAATTAAATGTTAAATGAAGTTCTTAGGATTTAGGGGTCGTATGGCTTTGGATCAAACAAATGCTGATGTGTCAAATCAAGTGACAAGCTACAGGTTGTGTATAAAAACCTACACATTTTACTGTCAGATGCTTGACGAATGTGTTGTATGGAGCCAGTGAAGCTAAAGGTTTATTGCAATATTATTACATAACTAAGCTTTCCTGGAATCTAGGACTTGAAGTACATAAACTAAAATAAGTATATGTTACAAGGCTATTGGTAAGCGATGAATAAATAGGATACAAACCTTGTATTGTATCGCATTGTAATGCGTAACATAGACAATTTTATTTAATGCTTCAATAAAAATAAATACATTTTAAGTCAGGGTAAGTATAATACGTATTTTTTTTTAAATAAAAATGCTCATTGTTTGTTTATGCAGACTTTTCTAGAGCAGTATATCCAGCGGGTGGCGCTGAATTCAGCTGGAAACGGGCGGAGGCTGATCGTTTCCACTGTACCCTCACGAAGCTGTACCCTGATTAAAATACATTTCACACAATTTCTACAACTCACCTAAAAAGTAGTGGATACAGTGATGGGCTAAAAGGACATTTTTAAAGGAGGGTGTGTCTGCCCAAGGCCAATGTCAGTGATTTTATCCAAACTTGGACAGACGGTTTATGACCAGAAAGAAAACGAAAAGAGGACTGGAGACACGGATAGGAAAAACCAAGTTTTGGGTGCAGCATTTGCATACTTCACAATCCTGCTATTTACAATGGTGATAGCGACGTCAGGGGTTGTTTTGTTTTAGCCGAAAAGGCGGAAGGGTGGCGTTATTTAAGTTTCGCTATAATCACTCTATAATACCTCCCCCTGGCATGCTGTAACTTTCCAATGCACGGGAACTGGGATCGCTCTGTGAAAACTACAAACTTATACGCATGCTCCGTGCTGCTGAGTTGTTTGAACGGCGAAGCCTGACGCCGCAGGATTTGGAAGGCTGAAGCGTCGCTACGTTGTCTTTTACCTCCAACAGTGAAGAAAAATCAGGTAAAATATGTGGTCGCTGACAGCACCAATATGATTAATCTTTAGCATAGCCTACAAATACTTATTTGGCTGTTATATCGATTAGTGATTTCTACAGCCTACTTGCCGAACTGAAAATATTTTTTTTCTATATAAAAGCCTTAAACCGATTTCGTAAATGAGTATCGAATAATTCGTTTTAAATGTTCATGTGTATTCATAACTTTAACGTTTCCAGTTGTAGGCTATAATGGTTATATATATGTATATATAATGTTGGCTATAATGGTTTTTAAAATGTTCAGCAATAGGCCCACTTGTTTATCATTCGTACTTAGGGTTGCCACCTTGTCCTGGACTTCCCAGGATTGTACTTTTTTTGATCAACTGTCCCGGACAATTGATATCCCGGTTTTTGTGAAAATGCATATATGTTGTAATTTCGTAGTTTCAAACAAATCCCCACCTATAGTTTCCTTCTACTGCTGTTCCTTTTTCTTCCTGGTTATGTTTATAGACCCAATCCTGTGACCGTAAACGGTTAAAAACGGGCAAAACAGCTTCGATTGGCCATGTCTACGCTTTTATTTGATTGGTACGTAGCAGAGATACACGAAAGCTTACCTTATTAGAGGTAGCGTTAGCTAAAAATAGGGGAGCAGGGAGTCCTACAAATATTAGTATATTTAATAGTATGATACGGTATATGTATAGAAATATAAAGAAAGATAATAGCGAGTGTCACGGTTTTTCGCGAATCAAAGGTGGTAACCATATCAGTAGCTGTTTATTCAATTATTTATTGCCAGTATTCCGATGCCACCGGTTATGCAAAAACATCTTATTCGCTTATTATTTTTTGTTATTTACACGTTAGAACTTAAACACAAATTAATTGTTAGTCCATGAAAATCCATCCATCCATCCAACCATTTTCTGTTCAGGGGTAGACCATGAAAATAAACCTGTGTCTGAATGTTAGGAATTCACCCGATTTTGGTATTATAGCTGATGGAAACTGCAAATGTTAGTAATTTAATGTTGCCACTACGTAACGTCAGCAGTCGCCCGTGCTGAGCGCCACGGTTTCGGTTTCGTTTCCTACTCGCAGTTGACTTTCCTTTATCGGCGGAGCGTTTGGATCTCCGCGTTATGGCCGACGAAATGAATTCACTGCTGAGCTTGGAGGAAGAGCTGAGTTGCAGCATATGCCTCTACCTCTTCGACAACCCGGTGACCACGCCATGCGGCCATAATTTTTGCCGGAATTGTCTGGATAAGACCTGGCAGGATAGCGACCAGGTGGCCCTAGGCTTCAACTGTCCACAGTGCCGGACCCACTTCTTCACCAAGCCCGAGCTGCAGAAGAACACGGTTCTCAGCGCCGTGGTGAAGACACTAAAGCTGAGATTGGACGAGTCCAACGACGTGGAGGTGGAGGTTAAGAAGGTGCCAGAAGTGGCTGAAATCATGTGCGACGTCTGTCGGGAGACCAAAGCGCACAAGACGTGCCTGACGTGCATGGCGTCTTACTGCGAGGAGCACGTGAGGCCGCATAAGGAAAACCCGATTTTCTCGACGCATCAGATGACAGAGCCGCTGTCAGACCTCAAGGAGCGCATCTGCCTCACCCACAACAAACTGATGGAGTTTTACTGCAACACGCACGGCCAGTGCATCTGTGTCGTATGCCTGCCAGAAAAACACACCGGCTGCAGCATCTGCAAGCCAGAGGAACGACGCAACACGCAGGAGGTAAACTTTGTGCATCTCTCTTAATGTGTTATACTTATCATTATCCTACAATACAATAAGAGGCATCTAGCATAACTGCACAATATTAACTTTAATTCTTTTTTTTGGTAGTCTGAACTAAAGAAAATTATTTATGATCTTGATGGAAAGATAGAGAAGAACCACACAGTTATCACTCAGATGAAGGAGCAGCAGTTTATGGTGAAGGTGGGTCTTTCGCTCGCCTTGATTTTATTTAATGAGGAATTGCATTTGTTTGAATAACTTCTTCAGGTGTATCATTATGTACTCTTTAAGGTTTTCTGTAGTGTTTTACTTGCACCTATATCAACACAGTGTATGTAGAGGAAATTTATGTATTTAAACGTTCTGCTATTCTCAGTAACAAATACAAGTTTATAGCCAGGGTTGCACATAATAGGTATACAATAGTATCAATAGTAAAATGAGTGACAATTTTTGGTCTTCATGGCGCAAAAGCATACCTAATTTGAGTAACTTCATACTGGAGCTTTAATAATTACATTTTACTATTGATCCCGCCCATTCGTACTCAAGTACCACTTATGTGCACGCCTGTTTATTGCACTGCAATGCTTATAGCAATGCTTACTTTTTATTATACAGTTACATTTATTAAATGGAAACTCTGAAATATATTGCGTATTGGTGGCCAACATATAAGATGTAATGATACATGTCTCTGACTGCTGAGTGTTGTGGTCGTCCTGTGCTCTGTGTCTCTTTGCACGTTCACCTCCTCAGGACTCAGCCAGTAGCAGGAAGAGGACTCTGGAGAACGAGTTTCGGCAAATCCGGGAACTCATTGACAGAAGTGAGCAGGAAGCCATGAACCTTGTGGACCAAGAGCAACACAATGGGGATGAAAAAATCCAGTCTTTGATAAAGAGATTCGGCCTAAACGTGGAACAGATGAAGGAAGCCAAAAGTCAGATTGAGAGCCTTCTGAGCAAGAAGGAATCATTCATGTTCCTGCAGGTGCATTCCTGACCACAAGCAAATTATATACCTTAGTAATGGGGCTGAACGATTTATCGATTTCAAATTAAATTTTAATTTCGACACGTGAAACCCAAGGAAAATGTTACATTTACAGTGCAGAAAAAAATCTGTTTAGCTGCTGAGCTGTACAGTAAGTGAATTACCTACCTATTTCATGGTCAGACATTGTTTACAGAGAGGTCCTATTATTAGGGGTCTAATCAGCGTTATCCCCAAGACTTTTTTTGCTTTCTTACTAGAATCGTTTCATTCTTATTACTTTATTTAACTTGACACAGTCACAGCTTTTGTGATAGTTGCTTTATGCGTCACTTTTCTCTGCTAATTTGACCCTTGTGTACATGGGGCTATTTGGAAACACTTACTTTACTATGGGTAAAAAGATGGGTTGAGCGCTTTTTGCAAACGCGATGCTTAAAATATTCCTATAAAAATACAATCACTTTACCAAGTTAGCTAGCGACTGGGAACATTTTTGGCAAATAAATTACTATAAAACAATTTTAAGCTGTTTTGCCATATTTTTTTTGTAAATTGGGCTGAAAAGTACGTGGCATAATCTGGTAATGGTAATCACACCAAATCATATGATTGGTAAAAAGTTCAGATTGTTTAGAAACTGCTCTTAGTGTACATGTCATATAGCAAATACTGAACTTTTAAAAAAAATCACAAATCATATTCGCAATCGCAATATGTCAGATAAATCGCAAGTCGATATTTTCTTAAAATCATTCAGCCCTACTTAGTAACCTGAATTTATCACATTCACATGACTGTTCTATAAGAACCACAAATATATTTGCAGTGTTTCAGTTACAATCTGTCCCTGACTTACAATTGGGTTCTGTTCCAACAGACAGATTGTACGTTGAAATGGATGTACTGTATGTTGGAATGGGATAATAGCACTGACTAGGTGTGATGATGAGATTTGTGTGAGGCTGGGATGGTGAAGCTGCAATTCAGTA
>JAODKN010000093.1:8513003-8540727 GCA_026774425.1 Petrocephalus zakoni
AAATTAGAAGTTTTAAGAGATTTTTTTTTCATTTCGGCAGAAAACCCCGCCGTAACTGGGCCCGAACTAGTGAAACTGGAATTGAAGAGGTTATTTTATATCGCCTAGATCTTAATTCTGTATCTGCCGTATAGAGCAGTCTGTAACGTTTGTCAAACTAATAAAATACTCACCCCCTTTGAGTTGTCACATTACAGCTTCATAAAAGTTTACTATTATCCTACGAAGAAAGTAAGTACAACATTCGTTAAGTCATTTCGTTGACTGGACTTTGCAGGGGCTACTTTGGTGAACTATATATTCTTATATTACGTGTTAACTTGGCGAACAGCTTCCTGGATATGGGTAGGGGGCAGATTTGTAGAACAATAAACGAGCTTCAGTTCTGGCCTATGCTGGTAAATATTAATAGGGACACATCTACACTTCATAACTCCGGTTTTATTTTAAGATGTGCAGTGTTCTGTTAGGAGTGAGTTTCGGAAATAATGAGGGTCGGGCAGTTCCTCAGTGGGCTCTTTATAATTTCTAACATTCATGTTTGTATGCGTGTGCAAAAATGAATAATAATCAACTGGATCTGTTTTGTTTTCAGTGTGAATCACAAAAATGCACCATTGCTTAAAACATTATCTAATTTGAATGCGTGCATGCATTATAAAAATATCCACTATAAATAATTCATGTAGGTTTTGAAAGTAGGCCCACTGTTCCGGTGATTGGGTATTTGTCATAGGGCAGTAGTGCACTAAGCTTAAAATAATGGATAGAAATTACATCGAATTGAATAAAATATCGGGCAATATCTTTCTCCTCACGTGGAGACTGTTTTGAATATTGTACTTGATTACATGTTCTCGGTGAATATCAGATATGGCCGAATTATTGCGACAAAGTGTTGGAAATAATATCTATGTAAGTAATGGAGAAAATATTTCAAAATAATTAATCATTTGTACTGTACGTACGTGCTATTTGCGTTGAAGAGATGCAGAGGGCATTTACTATATTTCACGATTGTTAAACGATGGTGGTATTGTTGTCGGAATTATTCAGAAACTGGGGTCTACGAGTCTGTTGTGGTTTAAATAAAGCGATTTCGAGGGACATAGACTTTTTGGAGTATGCACAAAATGTATTAGCCTTTTACGGTTCTAAATGACTAGCCGCATGTAGCTATAGGCCTAAGTGACGTCCTCAGTTATGGACGGGGTACGTGATTTAAAAATACTGACTGTTTAACGGCGGGTAAGGAGCTGAAGGCAATGCAAAATAAACACGTAAAATTGCTAGAAAATACTCGAAACAAAATGTGTCTTTAAATTTGACTTTAGGCCGTTGCCTGAATTTGTTTAAATATTTTTTAAATTTTCTTCAGGATAAAAACAATTTACATACATGTGGACCCTTATTGTAATTTTCCTGCTATAAATATTAATGTTAAATATGTAGGCTAATTATACTGATGCCATCAGTGGATAGCGGATATTGAAAGATATTTACTTTACATGTTCAATAAAATTCGATTGCAATATAATGTTCTTATTTTCCTTACTGATTACAGCATATATTTTTAGGAATTACAATGACATGAAAATCTACATATTTACTGAATATAAACCTTTAAAGTATAATTTAACATCTGTAATACTGTAAAGAATCTTAATTTCTAAAGTTGTGTGTGTGTATATATATAGATATACACACACACACGCACACACACATACATGACAGAAAACAAATCGTAAACAATCTTAAACGTCAAATTCTGCTCCTTTGGATCAAACCCTTTAAAACTTAAACTATTTTAAAAATGTTTCATGTAGCTTTTTTCCAGTGTTTCTGTAAAAACAGATTTCGCGAATACTTGGCAAAAGGTGACAAAAGACGGCGCTTAGCTGCTGAACAATACTGTACGAGTTTATCTCCAGAAACATTTTTTATGATCCAAGCAACTTCAAATGTATACTACTCCGTCGCATGTATTAAATCAATTGTATACAACTATTTAAATATATCATGATTATTAAGATTTCATGATTCTTAAACCCAGATTAAAGTCATTTTCAGACCTACAAAGACTCCAGAACTGATTTACGAGACATAAAATTCTTCCTACCTTTCCCCCTTAATCTCTCAAGACGGATAAAAATCGATTGAAAATATAAAATATATATCAATATAAGTATAACCATTCATTCAGAAAAGGCAAATTATTCGGCGCTCCGCCCAAACAAGATAATTCTCGCGTGAAATGCACCATATAAATCTGACGTGTAAAATGTGTTATTCATATGACCTATTATTGAAATCGAATAATTAACATTTTAGCTATAGCGAGGTCTAGTTGTCCACTTGACAACAGGAGTAACATGGAAATATGTCTACATTCTGTGTGGAGTTTTCTGGTTTAAAAGGTAATTTGCCTTACACTTCGATATCATTTTACGTTGAATTTTCTAGCTCAGCATCAGAGTCTACAATATCATCATCAATACAAGGCCAATACAATGTCTTAACAGTCTAAAAAAGTTAGGTTTATAAGAGCTATTGGGTAATGCCGTTTTTGTGAGCAACATTGCGATTAACTTCCAATTGCTACTTGAAGTGAGCGTAGTTATAGACAGTACATTTCAATGCTGTCTTTTGCATGCCAAATTTTTACGGAGTTAATCAATACAACAAATAAAATGAGAGTAAACATCAGCATTTTTCGAAGTCTCGAAATGATGAGGAGAACACTAATACGTTTATTCGCACACATACATACACAAATACAAGTGTCGTGCTGTGCTCAAAACTGTAATAACAGAGCTGACATTGCGACGTGTACGCAGAAAAGGCAAATTGGTTCAGAGCAACAGAAACAAATTTGCACTCTACCAACAGAACAACGCATGAAAATAGTTACAAAGATAATACATAATTTCCTGCAACAGTTTACTTAATAGCAATTTTACAGATATTACATGAAGTTTCGTCATCAATGCCACAGAACAAGTATTTCAATGATTCATATGCCAATGTATTTGAACAAAACTGAGTTAACCAACAAGACAAAAAGTAAATATTATTTCAACATTAAATTCATCCAAGTCAACAGCATTTCTATAAACACCTTAATGTTACTGGACACAGACTCTGAAATTATTCAGAACATGAAGTCAACTAATTTCTGGCATTAGATACAATTAATACTGTAATTTCGATTGGATCGTTTTAATACCTAATAATTTCACATGTTGCAGTCAATACTGAGTCGCTATGTTTATTTTTGGCCCTATTAAATGGGCAAAGTGAAACAGTTGGACATTTTCCAAAACTTTATTTAGACAGGAGTCCTTAATAATGCTTTTTATGCATTCACACTTTCAATTATGAAAAGTGCTTTTTCAATATTCTGTACTGGAAATTAAACGAAACAACAATTCCTCTGAAACTCGATAAAAAGACATAAAATGTTTTTTGATTATGCAATAATTTTTTTATTTTAGCCTTTACATTTCCTGGAGTTATATCATAAACCACAGGAGTTGTCAGATCTCCAAATTTTTCAAACATACACTAACTACAGTTAATGTGTTTATACATGCAACCCCTTTACAAATGGTCTAAGCCAGGAGGATTTATATACCGTTTACGGACTTGTGTCTTTTAAACATTACATCTAGTCCCACATCTGACAATCCTGTACACACAAATTCACATATAATAATTTCTGTACTGTTATACAGAAAAATTGTTAAATGATACCATTAAGTAAGGATTATTTTCAAAGAAAATAGTTAAGAAAGTCTTATGAAGAAAGACAAGTTTATACAAGGTTATAGAATCATCTTTTATCTTTGAAGAATCCTTGATCTGTAGAGCTCTCCTTTATTGTTACTGTCAAAAAGTTCGTTGTCACATCTGTCACCACAACTTTCTCCATGTTCTCCAAACATGGGCTCCACGAATCTTCCTCGGCCTGTCCAAGAATCTTCGTCACAGGGATCCTGGCGACGAGTGACGACTGTTCGGATGCCAGGCGTTTCAGCCGGGGGTGGGTAGAGGACATGCCGTCTTGGCATTCTCGAGTCCGGCAGCTCTGCATTTCCAGGCCTGCTCTGTGCGCAGGAGAACCCCTCTCTGCCCCATGGTACTGCTGTGAGCCACCGGGAACAGCCCGCATCTGCGCTTGAGAATAACCAGGATCATCCTGATGCCTCTGGGACAGTTTAATCACCCTCAGTGGCCCCGTCTTCTCACTCTCCATAGGGGTGTGCTTCCTCATTTTGACAGGGAGGTAGGTCATGTGCTCCTCGGACCTCCGCTTTGAAGGCTCCGAGCTGCCGTACAGGTTGTCTTTGAAGCGTATCTTGGGTTTAGGGCCTCTCTTCTTGGCCGTAGGGACGAAGCCATCTGAAACTGGCTTTGCCAGCAAAGCGGGTCGGTGTTCCCGTGCTGCCTCCCCGGGGAGGACGCGAACGCTCTCCCCCCTGTTGACCGTGCTGGGGGGAAATATCATGGGAACAATAGCACGAAGGCCCTCGCGGGCTCGCGGGGTGGCGACGGGCTCTGGACTGGGGAACGACACCCGGATTCCCCTTGCGGCATCACTGCGGAATTCATACATCTTAGCATTCGCCTTGGCTTGAGCCTATGGGGATGAAGATAACACAAAACAGTTATAAGATGATGACAACCAAGTTATTTAGCCATCCATCCCACCATCCTTCATAGATGGCTGCAGTGACCATGGAGTCTAATTCAGAAACAGGAGGCTGGTCCAATATTATGTCAATATCGTATCATAGTCCATAACCGTATCAAATTGTCACCTACTAGCTTTTATATGAGTGTATCCTCCATGAACCTGTACAAAATGTAATGCATTTACCTAAATTATAGGCAATGTATATGTGAATTTCTGTACGGCTGTAGAAAATTACACTAATGATTATTATGGGCACTAAACTATACATTCACTCTTACAACATGCCCGCCCCTCCAATCATGAGGCTAGAATACCAAGAATGCCTGGGTAAATGCCAACCAATTACAGACTTTTTTAAACAGTAGAGAAGCAAGCCAAAACATTTTAGAAACACACTTTTACACGCGCACACACCCCCAGCCTCTCCAAAGAATCCAGTGGCCCACCCCACATTTTTGAGCTGAAGCCAGTCTGTATTAGCCTATGGCATCACTTACACAATCTAAAGATCTTTACACAAGGATAACTGGTAGCTATATTGCTTTAGATCTCAGTTTAGATGTAGGATTGTGGCCACCAATTTTGACAGCATTTCTACAGTAATCTTCAGAAATGCTGCTAATGAATAGCCAATCTATGGCCACTCCTATCGCAGGTGTCCCTCTTTCTTACAGGAAAGGCATAGACAACTCAGTTAGTTAATGTCAAACATGTCTTGCAGCTGAGCTGAACTGTCCAAGTCAAGTATAAGCGGGTGGAGACGAGCTTAGTCTGCCTTCATGCTAGGTGCCTGACAGTAGATTTGATCACAGCACCAGTCTGACGGATACTCTTTTAGCTCCCTGTAGCACAAACAGAGCACTTACTCTTAGAAGAAAAGTCTTCGGTTTAGGTCCCCTCTTTTTCGGCCCAAACAGCTCCCGCTCCCGCTCCCTGCGACACCGAAGCATAAAGGTAGCACACATCCAGCAGCAGCATGCAGATACACGCGGGTGTCCGTGCGACTAAAGCCAGCGAGGTGGCGGACAGACGCTTCTCCTACGGCGCCGCAAAGGCCCCGCTGCTGACAAGCTCACCTCTCTTCGAAAGCGGCGAAGAGGCGAGAGTCCAGGATATTCTCCTCCGGTTCCCATGTGCTGTACCTACGCGGCGACAACAAAACGTTGACACGGCAGTCGCGGCCGCACTGTGCGCCCCTGTCACCAAACTACGCGGAATCGCGCGTAAGCGACATCTAACTGCGCGTTCGTGTAACGTTAACGAGCTAGCTAGTGGGGATAATCCAACCAAGCCCGAGATCCGGCGCGGCGTCGTGCGAGAACGGGCGCCGCCAGCAGCGGGTCTCGCCGGCGGCGTCTGCATGGCAGGAACTACTCACTTCGGAGACCATCCTTTCCATTTCACGAGATACTCCATTCGACCCTGCAAGTGCAACGAAACGGGAGAAAATAGTCGTAGTTAGTGAAACGCTGTTGCCTCCGAATTCTGTAAAAAGAAAAAATGTCGCCGGCTTTACACACTCTCCGTATCCGCCGTTTGATGATGGACTCAGCCGCGAACACCCTCTCCCCGACAGCCGACAACTCCATGTTTACTTCTGTCTACCGTTAGATATTTATCCTCTCGCCACTCGATGCTGAATTCCAGACAACCCATAATACTCATATCCAGCAAAGACGTCATTACGTTTTAATGTGTTGCCTAGGCACGGTTGTCGGTGGAATCGTTTAGAGGAAGCCCATTGGTCCGTCTGTCGCTACGTGTTCAGGTTGCTAAGTTAAAGAGGAGGAGCTTTCCATTAAGAGGAAGAGAAGCTTGTGTTGCAAGTGCGCGATAGTCTCGAACCGCTGTTTAACTAGCTGTGGCTGTCTTGCGTAGCCCGTGCTTTTCAAGATAGCCAATCGAGCTGCTACCTTGAAAGGATAAATGAACGTATTTGTCGTGTTATTAATAAATACGCTACTTTACGCTGTCCATGTTAGCTCTTGGTGTTTCTATTTGTGTTTGCATGTCTTTTCATTTCTTCCATGTCTGTGAGCGAGCTGCGTAATAAATATTGTCATTCATATCAAACATTTTAATGAAATTATTCTGATAAAAGTGTTACATATCTACGTATGAAGATTGTCTAGCTACAGCCAATGTGTGTCACCCAAGTGTATATTGATACCAATTTTTGAGTAAATAGGGAAAGCTATTTTAGAGAATATTTATGCTTCCTTCATTAAAATTAAAACTAATCACTTCAGCCACCCCGTATCCGCAGTTAATTGTTGCAAATCGGGTTTAAACCATCTGTATAAGCATATCCTTATCTTTGTCTTACATCTTTAGTTTTTTTATAAGCGGTACTCTAGCAGTACTCGTTACAACTAATACGCTTCATTTTCTCAATTATATTAAAAATAAAATTAATTTACATTGAAATACGCCTTCTTTATATGCCTCTAAATTAATGTATTTTCTAGGGTTTTTCTTTTTTGAGTTTTTAGTTAATAGAATTAAAAGAAACAAAATCTGTTCTAGAATATAAATTCTAACATTTATAAGGAAATACATTTCTATAGCAGACCTCCTGGAGGTATATAACTTTTTTCTGTGTATAATCTGTATGTGAGAATTGTATAATAGATTCACTCGTTAGAGGTAATGTTTTTTTGTACTAAAACCGGTAAGGAACACGTGTTGCCATGGTATTTCATATATATATTTTTTTGATTATATTTTTAATTTCAGTAAAATTCGGTGTATATCAAGCTACAAAATCGCAGACATAACATAATTTCGTTTTTTTTGTAATGTGATCTTTGTATAACAGAAGATATATATACACTCATATATATATATCCGTTTTATTCAACATTATTCGTTATATAAATTTCACGAAAAATTATATTCCTTACAATAATATTATTAAAGGCCCATGTGTCACATTGTTGCTGCTGTTATTATTACTATTAGGGCTAGTGGTAGTGGTAGTAGTAATAGCAGTAGTAGTCATAATCAGCAGAAATGCGTTGCATGTAGTATGCAATTAATTCTTAAATAATTATGCCGCTATATAATTTATGCAGGATTCATTAGCAATGCATCCTTGCGTACAGAATATGGATAAAATCCGATATCATTTCACGTTCCGCGTTAACGTTTACAATCCGAAAAGTCTAAGAAGTTCCTTTATTCGATTAAGCAACCAGACTAAATTAGTGAAACTATTGAAATAATATATGAAATTCAGTGTTTGTTGCATGGTATTTTCGACTGTTATATTTTCATGCAAATATTAAGGAAGCGTCGGGAGAAATGTATCTTATTCAAATCAATTTGCCCTTTTGCTTTAAGATTTGAAAATACTGTGATTAAATGTGTATATTAAGGTGTTCTAGTTAAGATAACTTCCAGCGTAAGCGGTCGGAAAATATGTTGGTGCATAATTAACGAAATAAACAAAAACGCTGAGTTATGGCGTTCAAATTATTAAGAGAATTTGTTGGCGATTGTGCTACGCAAGATCAATTAAATGCAACACATACCAATTTAGTTTTACGCTATTCTGCTTTAATAATGCTAAGAGTAACTTACATGGGCGTATTGGAGTGCCGACATAAAAAATAATACCAAAGTATCCATCTTTTTGATATGTTCCAGAATCCGCATAATCGAACTTTTAAATTAATATTATTCGCTTTTTGTTGCTGAACATAATCATACAACTAGATATCAGTCTGGAAGTTGAAATGCCCATTGTTTGCCATGCAAAATTCGCTGAAAAAGATTGTTTTGTAACGCCATAATTATATAATTATTAGTCATTGTACTTATAATTATACTAATTCTCTGTATGGTATGATAAATGCATCTTCATATCAAAGTATAATTGTAAGCTATCGCTATTTAAAACATATAGGCATAACGATATTAGTAGTAATAAGAAAATATCTGAGACACTAAAATAATACTTTTAAAGATATTTAAGTTTAACGCTACTATAACAGTAGCATCAGAAAGTACTACGCTACACTTTTTAGGGGTGTCTTATACATTTCAAATGAATTATTCTGCGATACGCTGATCCAATTTATTTATTTATTCTTTCTGTCGGAATTTATTGAAACCCCCTTTCTCCTGGACAGGTATTCATGATATTTTGTTCGGCGAAAGCGCTAGAAAAAAATTGCTCCAAAATACATGAGGCAGATGACTAGGAATCACAGATAAGACGTAAATTACTTGGTCCTGTGTGTTTATCCGAAAATAAAGACGCCATTACTGTTAAATGTATGCGTGTAGCAGTCCACCAACGATGTTACTGTCATACTCTAAAGAACAGGATTAAAGTATAAATGTTGCTCCGTCCAAGTGTACTCCCGGCTTTAAATTCAGCTTTACGATTGAATATTAATCTGTGTAGAGGTTTAGAGAACGTCTGGGTGATCAAAACGGTTAAATGTGCGACAGAAATACGCGCTTGTTAAGTCACTTCGAGTAATATCGCAATGTAACCAGTCCTGGTAAACTCGTGAGACCAAAGATTACTTTATGCTTTTTTGTTTTAATCTCGCGTATTTCCTTTTATTTGACACCCAAGCCTTTGTAGTGTGCAATGGGCTGCTGAATTTGAACTTCGAATTTGAGAGCCGAGGGGGCGGGGGCTGATCTCGCGCAGAATACGCGTCGCCATTTCGCTTTATGTCGGTATACCTTTCCTTCTATTACAATATTCTTCTGTTTAAGAGTGCATATCGGAATTACGTTACGCAAATTTACATTATTAACCGCCATCAATTCATTTGTACGGGAAAGTTTTCATTTTCATCGATTATATTTTCACATGCTAATTGTCAACTCGGTAATTGGGAAGCATAAACATTTCGGAATCACCTTGGAAATGTATATTAATAATGACAAAAAAACAAGGTCATCTAAAAAGAGCACGTACGACAGACATAATGGATGGTTGGGTGTGTACGAAAGAGACAAAAGGCTCGCTCATTGCGCCTTTCCGGGTGTCGACAAATCGGTATTGGACGTTAACCATTTGCTTCACGACCTATTACATTTCCGCGTTTACTGTATTCAAAGCATATCAATGGCATGTACAAAAACATGTATGCATACTGCAAAAATATTAAGCATGTAGACACAAAGCGCATATGTATCGATCTTCAAAAGGAACAGCACGGGATTTAATATGGTGGGAGTATACGTAAAATTGCATGCATTGGGTTTCATATTTTATCTATATAGTGCCGAGGCGATCTACTAGGTCTGCAGCGCGTATTGTGCAGCGCTGCTAAAAGGGAAAAAGGATGCGGGATTCCTTTTATGGTGGTGTAAATGATTGGTCTCTGCGCGTCTGCACTGCAGCAACGTTACAGCCGTATAAGGGAGCGCGGGCGACCTGTTAAAAGATTATTGGTTCGCTAGTATCTGGGCAACCGTCCTTACCGCGGGCGCAGGACTCCGCGGAGCGCGGCGCCAAATTACCGGCGACGCGAGAAGCCGCACGCGGGAAACAAAAAAACAGTCGGTTTTATCTACTCACAATCTCACAATCACTATTGTCTGTTTATTTCTCTACCTTACATTCCAGTTATCCTTTTTAATTATGCCGATGTAGTATTTCAAAACCATGCCATATAGAGAATATGTATATGAAATGAAGCTGAATGCATTAATTGTGGGCTAGACTACTCACGATGACTATTTTAACGACCACTGATGTCAAATTAATATACATATTAAGAAAACAAACCTGAAAGCTTAACTATAAAGATCTTCAAATTTTTATACTAATTCTGACTAATTCTTACATTTCAGACATTTTACCGCAGTCCAGTGTCTAAATGTTTTTTATTTTGCTAAGGCATGCAATCTTATGTGCAGTAAAGGCACGGTATATGTCGTTGCAATGATATGTATCCTAACCTTAACTAAAATAGGTATTCGTGGTTCTGACAGACCTACTACCATTGAAAAACATCCGAAATGTAAACAGCACACGTTTGTTTTTGCAACGGCTACATACAAATGAAAAGTCTGCTTCATTATTTTAGAATATTGCCTAGCTACAAAGTCAATAAACTAATTAACACGTTAGAATACCTTAATTATACATAGGATCTAGGGATAATGTAACATGATTTGTGCGGTTTAGGTAGGAAATGCACGTTTCAATCGTTAATTTCAAATCGAAAACCATTCTGGCTGCTTCTGGCTGGATAATAATGCCTATGGCGGGCTGTCAACCTACTCTAATTTTGACAATATCAGTACTGGGCTATAATTGAAATTAACAGTAGGCCTCCCCAGACCGAAAATGAAATGCAGTTTTATGTAGACAGACGACCATAGTGTCCTGAGCAGCTCAGGGCAGGCAGGGAATTTGAGCAGTTACAAGAACATTTGGAGTTTTGGAGATTTTCTGTTTTATGAGACAAAAGCTTCAACAAAAGACGATTACTGTGTCCCAGTGTAAAACCACCTTTTGTAAATCAAGTAAACCGTATATATGAATGAAACTGTCTGACTTTTTGGCCCTTTCATCCTAGCCGAATAATTCTCTGATTTAGTGTATGCCATAATTCTAGATTCCGACTGGGGCTAAATGAATCACCAATTAGCCCACTGATATTCGTAGGCGACACACCTACGGCTGTGGATAGCTGGAGTGCCATGCCAGTCATAAAAGATCACTCAGGGGGGTTCAATCATCGACTTAAGTATGGCTAGAGTGTAGGAAATGTGGAAGCCAAAGCAACCGACTATCAAAACGACCCCGTTCCTTACACTAGAGAGAAAATCAGCACAAAAACATGTAATCTGAAACGTATTTTCATTGTGTCACAACCGATTGTCGATTGTTTAAGTATTAAAAATAGATGCACGTGTTTTTATTTAGAGAACATGAATTATACTATATGGGATAAGACTAATTAATCGGGGACTGTGGTTTCCGGTTTCTAAAGCGGCAATTCCTCAAATTAATACTTGATTAATCTTCCATTTGCTTTTCTTTTGCTCAGCTAAATTGTCTAACAGCATTTTGATGACGCCGTCATTACAATAAGTTATCGACTGGGTTTAAGGTTCAGTCAGTTGGGAACCTTAAGTTCTGCATTACGCTCTGCGTTCTGCATTATATTCGTAAAACTACGGTCTCAAATAACAGCGTTTCAACGAGACAGACAGCCATTTTCTCTCGTCCGCTTGAAGAAACCTATCGAAAGCTGCTATTTCAAGGGCTCTATGAATTAGGAAATGGGCGATGCATGTGAAGCGTCGTGGTTGTGAGGTGCCGCGAAACAGCGCTTTCTGTTTCATACTGCCAACTCCCCAAGGGGGGGTCGGGATGGGTAAATTGGCAATATCTAACTTTTCTCGTTTGTCATTATAATATATCAAACTAAATGCTTTATTTAGAGGATTGATTTCCAGACTTTTTTTTAAGACGGGTAACTATGATCTTAGTAGCAGCGCTATAATTAAAGGACTTTCGAGCTGTGTTCGGTTTAGTGCTCTTTCTCGGTCATTATAGGAAATATAATTCACATCTTTAGGTATTCTGAAATTTCCTCGCATTTCGAAATAAATAACACTTTCTCTTGCTATTAAAAGTCTATTTATTTTAAAAGTTTGTAGTCTTTGTATGTTCTCAAGTCGTGATATTTCATCCATCCATCCATATTGTGGAACTGCTTGTCCTATTCAGGATCGCGGGGGTCCGTAGCCGACGGACACGAGGCGGGGAACAAACCCAGGATGGGGCGCCAGCCCATCGCAGGGCACACTCACACACCATTAACTCACACAGGCACAAGCGTAAAATAAAGAATAAAATAAAAGCAGACATTTTCCCTGGGTATGAATGAATTATTACGGGATTTAGTCTAAGAAGTTGGCGATGGTGAACCAGGAGTTCATTGAACCGGAGAGTCATATAGTTATAGGTTCAAATCCCAAAAAGGATTGTACAGCTTTCTCCTTCAGCAACGTGACTGGTTACCAGTAAAACATCTACTTGTATAAATGGGTGTGGAAAAGGTGATTTGGGGAACACCTCAAACATTACAGTTATAAAGGATTCAGTTTGGATAGATTACGTTACGTTCTCATCATACGCGTACTGAGAAATAATTATTTGGGTTATTTATAAACCGGCCTTTCCCCTACAGCTGGAAAGACAACAAAAATACGTCTTGAATGTTTTTTTTTCCAGATAAAACATTCATCGTTTATTGTTAGATCGGAGTAGGGGAAAGATTGTGTCACGATGTCATCGACATTCGGTTGATTGAGTCACTGCTATCTAGAAATTAAGAGCTAAAGTGAAAACGGCCTTGGAAAATCACCACGTTTCCGAGGTGGTGCAGACCAGGGTTTTAAATGCTCTTGTCAGGGATATCGCTATAAGTAAGACATTACACGTTTTATTTCTTGATATCTAGGCGATACTTTTTTGTAGACATTTATGTTTAATCGCAGATTGTAATGCACGTTAAGTAGCCTACTCTTGGCGTACCCGGCGTTTAACGACAATAAACGCGGAGGCGTACAGAGATACACACCTTTAAAACTGCTCTTGTCTTCCTGATTTAACATATTCAGTTTATTGTGCCCATACCAAGTAGGAACAGGAGACGTGGTACGTCATACTGAATAAGACCGTATGAGAAAAGTTAGGAGCTTGGGTATGTGTTATACTCGTATTATTGAGGCAAGGCATCGAACTGTATAATGTACCGGTTATTAACTCAGGAGACCCTGTCCGCTGAAACTAAACCCCTCAGTGGAATTTCCAGTACAGAGGGCAAATTCATATGTAGTGCGACACTGAGTCATTCGGGGCTCTGCCCGCCATGGCACAGTACCAGGGAATTCTTTTTCCGTAGTGTACTGTATCATGGAGCATTTCTTTGTTTTGCTTTTTATGAAATCAGGAAACTTCGAAGCGCAGCCCATCCACGTTACATGAGTTCACCCATCAAAATGTATGGAGCAGTGCTGCAGCGGTGATTACTGAGATATAATATGCCCTGTATTCGCGATCATGATCGTGTGAGTTACGAATGAAAGGTTACGGCCTGGATGATAACAGACGGACATTTAAGACAGACAAATAAACCTTTCGAGTTTATCGGTAACGATAGCCACACACTGGAGAGGGGACGACAATCAAATATTAAGCGCTGGTGTGCCGCTGCTTTGCATAGCAGTTAAACGTGTTTATTACGAGACTAATACTTAAACACGTTACTTGAAAAGCTCACCCAATGTGATTAAATAAATAAGCTAAATCTAAAGGTAAATTTAAAGGCCGCTTTAATGACACTATTAATTAAAGGTGAATGTAAACGTTTGCTTTCAGAGGTTTATTAATTAATATTTAAAAATTCCAGGTGGGTTTTTAAAGGTTTACAACCCGGCAGGGCAGGAAATGAGATCAGTTTTGATACAGCCCTGATGAAAATTCAATTTGCATGTGCGGTTTCTTCAAGAACGACCCAGGGAAGCTCGCAGTCGACCTGTCAAATTGCTGTCGGTGTAATGTACTGTGCGCCACTTAGAGACAACAGGTACATAAGCCGTCGTTTTCTTCCTTGCTTATTTTTTTTATTGCAAAACATATCATAAAAGAAGCCATCCAGTTCAGTCTTAACAAAGCAAAGT
This sequence comes from Petrocephalus zakoni, assembly GCA_026774425.1. Taxonomy (NCBI): domain Eukaryota; kingdom Metazoa; phylum Chordata; class Actinopteri; order Osteoglossiformes; family Mormyridae; genus Petrocephalus; species Petrocephalus zakoni. Next base: position 8,527,369 of record JAODKN010000093.1, read on the forward strand.
GCTAATGCACCCCCTTTAAGCAGTTACAGTTTAAAAACTGAGCAACCAAGTGCAAAAAATGGAAACAAAAAACCACGACAAAATGACCTTTGAAAGATTACAATAGATTGAGAAAATGTTTTCGGAGGAAAGTGCATTGAATGTGTACTTCCCAAAGGCAATTAATCTGAGCTCCGTGATGAAGAAGCCATTGAAAATCAAATAGGGTTAGAAAGTACATAACACTCATTGGGGAAAAAACAGTGACGCGAGATTCCAAAGTACTTGAATTCCGGCACTGATTGCACGTCGTGGTCGTGTTTTTTTGCCTTTTTGCAGTGGATTTTCACAGTTAGTTGGCGAACTTTTCACTGAAACTCATCTTAAAAGCCTGATGTTTGCAGAAAATCTAAACCACTTAAAGTGCAAAAGCAGATTGGTGTAATAGTGATATTATGAATATAACCATGGTCAGCACCTGCCCTCTATGGAACTTAACTGGTGCAATATTCAGAGGTCAGTTCTGGTACCTTTTCGCAATAGAATTTAACACCACTCCAGCAACTGCCAAAGTTACGGCGTGTAAAAGGGTCCTTTTTTGTTATTCCAAGTTGCATACAAAGACTGGTACTGTCACTGGCAAACAGCCATCATTAGCCAACACTTACTGTAAAGCAGAAAAATAACCACAACACTATGACAGAAGTGCCTTAATTTATTTTTAACGTGATGCATCTTACAGATGCCAAACCATCTTTAAACTTTGAATTAGCAAAGGTTACATTCAAGGATCTTACAGTATATCTATTTACATTTACCAGGCATCTCTAAATAGGTTCTACAACCTGTTAAATTATGATCACTGTATGCAATCCCGGAATTAGTAAAGTATGTTTTTTATGAAGACCTTTTTTCTTTCCTGTGTAAAATGCGTAGTTAATAGTTTGAGTGACTGAGGGAAAAAAAAGGATATTACAGATATAATTTCTGTCACATTGTCCCCTTGCCTATAGCATGCTACAATGTGTCTGTGTTTTGACAGCCAATTGGAACCCTAAACCCGTTCTATGCTCGCAGATCATGATTAAAAAAACACCCTACAATGCTTGGTGACATTGTATGACCACAGGATACATTGCAGAGCTGTACATCAGGCCACGACACTTGCATTTGACCGCCTTCTGCACATGCATATGTACGAGACAATGTGTGACCTACAACGACCTCGCTGCAGAAGGAGAAACGGCATGGTAACATGTGCAGAAAGCACAGTCCCTTTTGATTTGACCAACTTCCAAAACAAGGCCTGCAAAGTAATAATCATCAAGGTCTAATGGAAGTCATTTACAAAAATTGCAAATACATAAAAAGTATATTCTGTACAAATGTAAGTGCTTTTTTTCTGATCCCTGATGTCCACTGGTGCCTAACAACTTAGCTTAATTTTCCTTAATTAGAAATAAGGACATCATTAAGTATTAGAAGATCCAAATAATGGTTTGGTATATTCTAATTTGCAATAATGGTCAACCATGTACCATTAGAATGTATTCTATCAAAAATTAATTTTAAAGTAACTTATTTAAACCTACTGAACAAATACATTCAAAATTACGAGGACACTCCTTACAGTTGCCCCTGCAAAGTCAGAGAGCTTTACAACATGTCTCAATAACGTTACCTACTCTCCTATCAGCGATCAACTCCGCCACAAATGAAAGTCAGTAGTCTTCTGTTTGTCTGTAGTCAGTATGTTAAACAGTGATGTATTCTTTAAATGTCACAGTAAGACAGTTTGCAGTGACGTCAGTGATAATGATATTCCCAAGGAAAGGTTTAAAACACGGAGTGGGGTCCTCAGTCTCTGCTGCTGCTGCTGTTGCTGCTGCTGCTGTTGCTTTTGCCTGGTCCACGGCCGTCGGGGACTTGGGAGGGATACTTGCTTGTACTCTGGGCTTCACGCAGCTGAGATCGATTGGCTCCTCTGGAATGGAGTCCAGAAAGTCACTATCTGGACATTTGTTACAGTGGAAGCTGCTGAGATTCATGTCCGAGGGCTTGGTCTGTGGCAAAGAGGAGACCGGACTGGGGGCACTGATGCTCCTGGAGCTGATAAACTTCTTGCACCTGCCCCTGTCCTCCAGAAGTTCAGACAGTTGCCGCTTCAGGGAAGGGGCGGTGCTTAGGGCCGGCTGCTTAGTGCTAAGGTCCACTCGTGAGACGACACCCATCTCAAAGGGCCTGGGTGTCAGGTTGGGCTTAGTAGTCAGCTGCAAAGGCTGATCCTGGGGGAGATCTGGCTGACTCCCAATCTCATCTGTTCTTCCCCCTTCTGTAACAATAGAATCCCCCTTGGCAGATTGTTCCTGTTCTACACAAGACTGTATGAGAGGCAAAAGAGTGGCAGAAGTCTCCGTTTTATTATCCTTTGGGAGTCCATTGTCCTGGACCTGTTTCTTGACAAGTTTAATCTTGTCTAATAAGTTCTCTGTACTGTTGTCTTCTGACAGCTTTGCATCATTAAGTTTCTCCACACTGGTAGGGTCACCATTCTTAATCCTAGCTGACTGCATGCCATTTTCCATGTACTTACTCATCACAATTACAATACGGCCATTTTTGTTTTTGTTCTTCACAATTTTCATCTTGCTGCTGACGCCATTGGTGACAACAGACTCCTTGTTGTTCGAGGTGAGTGCTGGTTCACTGCCATTAAGTTGACCCGGCAACTTCTTCATATCCTCTGTCAAACTGCTGATTTTGTTTAAGCTCATGTCCTTGTCACAAAGCCATTTTTCTGGCAGTGCTGTGGGCAGGTTCCATCCCTGAGTGCTAGATTCTTGGCCTTTGCCCTCTCTGGGTTTCTGGTATTGTAAATCATACATCTTAGGGTCCGGCTGATAGTGGTGATGTTTTTTGCTGTTGAGCTGATAATAAAATTTCTTCTTGCCGTTTACCTGCTGCTCCACTTGGCTCTCCTTGCAGTTGGGCTGATACTGGTGGTGCTTCTTGCTGTTCAACTGGTACTGCTGCGTTTGGGATCGGTGCATTGGGACGGCATCGGATTTCTGTCGATTGTCTTCATCGAGGGAAGACTCCTGCAGGCCAGAGAGGATGCTGGATCTTCGTGCAAAGGAAGGTAGCTAGAACAACAGAAAATGAGACAATTAAATGCATGTGACAACAACAACAACAAAAATGATCAGAAAATACATATTTCCAGCAAAATGAGACAATTGTGTGTCAATAAGAATTTTTTTTATTATTGTTGTGGTTATTCCAATTGGCTACAAGTTCTTAGTTGACCAACTAGGAATGACAAATAGATTTACAGCTTTACTATAAAACTGTCCAATCAGAAGGCTTGACACATTCTCCTGCTTCAGTGCCTCATCCTTATGCCCCATGGCCACCCTCAGCAGACTTGTGCAAATTTGTGTTCCCATGACCTTAGCTCAAAGGAATTCCAATGGCTGTGTCATGCTGGCTCTGCACCGCACAAGTGCGTGACAGTGAATCACACATTATCTGCAGTGTCCTGGGAGGGACAACTGAAGGTTTTCCAGTTACAAAGTCATGTGTGCTTTCACGTTACGACTAAAGGCACACATCATAAATTAAACTCATCTTCCAAACTTTACAAGTGCAGCCACTGAAATCTGGAAACAACTAACCACTCGAATTCTCTATAAACAGGATTTTCTCGGTTTGAAGGAAACAGTTAAGAAACTATTGTTTGAGTCAAATGAACAGTAATTAAAGAATGAAATGAAATGGCAAACGCTTGGAGGAGAATCTTTGCAAGACTAAAGTAAGGGACATAGTTGCTTATAAAAATGCGAGAGCAGTCAAAACAGTGTCAATATACTCAAAACCAGGCCAGATTCTAGTTAGTTCCAAACAGGGTCACTCGCATCAGAAATCAGATAAACAGGATGACAGTTACCTGGACTAAGAGGTGCTTGGGTTTGGGTCCTCTTTTGCGGTATCCCATCAACTGCTCCTGTTTCTCCCTGTGAAAAATCAATTTTAAATTCTCAGCCAACTGTGAACAGTGACACCACAGACTGCTATAAACATTATACTGTGACTACAAAAGCACAAAAAGATGCTTATCTTCAGAATGAATGTCACATTCATGCCAAAAGAGGTGCCATAAAGGCCCACATTCATGGATATGAATATTCAACAATATGACTAATGCAGATTTCCCAGTGCTAATAGTTCAGGAACGGGCTCCTCATATGCATACTCAAGGCTCCAAGGTTCATTCTCTGTGACAGTCATTGCTTAATGCTGAGGTCCAACATTTGTTATTTTTATTGTTGAAATGAATACATCCCCTACAAATAAGCCCAACAGCTTTTTCAGACTTTTTACCATAACATACAAATTTACATGTTGTCAAACTGGCACACAATCACAAAATGCTTTTAAACCCAAAACTGGGCCCAAATGTAATTATCTGTGCTGTTCATGTAGTTTCAAATCCTAATAAAGGAAATATGATCATGGCAAGATATTCTTCTAGGCTACAGTTGCTTAACATACATCTCTTTCAGAAAAAAAAATAAAATGCATCAGTGTTGTTGTTTCTGCTACATAATGAATGCATTCAGTAAGCAAACCTATTTCGGGGCAGATTCACCTTCTTAAAAACGCATTTGCGCTGACAGAATCAACGTTTGTCCCGTGTTTATGCACCCCAAGCCCCTACAATTCGAATTTAATGTGGCCTAAATTGCAATGGCGACGGGCCCTCTTTGTATCCACACTGCCGCGCACGTTATGTTCAGCGGCATCATGAACACACTTGCCTACTACATTACCTTACAGGGTGCCTGCAATCTGACGCCGCGTCATTCAAAATGCTGCCGTGGTCATTGGCGTCACTGCAGAAAGCATCCACCCCGACGACGAATGCGGCCTTTGGTGCATCTGAGCCCTTCGCGACACCACAGTCGTATACAACGCTACAAACTAACGAGCCGATTCAATACACTGATCGTGCGGGGGGGCTCATAAACTCAATTAAAATCCATACTCGGCATATCCATACCCCTCCCCCATCCAGCATGCCTCGCTCATACTACAGTTCTAATTAGAGTCACGGCGAGTGTGTATATTTTCATAGCACTGTATTTAAAAGACTATCACGCTCCCCGGAGAGCAATCCCATTACCTAAAATAAAAGCGCCTTAGAAATAGCCGCGACGACTGGCATGGATAAAGGTGCCGGTCAGCGGCCGCTAATGAGTTAACCTACCAGTATCCGAACGCTGGACGGGGGAAAGCCGCGTAAAACTCGCAGCTCCATAAAGCAACAGCACGCAGGACTTATCAGGGGACGCCAAGTGCGGCGCCCCCATTACTGATGATTCGGCAATTAGCCGCGCATTTAGATCCTGCCTCCGGCCCCTCGGCCATAGGATACCCCACTACCGGGACCTGTCTTCAGACTAACTCCCAGGATAATTCCTCTGATGCCACGTTTTCTGAGAAGCCTACAAGCGTTCAGAGTCAATTTATATGTTGATTATGAACCCAATTCCTTCCCTGCCCCCCCCGCCTTCTCTGCTCTCTCGATCTTTCCCCAAAGCGGTATAAATCGTTGGAAGGGCGAATGGAAATAATTCCAAATGCGTTTAAAATTGGGGGAAATTAGTCCGAGCAGACTGTTCGAAATTAAAACAGCACACATTTTTTTTACACTTAACTTAGCACATTCCAAACACAATTAAGGGCCGAGTACTGTTTAGGCAAACGTATTTTTACAACACGTTATTTTTTTGTCATTGCGTTGGAAAGAGCTGGATCATATCCGGGAAATAATAATAAATGAAGGTTGTTTTTTTATACATGCAGCCAGTTAAACCGAAATCATGGAAACGTTACGCATTATAAGGTCTCACATTTACATTCCTGTCATCCTCAGGCACAAGCCGCCTTTGTTTCGAAATATTTAATCTGTCGAGGTCGTCAAAAGTTGCCGGTGTATAAATAATTGTAGAGACAGTGTACTCTCCCGCGACCCTGACCGGGGTGTGCGCTCGGGATATGGATGGATGGATGGATGGATGGACGGACGGACGGGCGAGACGCCCCGTCCCCCTGCGAGCGGGCAGCGCCCGTAATAGCGGCGAGCCCCCCTCCTCCCCTGCCTATATATGGTCGGCATGCCAGGCCGAGGCGGGCTGCTTTTCCTCACCTGTTTTGGAAAGCGACTAGGAGTCGCGGGTCCAGGATGTTTTCCTCAGGTTCCCACGTGCTGTGTCTATTAAGGGCCGAACACAACCATTTATTATTACAACATTACCCGGGCCTTTGGATCCCATGTATTTATGTCGTCTGTCAAGCGCTTGCTACAATGTTGTTTATATCGGTGGCAGAGTCAATTATAAAAGTATACAAATATAGCCACCTGAGGTTAAAAGGGTAACACCCGAATTATGTTATAAAAGGAAATCGACATTAACGCGCCCTTGTGTTTACCCGACAACCGCCATGTTTATTTTCCATCTTGAACGCCAATTATTAAAAAGGTCCACTGTAAATATGCTTTGAAAAGAACTAAAATAGAAAATCTAATCAATTGATACGACGGCAATGTACAATTTGTATAACGCAAACTGAAAGGTGCCGGGTGAGCCAACAGTATTCGCCTCATGTAGATTTTGATATGCAATGATAGCGAGAGCTATCAGAGGCTGTAAATTAAAAAAAATACGAGGGGGTGTTCACACATTCTCCATTCCCTCGCATAAATTAGTGATGGCATCCTTTCATCGAGCCGCGCTCTCTCTCGCGCGCGCGCACGGATGCACACACACACACGCGCGCGCGCGCGCACACACTCTCCCTCTCTCACACACACACACACCCTCTTTCACCATACGCGCACGCACAGAAAGGCACACCAGCGCGCGGACACACTCTAGTGTACACACACTGACGTACGTGTGCAAAGCCATACGACACGGGATATATAATACAGCTCCGGATAAAAATATCAGATTATATACTATTACATCGACATGATAGACATGCGGATAAAGTTTGACACTAAATATCGACGTACTTAGGAGACCAGCCCCTCCACTTGACCAGGTATTCTGTTCTACCCTGGAGAGAGAAAAAAGAAACGACAACATAAGTTAATTACGTAGCCAGGGAGCATTTCGAGCGCTTCCAGCTCAGCACACAATGTTACAAGTACAGCGCTACACGAAGGCAGTCGTAAGCGCGCTTCGTGCAGAATAACGCCAGTGCCATATCGGAGCGCTCGCTACCCACTATCTGGGTAGATCTACATCTTACTGAGAGTTTCCGAGCGATACCTTTCGAATCCGCTTCTTTTCGATGCTCTCCACCGCAAAGACGTGTTCTCCCGCGGCGGGTAGCTCCATTCTCGCTGCAGTGCAAGGGCTTGCAAAAGGCAGGCTGCGGGAGGCTGTCACTCGGTGCGTTCGGTTGGTGATTTTCCTCTTATTTGAAGCAAAAAAAAAAACGAAACCACCCTCTCCTGTGCGTGGCCGTCTCTCACACGATCGCTTTAGTTCCCCTTGGCATAGGCTGCGATATACCGTACGCACTCTAGTAGAAGCGGTGGAAAACAGTATATGCAAATAGCCCGTGCTGTGACGTCAGCGCCACGCGGGGGGAGGGCAGGGGCTGGGACGAGGTTTTATTCTCTTGGATGTAAGCGCAGAATCGAACTGCAAGAGGGAGCTTGGGAAATAGCACTATTTCAAAATAACTCCAAATAACTTACTCACTAAAATCTACTTGGTATTACACGGGTAAAGAAGTATGGCTTCTTCTAGCAAGAAAAAGTCGTTTCCAATTCCCGAGCGAATAATGAAAATGAATTAGTGTTATACTACTTAAATAAACTATATTTGAAGTATCACATAATACATTTAAAAAGTTAACTTTCGTCTAATTCGACCAATATTTGTTTTTATGTAAAATTCAGCTATGGCTAAACAGTTTAAGGATCGACTAAATGCCATCGACTAAAAGTAGCTCATGCGAATTCCAAAGGTGCGGGTTTGGTTTTAATTCCCCTAAGTTGGTGATAAAAGCTGGGGAATGTGAGCCAAAACACATCCTCGATGTTTTACAGTAAACATGTAGATCTATGTTAAGTGTTATTTTTGTTTATAAGGAAAAACAGGAATCTAAGTTATAGACGGTAAATCGCAGACATCTCTCTTGCATACAGTGCTAAGAAGCAACCATGCATTTGTGCAATAAAATGAAAAATAAATCGCAACTGCCGTTTGAAAAAAAATATATAGCAGTTTTTACTTGGTATTTATCACCAATAAAATACACTCCCAAGTATGAATTCTTTGCCCTTTGAACATTAGGTAGCCCAATTAACCGTACACCTGAGTGGATACATTCACGTGGATGTCTATATGATCACATTCGGATACTCTATTCCCTAAACCGAATACGGTCTACATACACAATTGTTCTCGCAAACATAATATATAAAATAGTTGTAACTAAATAACTCCAACAGGATGATAGATTCTGTGAATTGCCACCAGCGTTGTAAAAAGAAATTGCCGACATATACGAACAGCGACGATTTTTTTTAGCAAGATGATTAAAGGACATGAGGTACACCCATTTGCTATAAACTAAAGCACTGATACATTACTAATAAGACAGAAATGGGGAAATATTTGAGTTATATGTTCAATATGCCAATAAGAGCCAAATAAGACCAGAATAAGACAGGTGACAATATTTCGAGGGAAGAGGTTTTGGAGTTTCTTTCCGTTGACATATAATCAGGTACATCTGTAGAAACGATACATAATCCATTGTCAATTTAACGCGTTCATTTAGCCAACACCAAGACGCTGCGGGGGTAATGCAGGTGAGTCTGGTACGTGTGAGATCGCCTCGTATTTCGGACTGAACAGTCTGCCGAGCGCTGCTCTATCGATCTTTTCCATTTTAATTGGAAGGGTCATTAAACCAAACGGTTTGATGGAGCTTTGCACAATCTCCCAAGTAACGTAACGGGTATCTGACGTTCATCAGTGGCACGTGATTTTAAAAATATGTAGGTCACATCAGTGGGAGTTAAAACCCGGTGGCATTTACCCCAGTGCGGTTATTAATGCCATCTGAATCCTGACGGGCACCAGCCGGCTGGTATATTGCTGGCAGGGACGTATTGCTTTGGCACATAATTGTAACACATTATGTAGTCCACATAATAGCACACTCGGTCCGCAATGTATCATGGACTATTAATCACGCTTTCCTTTATAGAATGATATAATGGCCATCAATAGAACCCTTCGGGACCTGTTACAATACTGTTACAGAACAACGTTATTGGTCTAAATGACTGCAAACACGCGCCCTCATGCGCAAACGTACACATACAATGTCACCTTGATCTGAAGTTAAAATGGCAATATAAACAGAAATAGGTGAAACGGGTTGACTAGCATGGTATAAAAATTGCTTAGATGAAATACATTTCTTAAGAAAAGTGGGGCAGCTTTGAACCGACGCTTTTACTGAGAACTGGCAAAACAAAATTGCAGAAAGACCGTCCTCGTGCTTAAAAACGGGTTCGTTAATTTCAGCTATAAACTAGGTGTTATTCACTAAAATTCAGCACCAAAGGGGTTAAGCTAGAACATAGTCCTTGCAGGCGGCAAGTGCCAGCCTATGGCAAGCAAGCACGACTGCCTTCCCATATATGGTAATAAAGGCAAACCACCCATAAAATATCAAACGAGACATTAATTAACTAATTTTAATCGGTCGGATATTAGTAGAATGCACGCTTAGTTACATATAGTTGGATGTATATAAGTAAATTAGGAACAGGAAAGGTTAGGACATTAGATCGTGCGCCACTGTTCTTGGGTTCTGTTTTCACTGCAGTGAGGAAGAAAATCCGCCCAACTGTCGCAATGCAACAACACGGGAGTTAATTTCCCCATTTTCTTTATCAGACCGAGCTCGAACAACACAGAACGCCGAAATAACACCGTTCTGTCGACGTGTTAGGTTTCTGCACCTTGTCTCCCTAAAATAATTGTCGTAAAATAAAACGTATCACCGCCCAACATAAAATAAAGCCCACCCAAAGAGCAATAATCTATTGCTTTCATTTATCATGTACCATATCGACTTTTTTTTTTACACCAGATTTCTATTTTTGGTTTATGCTTTAGATGACGGGAAATTCAGACGTCGTTCAGCAAGTAAAATAATCTGCGCCGTCAACTATGTAGCGTTAAGATATTCCGATACAATGTGTTTCTCACACTTGGGCTATCAGGTGAAATGCGAATGCGGGTCGAAATTGAAGTAAAACGTTGCAAAATTCCTCAGTGTAAGTGGGACCGGAGTGAAGCAGCTTCGAGGAAGGGTGACACAGCAAAGCTTTATCTTTATACGGCTCACGGAGCACTACCTGTGAACGAGTCAGGTGACACTTGTTTTCCTGCATCGGTTTCCTAAGCGGTTTTATCCATAGCAACTCCAAGTACATGTATTTGGCATTTAAATATCTCCATTCCTCATTGGTTCAGACATATGGATGGTTCGTCCCTATTTAATTCAGGCAGACATCTTATTTTATGTATACTGCTGGGGTTGGTCAATAAGACATTTAATAAGACATGATGCCAACCGGATCAGGTAAAACTAGGCCTAATAATTTTAAATTCACGGTTCAATTACACTTGAGTGTAAACAGTGGTAGTTGTCAAGACCACAAGGTGAATACATGTCAGCAATCTACATATACTCAAAACATCAAAAAGCTCGCCTGAGGCGCTACAGAAATACTTTTTGCCATGTGGAAGGGAAGCTGACAAGTTGATTGACGTCACCTTGGGATCCATCTGCAGCAGCCCATCTACCCTGCCTCCACAGCGCCCCTCCACAGATGTACGCCGATCTGTCCTAACCATATTAACGCTCTTTAGTCGCCCATTTCAGCACGCTAGGTTGCAGTAAGTATTATTTCCTCCCGTAGTTAAAGGTGCACAGCCCCTCTTATCTTTCATGGCAAAACCTGTAAGGTAATGGCACCAGACTCATACATTTTCCGTTGTCTGCATATGACCTTCACTTGTGGCAAGAACCTGATTACATCACACTCCATGCAGAACACATGCAAATGGGAAACATTCTAATAAACCACTCTCTATTTAATGCAAGATATGACTTTGGATGCTTTAGCTGATAGTAAATGGAAATGAATTGTAATATGTGGGCAGGAAGGCTAAGCACAGGGGACGTAAGTGTGAATGTAGCTTGTGTGTGTGGCTGTGACTGTCACTATCAAAAACACGTGGGTTTAAGCAACAGCGGTTTGGCCTTGCCCTTGGATTTAGTGGCAACAACTCAGGGACACACACCCCGGAGTATCTCTGACGAATAGCAATTGCTTCCTCAAGACTTGTTTTATGACATGTGTGTTGTGCGTGCCAGGCCAGATAAATGCCTGACCCACCTCCCAGACATACCAATCATATGCATTTTACTTCAGGTCAAATTATCCGTAATAACGACAATAACAACGGTGGAGAAGGGGGTCAATAAATAAAAACCATACCAGAAAATGACACACATCTTTGAGATCTCTAGCATCAAAGCTGCAAAATACAAATTAAAAATTTTGAAGTTTCAAACCCATTCCAAAGATTTTACATCCAAATAAAATTGTTTCTTGTTAAATAATCTTATCTGATATTTTCATATTTTTCATATTATGTAATATTTATGAGTTTAAGCTAGTGCAATTTAGATGTAGTATCTAAAACACACAGTTGCCTAGTCCAAAAGTCCAAATGGCTGCCCAGCACACCATGTGCTGCATTTTAAGGCGATGGGGACCACGTGCCGTGCCCAGTTAAGGGCATGCCTGCTGTCCTGTGCATCAGAAGTTCTCTTCGGCGAGGTCTCTATTTCAGCGGGCAGTTGCTGAATTGCATTTACATTTGGACTGGGCCTGCTCCCTGAAAAAGTTCATTTGAGGGTCATCCTTATCCCGGGCTGTCAACGGCCATCTTTGCTGTAATAAATTCAAAAAGGTGATATAAAATTAAAGGGCACTTTCGCAAAACTGATATGTTCTTTGCCTACAGCGCATACTCTCCTCTTAAGGAAAGCTGAAAGACAAACCTGAATATAATTAGCAATCACATTTACTTGTTCATCTATTTACTCATAGTATACAGTAAGTATTATTTATTGACAATGTATTCATCCAGACTACATTCTATACTACCTTTCCAGTTGACATTCAAGTAAAAAACCTGTAAGCAAAATTCTATAATAATATCAGTAGTAGGATAAGTAAAAGGTGCATTGAGACATATCTTATGAGATCTCACAATTTGAAGATCATATTGTCTATTCATTACCATACCTTCTTATGCAGTAATAGCCGTGTTTCAATACCACATCATCTGAGCAACAGTTTCAGTTTACGTGCATTGAACATCCTAGACTGAACTAATACATGTTCATGCATTTTCTAAATCTGCAGCTGTGTTGCTGTGGACAACTTCTAAAAGTAGAGTTTAACAATAAGTCTTAATTCCTATGCCATCCAACTGCTTTCCTTTATGCTTGTGACTTACCTCTTGTGTAATCCTGTAATCAAAGTGGTTGATATATTTCTAGTACCAGCTGAGAAGATGATGGTACCCAAAGCTGGATGTGATACTAATTCATTATTCTCCAATGAACGGCAGTTTTCAGGTCTCCATACACTCTTAATTAATGCTAGTACGCACCCCCCTCTCCCAGGATATCCAAAATCTTAATTTTAAATTTTTTACTCTATTTAGCAGACACCTTGATTTTTAAGCAATGTACAATTGAAAAGGCAGGGTTAGACAGCAGCTGAGGAGTAAAGGCCTTCCTCAGGGGCCCTACAGTGAATCTCTCTATTGACCACAGAATTTGAACCCGTAACCTTCCGATCACAGAGGCGTTGTACGAACCCCCTACTCTAGTGCTGAATTCTCCTCAGGGATAGCACGCCTCTTGCTTCTTCCATTTCAGGTTTACCATCAACCCGATAAGCTGGAGGAATTCATCACGCCACGTATTTCTGCCGTCACAGTGTCTGATTGCATGCCTTCTTGACCGATGCCTCTTGTTAAATCATGCGCTACACTATAAGCTTTAAATGGACAACTTCCACTTTTCTTCCATTATCTCTCACTTAACCACATCACCCTGTACCACAAAATCTGTAAACTGGGGGGGGGGGGGGGCACTGTTAATGAAATTTGACAGAATCTCAACGTTTATTGTGTAAAATATAAACCAGGGTTTGCCAGTTATACAGCACCAAACAGATGTATAAAATATCGTAAA
>JAODKN010000093.1:8586244-8597996 GCA_026774425.1 Petrocephalus zakoni
CCATTACCGACTAGTGCTAGTCCATTAGGGATCGCAGGTTAGCGACTAGTGCTAGTCCATTAGGGATCGCAGGTTTGTGGCTAGTGCTAGTCCATTAGGGATCGCAGGTTAGCGGCTAGTGCTAGTCCATTAGGGATCGCAGGTTTGCGGCTAGTGCTAGTCCATTAGGGATCGCAGGTTAGCGACTAGAGCTAGTCCATTAGGGATCGCAGGTTTGCGGCTAGTGCTAGTCCATTAGGGATCGCAGGTTTGCGACTAGTGCTAGTCCATTACCGACTAGTGCTAGTCCATTAGGGATCGCAGGTTAGCGACTAGTGCTAGTCCATTAGGGATCGCAGGTTTGCGGCTAGTGCTAGTCCATTAGGGATCGCATGTTAGCGACTAGTGATCGCAGGTTAGCGGCTAGTGCTAGTCCATTAGCGATCGCAGGTTAGCGGCTAGTGCTAGTCCATTAGGGATGGCAGGTTAGCGGCTAGTGCTAGTCCATTAGGGATGGCAGGTTAGCGGCTAGTGCTAGTCCATTAGGGATCGCAGGTTAGCGGCTAGTGCTAGTCCATTAGGGATCGCAGGTTAGCGACTAGTGCTAGTCCATTAGCGATCGCAGGTTTGCGACTAGTCCTAGTCCATTAGCGATCGCAGGTTAGCAACTAGTGCTAGTCCATTAGGGATCACAGGTTAGCGGCTAGTGCCAACTGCCCTCCGATAACGTCCCTGTGGAACGTCAATATTTATCTTACAATGGCCTTCTGCCAGTAGATCTGTGGGCCGGGTGGATAATCAGTGCTGCCTATTTTTTTCTTTCAGGTTTTGCCATTAACTATGTATTTTTACGCATCCTAAATTTTTTTTAATAAAACACTGAGTGCCAGATTTTGTATTTCCAGACATTTTGGAGGCCGTTGCCTCTGCGTGTGTGGATTTTGCATGTTGTCCATTGTCACACGGGACCTCTACTACAATCCAAAGATGAGGAGTCAGGTGAACGGGCATAGAGTACAAATGTGGGCCCTGTGATAGACTAGCATCCCATCCAGGGTATTCCTCTGCCCTGTTCTGCGTGCAGTCCGCCGCCCCCCGCCCCCCCACATGTACAGCTGGAAGGGGAACAGATAGTAGATTTTTTTAACAGAAATGTTTTCTTGGCTATTTTGACAGCAGCTTTCAGTTCTAGTTTTTGAATTAGGAATTCCTTTTTGGTCTGGTATAAATCACTGGTTATTCTTTGTTTAACTCTGAGTGTCACATAACTGAGCAGGACATTATGATACAGCCACTACGATCTTAAAAGGTGATCAGTGTAAAAAAGTTTTAAATAGATGATGTACCATAGCATGGAAATACTAGTTAAGAACAGAAAATCATTAGAATGTGGCAGCTCCAATTCACCTTAGCATGTTTTTGGATGGTGGGGGGGAAACCCAGATATAACCCCATGACGACACGGGGAGAACATGCAAACTCCACACGCGAAGAGTGCGACTCCAGAGGTGCGAGTCGACAGTGCAAGCCACTGTGCCACAGTGTTGCACGGTAATTAGAAAAGACCCCCCTCCTATGGGATGCAGTATTCGATAGCCACCAAAACATTTCCGAGGTCCTACCGGGTCTGTGAGCAGCCCCCCCTCCACACACACACACACACACACACACCTGGGTGGTGCTCTGCCAGGCCTGGCAGTGGCTCGCTGGGATGCACGCACACGTTGTTCTTGGAGAAGATGATCTCCCCATCGAGCAGCCCCCTGGTGCCCCCCGTGCCCGAGCTGAAGGTCAGGAGGTCGGAAGCCTTTGAGGAGGCGCGTCGTAGCAGTCGGCCCAGAGACATCTCCCCCAGTGCCCGGACGCTGTGCCCATTCTCTGGGGGGGAGGGGGAAAGAGACACGATCAGGTTCTCCCATCTTATACCAGAGCAGCAAGGACATCCACAGAGCAGGTGCTGAGTTTACACTATTCCCCAGCACACCGTTCCGTTACCCTGACGCAATGGAGCATCCTGCCTTTTTATTAACTATATATAGAGCGTGACATCTGTGCAGGTTTTCGTAAAACAGAAAAAAGGCACACTGGTACTGTCCAGGAGAGGTTTGACATCTTAGAGGAACAGGATCTAATATGTCCCATGGAATGGGATGCTACCTCGTCTTTACACTGCATTTTATAGATGGGGGGGACTGGGTTCGAGTCGGCTGGGGAAGCCAGCCTCTGAGGCATTTATGAGTAGTGTCACTATACGCTCCGCCCCGGGTGCTGCCAAGACCAGGAGGCCCTCCACCTTCAGCAAACACCACAAACATCACTACCGGCTCCTGGGTCCACATCCTGGGTCTAGCTTTCACTTCCCACCCTGCCCACAAATCCCCAAAACTCTGCATTCCTTATCTTCAAAACAAAGAAGCTCTTCCCTCCTTCTTGAACACAGAGAGCTCCACCACTTCCTTCCTTCACAAGGAATTTGACGGGAAACCCAGTACTCCCGTTTTGAAGACCGATATGAGAAACCCATAGGAATTCCAACATGGAGGGTCCTCCACATTACACCAGCACAAAGACTGCATCCTTGTAATAACATAACTGAAGAGGAGCATGCGGCTTTCATGTCACTGCACTGGGGGCAGATAAGGTTGCAAATAAGTTCTTCCGTGTCATGGATGGAGGATGTGGTCATGCCTGGAGGACAGAGAGTCAGCAGGATCCAGTCCTTGGGTGGGATCTCAGCCAGCAGGACCAGTAATCCCAGTGCAGTAAAGCTAGTAGGTAGGATCTCCCAAAAAAAAAAAAAAAAAAAACCAAACAAGTCTGACCACACCAGTGCAAACAGAGAAATCCTCAGCAGAAAGATCCCGAACGTGGGAAGATCCTGTTTTGACTAAATCAAAATGCTACTAAAAATATTACTCAATTGAAATTCTTTTGCATGGGACTCCCAGCAAAGAACAAATGAACAGAAAGAGGAGATTTGGGGAGTAGGACTGACTTTCAAAAAAGAAGGTCACTCAAACTGCTGACAAGTCAGGATGCCTTATTAATACAGCAGACCCCCAATCAGACACACAGCCAACCCACAGTCAAACACAGACAAATCACACCTAATATATTGTGAAGTCAGCTTTTCTGTAGAGCTATTACTGCAAGTATTTGTGAAAAGGAAAAAAGAGTTGCCTGTATGATCATACATACTTTCATAATCACATACTGACATTATTTAGAAATTTGCTAGGGGCCTGCGGTTCATGCCCTCACCCCCCAGTCACACAGAGCCCATGTGATATGCTGACATGTATAACTCAAACACACCCCTCCCAACTTCTGTCATTTGCCGAAATGGCTAAACAGAGGGGGCCATTACAGGAAATGGCTGGGAGTCTGAGGTCACCAAACCAAATCCGAGGAAGTTTGACACAACCATGATGATTGCCCAAGTCAGCTTTCGGCCTTCTCACATTGCCGCGTTAAATTATATTCATTAATATAACAATATCATCAACAACAAACCGTTATACCCATAAAGGGATCTGAAATGTTTAAATACAGAACTTAGAGGTACTTTGACAGTTGCTTAGGAAATTAGCTACCCAAAGACAACAACAATACATTAGGGTCGATAAACAAAATATAAAATAAACCTCGGGAACGAACAAAGGACAGGAGTAAAGCGATCTGTGATGACAGCTGAAATTAATACATACATAAGCCACTATCAAATGCCACGATACATCCCAGGTGTTACCCAGCCAAATGCCTGTCCAAGGTCAAACAACTCTTCACCAGGAGTGTGTGCTTTAGATAATAAACACTTTTTTTACAGGGAGGCTGAATGACTGGCTGACATACCGCTCATCGGACAGGACAGAGAGAATGGCAGATTGCATCATCACACAGCCGTCTCTCATTTTAAGCTTTCACCCAAAGTGACTCGCAGTTTTACCAGGTTTTATATACAGATATAGAGCCAGTCGGACTGGATGCTCAAGGATACGACAGTGGCTTCCCGCAGGAGGTTGTAAATTCTAGGTCACAAACCAGTGTCCTTCACCTTCTAACTAACAGCTGCCCCAGCAGACTAACTGTCCGTACCAGGACTGCAGCCTCAGCCAACATAATATAAAATTACAGTGTTAAATTAAGTTGTATTTTTTGCTACTATGCTTCGAGTTGCCCCTCACTGGCTGTTTGGAAGTATCAGGCGAGAACACATCATTCTTCATATTAATGCATGCAGCGTATCAGATCACCACTTTATCGAGCTCCACTTATGTAAGCAACAACTCGTTCCTACATGAAAACCTGTACTATGGCGAATAAACAAATAATGATAAAAACGATGTGCATGGACCTCTAATAATTCACGGAACAGTCACTGATTATGATATCCCACCAACCCACAAAAGCATTCCTCTATTTTATTAGCTGCACTCACCCATGGTCTAACGGGCTGAATGTGAATTAGGAACACTATAGTCCGGATCCCGGCTCGTTACCCTAGACACGGAGCAGATTAAGTTTCTCATGCAGTGATGTTTCAGTAGGTGGCTAATCGGGGGTATCAGTAACGTTGCACAAGCGCTGCCGTGACAGGGGAAGAGGAAACTCCGACGGTCATCCCAGCAGGCAGCTACTGGCGCCCAAGCCGATCGCAAAGGACACCACCATCCCTCCGATGCCAAGCCCCACAAAGATACACTGTAGCCTTCAGCCATTCACCCTGCCAAGCCGCACTCATTCAAACTGACACCCGGCGTTTCCACATCCATATTAACTTCTATAAACAGCATTTAAACAACGATTCACTAGCAGCGCGCAGACTTTTAAAACGACATTACAGGCTGCCGATTCCCTATCCGCATGGACGCATTCCCCCCCGACACACCTGTCTAAGAGCAAACAGCAGGCAGGCTCCTTAGCGCATATACAAATAAATGGCATACGGATTTAATCTTACCCTCTATGCCGCCCGCGACTACGGTCAGAGGCTCTCATCCATGTTTAGCGGGGATCGGCGACCTGGATGTCAAAGCGGCTCCTACTGTTTCTTTGTTAATAATAATATTATTATATTATTATTTTTATTATAGCGTAGCCGTACGCGTGTTTACCCGAGAGTCCCGCTACAACACGTTGCGGCGTCTCGCCTTTAGCCACACCCACCAGGCTGCTGCTTCCGGGATGAAGGTCCGCTTCTCCGGCCGCCGGACGAGCGCCGCGGGCGTCCCGTTCGGCGGCGCTCCGCGGTCAGCGCTCCTCAGCCGGGCCGCGATTTGGGCGCCGCTTGTCCGCTGGCCGTGTCTTGATGAAAACAGAAAAAAAGGACCGGGCTTTGTCATCTAGATTCTTTTTATTGTTGTCAATTGGCTGATCCTTTCACGCAGTTGGGCGCGATATAATAATTATTTTAACAATGAATAAAATTAAGCTTAAATGATTAAGCTCCCTGCTAATTTATTAGTTCACCCGCACTTCTCCAACTTCTACAATTCAGTGTATATGCAACCTGCAGTTTCATACAAAGTTAATAACATTTAAAATGGGTGTTTTTAAAACCTGTTAAATTTCATGTTTCAGCCGGGACCACTAATCTCACGAGACTTATGCATTTAGATGTACTGTGGAATTGGATTTCATTAAGTTAATTGTGTTGAAATACTGTGTGTTTGGCAATTCAACCGAGTTTCACGTGTAAAGTTAATACCACAGACCAAGTAGTTTATAAGTATATTAATTTTATTTTTCATTTTAAACAATACTTGCTGCAGACATTTAATAAATTACATTCAGATTTATAGAATTTGTATATTTTTTGGCGGCTCATGGGAACATTTAATAAGAAAAAAATTCACTTGTTGTAGAGAAATATACAGAGAACAATATAGCGGGTCATTACAGAGTATATATAATGGATATAACAGTAGATACACTTATTTACAAGAGGTCTTACATTTTAAGTACCATGTATTTTCTGAATGTGCAAATATCTGCAGATACCACAGCACCTGGTTTGAAAAGAGCTGCTGTTTGCTTTCCTGTTTATTTAAAATCTCAAAAATATCGTTAATCCTGTGCACATGTTCACCAGCACATGCCTAATTAATTTTAAAAAGCACATTAATTTGACTCGTGATACAAACCCTTCAACATAAACAGCTGAAGTGCTTTGGATCGTTTGTATTACTTGGGAGAAGTAATACATTTCGGTTTTTCTGTGTCTCCAAATACCTTAGAACAGTGTTTCTCAATCCTGCCCCTGGAAGGAAGGAACCTGCCAGCAAGTTTTTGCTCCAGCCTGACTTTAATTAGAATCGGGTGTTTCTTAATAGCCTAATAAGAAACGTGCTAGGCTTAGGCGTATCAAAGTGTGATCGAAAACTTCCTGGTGGGTGGGACTCCAGGAGCAGGCCTGAGAAACACTGGCTTAGAATTCAAAGCTTTATGAAAGCTTATGCTGAGCATTGCTCTTTTAAACTATAACCAGACTGTGGCCATCAAACTGGCGTAACACAAGAACCTTACAGGTTTACGTTTAAAATCATGGCTGGAAAAAACCAGCGACAGAAACTTAAAATGCAGAAGACAAAACACACACACAGACACAGACACAGACATACATACATACATACATACACACATATAGACACATGCACACATACACACACACACAGACAATAGTAAATAGTATAACAGAAATACATAACATAAATAGTATAACACAATACTGAAATGTTTACTGATAAGTGTGTTCAGTAAACAGTCATATTAAGGGCCCTCCTTTGTGCCAGTTCCTGATTTTTAGTCACTAATCACCAGTCACTTGAGTCACAAGTAACTGTGACCAAAAGATGTGCTGGTTTGTGGTATTAATCTGTCCTTCTGTTCTCTGCTTGTGTCTCCAGAGCAAAGAAACCACCTGCAGCCACAGACAAGGGCAACCCCAGACTGGCTCTCTGCAATTTCCTACCCGCACCCAACAATGAAACAGTACATAAGAACACTTTGCAGTGTTAAAAAGGTGAGCTGGAGTATGGACAGGCTCCCCCAGGTTAGTCCCGGTCACCCTTCAGAGCAGGTCCTGCTCCACCCACACGATCTTGTGCTGCTCCTCCAGGATGATGGCGCGTAGGATGGCCAGCAGGTTGGAGGTGTCGCTCCAGCTGTCTGGGGCCACGGTGCGGTACAGGCAGGGCAGCTTGTCCAGCAGGGTCTCCTCGCTGCGGCAGCACTCCTGCAGCTGCTCCTCCGTCACGCCGCGCTTCTGCAGCTTGCTCCTGCGCACACACACAAGCACACGTGCACGCGGCAGAGCGTCAGGTGAGTGTCGCAAGACATGCGTCAGGGGGCTGTGCTGAGAGGTGGGCGCAAATACATCCAAAAGTATTTGGTTACAAATTACAAACAGGTGTAATCAAATGTAAAATACCAAATGCGTGAAAATGTAGATAATTAAAATACAAGTAATTTGTAATTTGAAAATACATGTAAAATAGTAATGGTACATGGTGAATACAAGTACCTTTACAGCCCTAGTGTGTAGTATTTACAAAATTTACAGAAACAGAACTTTAAACAGAATAATAATTTTGTGGTTTACATGTGTCAAAGTGTTAATTGTGAAATGAAAAATTACTTTTGTAACATTAGTAAGGTAATGTTAACAGGTCAACAGGCTGCATCTGCAGCAGCGGGTTGGGGTTGGGGGGGATTTCGGAGACAGAACCAGCATACAAAGGTTCTCAATCACATATCGCGATTTTGGTCCCGGATACAGAGCTATTCCACCCTTAATTTCTACCCAGTATTTTCCACAGAACGAAAATGAATTTCACAGTGAGCAAGCTGGGTCCAACAGGATGTGTCACGTTATTTATTGGCATCTAGCCAAAGACGGTGACAGTATTTAAAAGTCTGTGAGCCTGGTGATGAAGGTTCTTAAAATTACATTGTATTAAGTATTTTAAGCATTTTGAATCTCAAAGTATTTTGTTACAAATTACATCATTATACAAATTATAAAACACTTAAAATTAAACGCGTATTTTAAATCCATTTAATTGAAACACTGCCCACCTCTGACAGGGAAGAATGCGACGTGACAAGTTTTCATTCCCCCCCCCATTTTCGCAAGTACATTTGGCACCGTTTAGTTTTCCTTTCCCTCCGTTAGTGACTTCCTGCCAGAAGATGACTCAGAAACGTTATGAAATGTGAAATGGATTATGGAGCTATGCATCTGGGCTTTCCCTCTTGGCTTGCTCTGGGGATATACTTCAAAGCTGCTGACGAACAATGTTAGGCTACAGTTTGTAGATAAAATATACCGTATGAATGTTACAGCTGCCTTTAAGGATAAGTACAGCTCAGTGACAAAATACACGTAGCTATCAGAATACGTACAATGTACTGCACGCCGTTTTTTGCTTTATCGCATTTGAACGGAATGTTATTTTGGGGTGACACCGCAAGTCTTTGAGATGCATCGTAGCTTCATACCGTCACGAGGGCGAGTTGGATGCCGTCCCTGGCTTTGAGTGCATGGCGTCTCCCCTGACTTACGCCTTGCTCTTCCCGTGGCTCACCCTAACACTGCCTTTGGGTTAGCAGTTATGGAAAATGGAGGTATGAGTCGGAGTTAACTAATATGGCTATCGCAAGCATAAACAGTATGACTGGTGAGTGTCTCTGTTGTACCCAATGAGCAATCAGAAGGTCAGAAGGTTGCCGGTTCGAGCCCCAGCCTTGGCAGAACAGTCATGTCTACAGGCCCTGAGCAAGGCCCTTACCCCCCAGCTCCAGGGACAGTGCATGTTCTCTGACCCTGCACTATGACCCCCAAGCTATGGAGAGCAAGATGGTGTAGGCAAAGAGAGAAATTCCAATGTAGCTGTACTCGTACTTGCGCGACTGGAAAATAAGGGATTTAACGTTTAATATGAATTGCTAGATATCAGTAGTCCTTAATTATAATTACGATTGCAAAGATACCATAAACTGTACATGACAATGGGCCATTTTTAGCCGGGACAGTGAATGACAGCAACGGTGCCTCCTAATCGTCACCCAAACATAGAAAAGCCCCGGCATCGACAACTCCAGGCGGTACCTGAGCTTTCGCATGCTGCGCTCCGACAGGGCGATGAAGATGATGATGGGGAAGATCTCAGATCTGTGCAGACGCCGGACGCAGTCGAGTCCCAGGGGCAGCACGCAGTGGAGGCGCTGAGAGGACAGCACACACGTAGGGGGGGGGGGTTCTGGTTAGTGCAGCCAGAGACTAGGAGGTCATGAGGGCTGGGCGGGAGAAGGTGTGCAATCTGGGTAGGCAGGGGCAATAGTGGAACAGCAGGCACCACAGACAGGCAATGGAGGAAGCGAGACCCAGAATTACACGGGGCTGGGATTACTGTACACTGCCAGTAAGCGTGTACTTTAACCCAATTGCCTCTGGTTACTTGGGTTAGCTAAGCAGAGTGAGGACTGACCGTGCACTGTCACGGCAATACGAGCGACGGGGCCCAGAGAGCAGCTGGGAACAGGAGACGTTTCGCTGCACTCTGTGTCAGTCATATCGCAAATTCATAACTAATAAAGGAGGCAAACCCCAGAGCCACAGCAAGCGAAAATATGGCCGAGCGCTGCTCTCCCGAGGTGCCCGCGGACATGCTCTGAATGAAAGTCTCGCTTCCTTATTTTTTTCAGCCTTACGCACTTTCAGTGACTTTTCCTTGTTGGCGCCCCGAGTGGCAGAAACAGGTCTGCGTCCCGCGGATCTCAGAAGCCAGGCATCACCAATCGAGCGCCGCGCACGCTGCCATCGGCCCTACGCACCTGCTTGATCACTTTCTCGACACTCTGCAGGGTGTAGCAGTGGGACGCCCCCTGCTCGCAGTCCTCCAGGATCTCCGACTTCTGCGTGTGTGCGATGCACTCGCCGGCGCTCAGAAGTTCTGCAGGCAAGGGGAAACTACTTGGTGACCAGGAGGAGAGACGGAGGGCGCTGAGAGGTGCGGCTCATAAACTCATTAAACATATTAGCTTGGAATGACAGATTGTCAAAAACCCTTCAACTGCAAAAACAAGGTAATGTACACTTTTTATTTCCAGGACACATTTATGCACATCGTTATCATCAATGAAGGACAACCACTGCATTTGAAAACAAGTTACAGTATAATGTTTCATTACAGCCTGTATGCCAAGCGAGGACAGGGATAAGAGTTCCTCAGTGCACACCGCTTCATGTAAACCAATGCAGAATTATTTGTGTGCTTTAAGTTGTCCACCAGGGGGCGCCCCCATGTGTGACACTGATTACAGTACAATGATTCTTGTCCAGATGACAAGATTGAAATTTAACGTGCGTCCAGCAGTAATGAACTAATAAATAGAAGGACACCAACGCAATTACGAGAAATTCGCTTGATGCTTGGATACTTTTGACTGCGGTTCAATGACACAAACATATATGGAGAGGGGGGGCGAAAAAAATGTATATACACTCCAACATTAAAAATATAAAAATATGCATGAAAATTTGATCACTAGATTTATATAAATGTCAAATGGTAAGTCATGTTTGAATTATGCAATCACATAAAACATAATACATATTGCTGCCACAATTCAATTCGGGTTTTAAAAAAGGGTGTAGAAAACTTTTGAAGTGTGTATACATGTCTTTGCATCCCCCCCATATATGACAAAACATGACTTTTAATTTTTCTCTTATTTAGTAATTGTAAAATACTCCATCAGAAACTTTCTTTTTTTCTGGTAGTTCCTTATATATTTTGACACTGGTGCTGGTATTTCAGAATGAATAATACCAACAGTAAATTGCTGCTGACAGTTACTAAAGACTACATTTCAGTTCTCCACAAACCTAAACACAGCCAATGATGGTTTCGCCCCACATCACACTGATCTGTTTTCCTTTATCAGGTTTCGATTGACATCTACCTGGTCGAATCACCATTGGAAAGTAAATTAAACCCCTGCCCCAGTTTTGTGATTTGACCAATCAGATGTATGTGGAAAGATAATTCATACAGGTTACATCACTGCATAAAAATGCTGGTTTGCTGCTTCTCTGATACTCGCCTGCTCGCTTCGGGTAGCACGGGCCTGTATACCTGAAACGCGTCCTCCTTACCTGGTTTACATAGCTGGAAGCCCTGGAGCTCTCCCAGCTTCTTGTTCAGGAGATGGCCATAGACTGTGGGGAGGAGGAGCACAGGCCGGGAGGCAGGCGGGTGGTGGGGAGTCACGAGGGTGTAGGGCATCAGGGTGACGCAGCCCCGGAGGGTTGTGCTGTTCCCTGCATGATCACACATGAGAACCGGCCCCCCCATGTTTCATATCAACAATGATAGATCAGGGTTCCCCAGTTCTGGTCCTGGAGCGCCAGAGGCCAAGACGGTTTGCAGATTTCCCTGCTCCTATGAAACCTGGTAATTAAATGCTTTGGATTCTGGCCCTCCAGGCCTGGAACTGGGGAACCCTGGACTAA
This sequence comes from Petrocephalus zakoni, assembly GCA_026774425.1. Classification (NCBI taxonomy): domain Eukaryota; kingdom Metazoa; phylum Chordata; class Actinopteri; order Osteoglossiformes; family Mormyridae; genus Petrocephalus; species Petrocephalus zakoni. The sequence goes on from JAODKN010000093.1 coordinate 8,597,739, forward strand.
ATGCTCAGCTGCTACACCAAGCTTCCAAACACTGCTGGCTGCAGCATGCCCCCTGTAGTGACCACACATCAGCTCACTAATACAGACAGCATTTTTCCATCTACGTAACATTGCTCGTTTGCACTCTTCCCTCAGTGTGAAAGATAATGCAACACTAATTCATGCTTTCATCACTACCCGCCTGGACTACTGTAACGCATTATTTTATGGTCTCCCTACCAAATATATCAATAGATTACAATATGTTCAAAACTCTGC
>JAODKN010000093.1:8658954-8673175 GCA_026774425.1 Petrocephalus zakoni
TTGCCGAAGCTTATCGCTCTCATCTTGACTAAGCAACAGCGGCCCGAAGTGGAACGTACCATATCCTGTCTGTTGGGGGTGGGGGAATGTTGACAGCCAGTGTCCCACGGCACTCTTGCACCTCGACAGTCAACAGGAGCGGCGTGTTAGACACCTCCTCCATCTTCTTCTTTATGAACTCGGTCTCTGTGGCCTTCTGGAAGTACTTGGACTTTGTGATCTTGTCCACAAAGCGCATGATCTTGCTGGGTTTGTGTCCCCCGACATATCTGTGGAGTTGGACAGAGCTGTCAGCGCTTATCAGATTGGTAGGACTCCTGGAGGCCATCCATATTCCAGCACAGTACTTTACAGTACTGCCAATATGCAATTATTTGCTTGGTCAACCTCATGGACAGTTATTTCCTGCATAACTTCCACAAAATGTTTTCCTTCAGTCTGGCGAGATGGATGGACCAACAGCCCATTGAGAACAGTTCTGGATTGTAATATTGGTACCAGAGCATGTGAGCGGAGCGGGTGGAATTTGGTCAGAGCGCGGAGCAGTTTTTTTATTAAGGCTGGAGCGGTCACTCTGTCTCGCTTCAATCTCGCTCCGATATCGCTCATACGACGAGTCGGAGGGCTGCCGAAATCTACCCAGAATTCATCTGTACAATTATCAAGACTGTTAAAAATTGACCGAGATGGAGTTTGCGAAATATTTCACAAAGGTTTAAAGTGACAGGTGTTTGGCATGCAGATTATTCCTCCCCTTTTAAAATTGGAGCGAGCCATAGGCGTCGCTAGGCCGTTTTTATTGGGGCATGTCCTTGAGTGACAGTCAGTCTCACCAATCGTACCATTTTTGTTAGAATAAATACATTTTGGATTCAATTCATATATTTCCATTCTTATCTTTGGATTAATGTATAGCACAGTTCAGATTTCAATGTATGGTTGTGCTCAATTACAGTTTTTTATACACATATAGTGAATACTGAAATGAGCAAAAAAATAAAATTGCGAATCAAATCGCAATATCTGTCACTCCGCTCACATGCTCTGATTGGTACTAGCTGTGGCTGAGGGAAGGTTAGTGTATTCTTTAGTGAGGTTACATTGTGCAGGCCACGCTGCCAGTCTCTCACCCTTCAGCCCCTGGCGGCGGGTTCTTGTCCGGGGGAATTTCTGGGGGGTCCTCCTCGTCAGACGACCCGGCGCTGGACGACTCCTCATCGCTGTCAGCTAGACAGTATGTCCGCGGCCTGTGCCTGAGACGACAGACATGCACACGGACAAACAGACAGACAGACAGACAGACACATGGGAATTATAGGGGATAGGATGTTCCTGTAATTCAGTGTTTCCCAATCTGGATCCTCTGGGTCCCACAGACGGTCCACGTTTTCGCAAAAAGATGGACTGTCTGGCAGGGAGCGAAAACATGGACCGATTTTGGGTCCCCGAAGACTGGAGTGGGAAACTGCTGTAGTTCATGAATAAAACAAACTTGGTGTTTTGCTTCAAGACAGACTTGAGAACAGGCTTGGGTTTACAGATGAAAGCATTTCTTAGCATCTGGCCTAGTTATGGTCAAGGAGAGCTTTCCGTCACACCTCATGCTATAGACATACACCATCACAGCAAGGCAGGCTAATGTTCAGTTCAATGTAAGTATACGGCACCCAGCCACTCAAACACGCACCTTTTGATCAGGCATTAGAGGATGCCACCTCCTCTTTTTTGGGGTCCTGAAAGAGCAGACACTGCTAGTGTTGGCTAATGAGCTGACATTGTTCCCCAGCCAATGGTTACTCAGAGGCCCCCATGCTGCTGTATAGGTTAGATCTCTAGATCCCTGAGCATTCCGCCATTAGTGAACATGCTTGCCCATAAAATGCCAGAAATAAAACAAAACTGTATATTGTCTTTGCGGAGAGGGAAACCCGACATTCAAAATTAACATCAAACTCCTCTCTCTTATATAAAATAGTTCCCTTCGCCTCACCAACTGTGCCTCAGTAACGGAGCCACTGACTTTACTGACAATGTTGAAAATGTTTCCCGCCGGAAGGTAACGAGCTGGCATGGACTTTTGAACGTGCCCGTCTACTCAGAAACCCTTCTATGCCCAGGACCCTGGTGATTCCTCCTCCTCAAACCCTCTTGTTCCCCATCGTTTGAGGTGCGATCCGCTCCAATTTCAGCAGGGCAAAGCACTTGAGTAAAGCCCAGCTTGATGTCCAGGTAAACAAAAGCCCTTCTGAGCTCACAAAACGTGCAAGCAGTTCAGCCCTCCCCATTCAGAAATGTATTAAGGGCCAGGAGTCAAACTGTTTCTTCTCAGTCAGCATTGTAGGGTTTATATAAAAAGAAAAAAAAACAAGTTTCAATCAAGTTTCATAAACAGGCCTCCAGACAATCCCAACTCACCAGGTGTAGAAAATATCCACAGACGAGTGCGTCCAGAGACAAGAATTAATGCAGTGGGGGAGGGACAAATGTACAGAGACACGTTAATGTGTAACAGTAAATTGGTGACCTCCGGGCCAATCACAGCAATCAGTCCACTATTTAGCATGCACCCAACAGTTTCTGTGCTGTGACATTCTGAAAATGTCACTTGGGGGGGAAAAATGAAGAAACAAAACAAAAATCCCCTCTGTTCTTCACATCATCTAGTTTAATCTTTTTTGGGGCAAAAGAACAATGAAAAAACCAACAAGAAAGGTACTTCTCCCTCCAGAAAATTATGCAATCAAAACAAGACTAAATGGAAAAGTGGGTAATAATAGCTGCTAAAACTGAAAAACACACTGTAATGTGTAGAATGGTTATGCTAACTGGGCTAAAACCAGCAGTTTAGTGACTCTTATTATGGTCCTTACCCATCCTTGCCCAACTCGCCGGGGCGTACTGCGTCTCCCTCCTTCCCCAGGCGCACCAAGTTCATCTTGGTCTCGAGCGTCATCAGGAAAGACCCGTTGTAGGAGATCTCCAGGTCAAACCACAGGCCTGTGCGTGGCGACACGGAGCGGCGTCAGGACATGGATATTTAAAGAGCCAATGTTCCCCGCCGCCCTGCCCAGGGCACCTCACTTTGCTGCAGGAGCAGCTCTCATTTCATGGACGAATAAATGAATATAAACATGAGCCGCCACAAGCCCCCGGCTCCATTTTTAACTGCTCTCGTTTTTCGGAGGGGGAGCCTTACAGAGGAAGTGCAGTGAGCGTGGCCTGAGAGCTTTAAGCTTGGTGGCACCCTCCTCTTCCCCATTACCCCATTCATCGTGGCTCCTGTTCTCCTGTCCCTCCCCTAGTCCCCCCCCCCCCCCAAACTCTTGCCACTCTGTGCGGCTCTTTCCTGCGAGCAAACGGCCTGAGCTGAACTGAGCCCATGCCTGCTTCCAGAACCCGTTTATTCTCATCTCAGATGAGTACCTGGGCCAGGGGGTCTCCTCCTTAGTGCATTTAGCAAAAAGAGAGAAACCCCTCCTCTCAGAATGCTCTTTCCCCAGTTATAAAGGAGGACACTATTCTACATTACTGACATTCTAACGCTGGCACTATCTGGGTCACTTTCCACAAACATGTCTGCCAGGCTCTTCCTCTGCTCGAAATGCCAAGACATTCATATCCTCTGGGACATTAAACCAGGGTCTCTTTTTACATCCATGCCATCTTTCCTTCGAATTATAGCCCATCTCCACAGGACACCTGAGAGGGCATCTACAATATACACACAGTGTACTGGGGAAGAGGCCAAATATCTGCGAGAGAAAGACTGTAGATGGAATACTGACGTTTACATGAACAAGAAGCAGGAGAAAGTAAAAATTAACATAAAAAAAAACATTAAAATGCACATTCTTAGACTTTGGATTATAACCTATAACACTTAAGGCTTAGTGTTATAATCTCTGGACAAGCTTACTTTCTGAATGAAGTAATACCACCCATCAGCCACTAGGGGACACTATAGATTTTTGTGTTTCTTTCCCAGTACACAAATATCTCCTGACAAAAAAGCTTCCACCTTGACCCATGTAACACAGCCGTAAAAGACGAGGGCTGTCTCGCTGTTGAATAATGCCCTGCGATTCCCTCGTCTCCAGCGCCATCTTAATTAACCCCTTTCCAGGCTTTGGAAGGAGACTACGACCTTAACCTGTCCCAGGAGCCAGAAAATCGAGTTCCTGCTTGGTATCACCGGCAGGTGTGTGCAGTCAGGTTGATGAACATGGCGGGCCAGTGTGCGGATATGGAGTTATAAGCTTGCCGGGCCATGTGCTGACTGGATAGAGGCACACCGTTGAGAAGATGCAATCATTCCATCCAGGCATCAGATGACAAACAATGCTGGAAGGGCGGAGAGGGTAGATTGGGGGGCTGGGCGGATTAAGGGGTGCAGATGACCCCCTCGATTATGTTCCCAGAGCCAGGACTGGCAGGAGTGCACCACAGGCCCACCCCACACACCACGACGGTAGTAGACTATCTCCCTAATTGAAGCGAGCTTGCTGGCTGCGTAGTTGGAAGACGGCAGGTCTGTGCAGCCGGTGGGAAGGTGCTTGCCTGGCATTACCCATGACTCAGGTTTCAGTCAATGGCCTCAAGGCTTATTGATCTACAGAACTCGGCAGGCTTCCTCCAGAGCAGGAAGAGAGCAGCCTTGCAGTGAGCCTAAATAGAGAAGCTTTAACATTAGTAATAATTTTCTGCGGCTAACGGTTTGCTGCTTAAAATTATGTACGTGTGAAAAGTTGGGCTTTTTTACTTTTTGTTAAGTTTTGACCTGAAAATTTGGATAACATTATAAAAAAAAAATGTGGCAATCATATTCATGTATTCATCTAAAGCCCAAATTTCCAGGAAGTTACCACCTTGGCCTAAAAGCCACAAGCTGCTTAGCTGTTAGCGAACTGCAGCTAATGCTAATCTAGGAGTGCACGACTCTGGGTACAACAGGTGACCGCTGCTAATTGCCTTACTGAGACCATTATCAGGAAAGTAAATCAATTAACCCAGTACTGCAGGCATTAATGGGGTGCTAATTAAAATGTACTGTGAAACCTGCAGGAGCCTCTCCATCCTGAACCTGGGCTGCGGGCTTCATCTTTAATCCTCAAGTCATTAATTATTTATGGGGACATTTACGGGTGTAAGACAAACCCAAAGGGGACCCTGCAGGGCTTGGGATGAGGATCCCAGTCCTATATTAAGAAATAATACTCTTCTTGAAGCATCGATGAAAGGGAACAGCTGGCGAGAGTCCATACGCTCATCCTTGCGACGGGCTTGGAGCTATTTAGGGAGATATCGTTTCACTTACTGGTGGCCATATTGCCAAGATCGACCAAATCAGCATCCTTCATTACGCATTAAGCGATACTCGCAGTGCATCATTGGTGCCTAGGAGCTAGGAGAGTGGACTCATATCTCCCCTGCCGATCGGTGTGAAATGTGGGATGACACGGGAACCGGAGGCTGGGCGTGACCCAGTAGCTGTGCCATTTGCCGCTCGCTCACCCCTCTTCCCCGCATCTTTGGCTCTGTATCAAGCAGATTTTTCAAATGCTTGTCAAATCACACGCCGTCACTGCTGGGAAAGGGGCCGGCGAGTTTGCCGTACACAACACGTCACAGAAGACACATCCATGGGGGTGGTAGTGGCTGGATTATACTAAAAAGGGAGTCAATATTCCAATGTGAACAACCTCTCCCCCAATTATCATCGCCATGAGAAGAGCCTCACATGGGCTGGGCTGGACAGCAGGAAAGATTCTCAGCAAGATCTTGGCCTTTCTGCTTCCTGCCAGAAAGCGTATCACAACCGAATCCTTTCAGCAAAACGCACGATACCGCTCTCTAGCTCTCTGCTGCCTGTTTGTTTGTCTTTTGAAAGGAAGACATGGCTCTTTTTTTCATGCTGCCTCTGTGTGGTATAGAGTCCCTGTACGTCAGACAGGACGTGGGGTCCTCTGGCTCCAGGCTAAGCGTTCAGCCTGTAGCAAGGTGTCTGAACAGGGCCCTTCAGCGGGGCTCAGTTTGCCCCGGGCTACAAAAGGCACCCCCCCCCCCAAAAGTGCCCGCCTGCCTTGGCCGGGTGGAACTGCCGCACTTGGTGCTTTGACAGTGGAATCAGCAGCGGGTGTCCTCCAGCCCTCAGGGCGACCCCGAGCTAGGTGGGGGCATCACGCAGCTCTCCAGATCTGCGCTCAGCATCCCTGTGCCTGCATGCGTGCCTGCGCGCCAGCTACAGAATGTGATGAAGAGTGTCACGGTAACACAACAGAGCTCGGGAACGGAAGCCAACACGCAATGCATTATGGGACGGAGCCACCATATTGTGTAGCACCGAATCAAAACAAACCCAGCAGACTCAGTGGGCTAGATTCACTGTGCTGCATGCTGTTTGGGATCATGCTTAAAGTTTGTCAAAAAGAAAGGGGACTTAACAGAGAGAAACTCCAACCTGAACTAAATGAATGGTATATGGTGAAATCAAAATCATCGGAAACGCGGATCCATATGAAATCCCTAAAGAGGAACGGATTTGTGACCCCCCTCACGTTTCCCGGTGGGTTTGGTTACCCTGTGTGTGGCGTGAGTGCTACTCAATTCCGAAATTTCAAACAGTTTCGAAATTTTAATTACTTTTAATTGTTTAATTGTCGGCTACACGACCTGGAATTTTATAAAGATTCAAACAGCTATTTGATTTTGCAATTCTTATGCCTGATCGCAAGAGACACCTTGTTTTTGTACGGTTGTCATTCATGACATTGTTCATTTGCACACATATTATTATTATAATGTTATATATAGAGAACTTGACACAGGAGTTCCCTATGTCAGCATTTATGGCAGTCACAACAGTTGGAACAAACATTTATAAATGTTTTTGACAAGTTATGTGGGCTGTCATGATGGGCTTATGTTGGTGCCATGTAGCTGTCAAGAAGCACCCTTAAGTAAAATGTTAGCGAATTTTTAATATACCACCATACCATTGCACGGCTGAAACAACAGTTATAACGCTTCAATAGACAGCAAATTATATAATATTGTTCGCTGCTAGAAGCCCTATGGATCGCTGTGCAGAGTGTATTATGAGGGGACCCCTGTAAACCGTGTGTACCCTTCGCACTAACAGTTAAACACAATAATTCCATTGGATTGACATGTCCGAGAGTGGCCGTACTGTTGTGAGTTGCTATGACGCTGGGAAAATTGTATCATTGTCTCGCAAAGAAGGTGACTATGTAGGAAAGTGATGCATTTTGTGCTGTAATTAAACTTTAATAAGTGCAGAAACTTTTTGAACGTCCCTCATATATATATATATATATATATATATATAGTATATTGATTGACACTTTGCTTTACCGCAACACCTGCTGCACAAATGTGGCCACACAATATGGCAATTCCTACCCATCCGCCCCATAATGCACTGCGGCATGACCTCACATTCCCGAGCTCTATTGCTCCCTTCACCGGCCTCTTAGAGAACTCTAAAGAGTGTTGAGAACTGCCCCGCATCAGGGGCTGTGAGGCGTGTCAATGGCGAGGCAGATCGGATCGGGCTGGGTTAGGCAGCAGGGTGCGTGTGCTGCCCAGTAATTGCAATGTAGCTGACGTTACCATGGTTCTGTTTGTGGATAATGGCTCGTGATGCCCCCCCACCCCCGCCCCCGCCCCACTCCCGGGGGTGACTAATCAGACAGGAATACTGGGGGGCTTTGTGTCTCCCGGCTGATTCTGTAACACTGAGATCCACAACAGTCAACTGACTACAACAGCAGCAGCAACAAAGGGTGTTTATTTATGTTCAAATCAGTTTCCAAAACAGAAATATTGTTTACCTATTAATGGACATGGTCAATCATCACATTTAGATTAATTATTTCATGGTAGAGTACAATAAAACCTTTTAGTACTACACCCAAAACTAACCCATGGTAGACCTTGGTACCACCTGACTAGAAGGCCATTAGAACCCGTCGGCTATGGCCTATAGGAGAGTGCGAGCACCAATAACAGCCATCCTACCTTAACCTTAAGTTCAGCCTAACCTAAATCTTCCCTCCAAGACATTCATGGCTGTTGGTAACGAGAACCATGAATGTTTGACCTTATTTAATTGAATTAACCAAAAATGTGCCAAAAACAAACAGTTAATATCCCCATATTAGGCCGTCCACACATGAGAAGCCCAACATTGGCTTGCTGGGACTTACCTTGATGGTCCACAGAGGGTTTAGATGCATGCAGGATCTTGGGGACGGCTACACCCATGTCCAGCTCGGTCAAGGTCAGCTCGTTCATGAAGTACGGTAGCTGCGACACAACCAGAAGCCCATACACTTCAAAGAGAGCCAGGGCTCAACATGGCCGAGAGCTAGCTGAGATCACAACATCACAGCTTTGGAATAGCGGGAGAGCAACAAGCATGAGTAACTAAGGGACACCGGTTTATTCAAAATGCAGCTTACTGAAAGGTCAAAACAGGAATCAAACTACTCGTAGTTTCCTGGGGCACATTGTGGAACTATGAATGAAGACAACCACATTAGAATGATTCCAAAGGTCCTGTGCAGGACAGACATGGTGATATTTAAAAGCCCCTGTCTGACATTTAAACTCCACCTGCTCTAATCAGATCCGTACTCATCTTCAGCTGTCTGCCAAGTTCTAGTCCTGTCCTGTCATAGCAACTTGGGATTGCGTCCTAGCCCACCAAGCTCCACAGAAAGCACTTCCACTGAGTAAACCATCATTTTGGTCCTTCTCAAGTACACACGAGAAACCTGACATCCCTCGCAAGACAAGGGGCAACTGCTCAGATGCAAAAGACAGACAGAACAGGCTTCAGGCACTCACCCTGATCTTGCTGAGCTTCATCTGGATTTTTTTGGATACCATGTCAGCCCAGTACTTCTCCCCCAGGAAGTCCCAGAAGATTCGGCCAACCAAAGCATTCACCCAAGTCACGGGTTCATCCTGAAGCCCGGGGCGAGTGGGCAGCTGGGAAAGTAACACAGGGCAGATGTGAGGTGATGTTAGAATGAAGAGAAGTCCTTTTCCATGTTGACAAAAATGAAAGACGCCTGACAAAGAGGGCTGAAGGAATTAATTCTGTTCTGCAGGGGCACAGTTTCCCCAATTTTAACCACTCGATTTTCCACTACAAGGAGAGTATGTAAAAGGAGGTAATGGACAATGAATCATTGTCTTTATCTTTGATGTGCTCATTTTAAACCTTGGATCAGCCTTAACTTGATGTGACACAAAGCAGAAGGCTGAAAATCAGCTGGAAGTACACAAGCTCATTCCACTCCGGGCTGTTCCCACCAAGCATACACACCCAGCCCGCCCCAGAGCAGTCCAGCTACCCTGGTGAGGGGTTTCTGCCCTCGGTACCTTCTTGCCCGCTCCGGGGCTGCTCTCGGCACTGTGGACGGAGCTGCCAGCGGGGCTGCCTGGCTGTGGGGGCACGTATTTGGCCATGTAGACTTCGTAGTCCAGCAGCATCTTCTGCCGCACGCCGCCGGTGAGGTCCTTCTGCCGCGGCTGGCTGGCCAGCAGCTCGTCCAGGCTTCCCCTGCTGCTGCTGCGGCTGTGAGTGGTGAGCATGGCTGCGGGACGGGACGAAGAGTGCCGCGGTGAACATTCGCACGTCTCACGTGGCCTCTGCTTCCTACTCAAGGTACGAACATGTTCAGCATGAGCCAGCAGCCGGCGCAGCGGCAGACAGGCGGCGGACTGGTTAGCCCGAGTCTCAATGGCAACCGAGGGCCAGGCTTGGGCTGCTGACCAGCTGGCTACAATCGGGCTATTATCTTGGCTGGGCTCAGCCTGGAGAGACAGCTGGGAATGAGGCATGCCCCCATTGAGTCCAGAACCTCTATCCACTTTGAAAACACCGATATAAGTCTTACCAGCTGCAATAACAACCATTTTTCTTGCAATGCCACAATTTAAACTCCTGGATCGAGCCTAGTGGCATTTCTGGGGAAGGTAGATTCATGTGTATTGTATTTACAGCCAATAGTGGGCTACAGTCATGTTAAAGGATTCATTTTTTGTGGTACTCACCGTGCCCCCCTGCCTGGCCATTGCTCTCTGTGTACCACTGGCTAGATGTCCATACCTTTCCACCACTACATCCTACAGGTACTTGTAAGAAAATAAACACTATTTGCCCCCCCGCTGCTAAACAGAGAAAAGGAACTTTGGTGTTAACACAGAATTGAACCACCTGGAGTCCCTCATGTAGGGGCCGAGGATTATACTCATGCCTCTGTCCAAATCCATGTAGGCGGCCAAAGTACACAGTCATTATTGAGGGTTTGTGTCACATGACCCTCAACGCCCAACATGCTTAATTTAACCGCAGCAGCCCTAGTGACTTAATTATGTAAAAGGAACCAACAACTTCAAAGTATGCACACCCTGCTTCCACTATGGACAGCCTGATCAGATTATTCAGGGCGACTTTGCTACACCCTGTTTGCATTTCCTTAGAACACGAGTGTGACCTTTCAAGGCCAAAAGCACCTGGCTTCCTCATTTTTCCGTCGTCGGTCCCGAGCCTATGCTAATGCTAATGCTAATGCTACCCGGCTATTAGCTAAATCTAGCGCAACACAATGTGTCCACTGAGATAAGCTCAAGATGCATGAAAAATATGCAGTCAGCTACTGACTCATAAAATATGTTGTTTTTTTGTTTCACAGAGATGCTCAGTGCCTGCAGGCCAGCGTCAACAGCGAAGAAAGCTGCACAAGGACAGCTCAGTGACTTTAAACAAGACTTCATTGTTAGCGCGCATTTTGCGGTGGACGTAGTGGGAAATGGTATGAAATGTGTCACGCGGAAAGTTGGGGGGGAGGGTGTACAAGGCGCGAGCCGTCGGATAGAAACCAACCGGGTACGGAGGTCAAAGTACACAGCGAGCAGATCTTACCCATGTAATGAGGCGAAAGCATCAGAGCAACGACAAAGGCTACAAAAGTAGCTGCTACACAGCCCCCAGGCTCTGCCGTCAGCCTAAAGTATCTACATTAGACCATGTCACTAGCGGTACCCCTTTCTAATGTGTAACATCCAGCACAACAGGCTACACTTACACGACCGATACATCAAAATGTGGTCGTCACAGCTCTTCCCCCCGTTACGATGTCTCAGCTGACTAACGTCGACGCGAGGCGTGCACCTGTCCCTGCCTAGTTTGAGGCATGGCTCTCAGAGCTCAGGAATATTTGTGTTTCATCATCTGCTTGGCCACGCACGCACGCACGCACGCACGCGCGCGCACGCGCACACACACACACACACACACACACACACAAACACACAAATGGATGCAGCTTCTTTCCTCATTGCTCTCCCTCGGTTCCCTGCAATGCCGACTGGATCAGCGGGAAAAACGTGACCTTTCAGCATTCCTTAACAAGCCTTGCTGGTCCAGTAAAACAGGTTTTCCCCACTCACAAAGAAAAAAAAAAAAGCAAAATTGAACAGAGGACCGGATATGTGTAGGACTTTGGACTCTCTAAACCCCCAGATCCAAGATCTAAACCCCACGCCTGAGCCGCTGAGGGTCAGCGTAAGGGGCCGCCTGCACACTTACCACTCTTGCTTGCAGGAAGACCAGTGGGCTTCTTGGCCTCTGATTTCAGCTTGGATGCTGCCAGTATCCGTCGGAACCATTCCTCCTTCTCTCTACCCGTCCTCCCGAAGAGGTAGAGGGTCTGCTCCTTGGGGGCCGACGCCCGCACCCCATCCTGTGTTGCGGGGGGCCTCTTGGCGTCCTCCCCCGTCCCGCCTGCCTCCTTCTCTGCAGGGGTAGCTCTCTCTTCCCCGGCGTCCCCCTTGTCCGCTTCCGCCTTGGACATGAAGTCGTCCTGCTTGCCCAGCTCGATGCAGATCGGGTACTTTTTGTTCCACACTCTCTTCCTCGCCAGACTCGGGGGCATCAGATATATCTTTTTGAGAAATCGCATGTTTCAGAATGAGACTCTTGCCAGCAAAGGAAAAGCTTTCATCTCCCACACGCTACTAGGAAGCCAATGACATTTGGAACAAGTTATACACTAGAGAGAAGGGCATGTGAAGGACACCGTGTTAAAATTCATACCCGACAGCAAAGCAATAATGCCACTGCTTTAAATATTTCATACAGCCACTCGAAAGTTGGTTTATAAGGAATTCTATGCTGTCAGAGAGCAAAGGGGAGCAAATCGCCATATCATGGACAAACTTATCATACCCTCAGCTGGCCAGATTAAATCAGCTGATGGGGTTTGTTTAGCATTGTGAGAGGTCCCTATCAGTACCAATTTCGAGATCATAATATCAGCTCTGGGGTCTTGACTGCACAACCCTGTACTTGAGTATTCAGACAAACTGATCCCTAATATACAGTAATTAACAGGCACTGGGATAGACAAACATGCCAGGCAGAAGTGCAGGTGACTGTTAGTTCCCCAGAGCCTAACTGCTTAGAAAACATAACCTATTCTTAACAAATCCAAGGGAAGTCATTCACAATATGTTTCTGCTGCTCCAAAGGTATGTGATGAAACCGACAGGCTAAGGCAGGGGTAGGGAACCTGATCCATGAGAGTCAGTGTGGGTGCGGGTTTTTGGGATGACTTTTGAATCAGCCAATAAGACTGGATCCCCAGGACAGGAACTGACAACCAATGCTTTATTACTGGCTGATTGAGAGGTCATCCCAAAAACCTGCACCCACATCGGCTCTCCATGGATCAGGTTCCCTACCCCTGGGCTAAGGGTCGCTGGAAAGACCAGCAGTTAAGATAACATCATGACGACTCCACCTGCACAAACCCAAGCTGCCAAAATAAAGAGTGGAGCCACCTTGCTGTCAGTCAGGTCGTAGATCTTCTGGCTGATGTAGGTGACGTCCGGCTTTGGCTCATTGAAGGTGGCGCGGCGGGCGATGTTACGGTTGGGCTTGGAAAGGCGGAGGGTGGAGCCGTCCAGACGGACAAACACTGAGTGGGTCAGAGTGGCGTGGTACGTCTCGGGATCATAGTTGTGGATCTCATTCATCCAGCCCTGGTTACACGGGGGAAGAAGTGAGGACTGAGAGCATGTCATACGGCACGGCATTTTCACGCTTTCAAAAGAGCCACTAACACCAGAACAGATGGAAGCATTTCAGGTCCAACATACCATAAGAACTATACAAACGATAGGAGGCCATTCGGCCCATCAAGCTCGCTTGGGGAGAACTCAACTAATAGCTCAGAGTTGTTAAAATCTTATCTAGCTCTGATTTAAAGGAACCCAAGGATTCAGCTTGCACTACGTTATCAGGAAATAAGAACATAAGAACTATAAGTATGCACATGCCTTAAAAAGAACTAAAAGCTTCACTAGGAAATGCCACCAGGAAAACTAATACACACTTATGCCTATATCTATCTTGAAGACTTAAGACTGTAAAATAAAAATAAAATAAAAATAAAAATAAATACAAATAAATAACAATAAAAATAAAAACAAGCACACCAAGAGCAGTATGGCAGGGCAATTTAAAAAATAAGCCCAAACCTACACAAGGTATGAAAGTATGAAGGACCCTTGTATAAAAACAATACAAGCAGCTTTAAAATTAAGGTGACCCCAAACTTTTCTGTAGGCCTTGTGCAATTAAGCTGTACAGAGGGAAGCAGTGTTACTATAGTTTTTAGTATATATAATTTAAATTTTCCGTTCCTTAGTTTACAGTGTGGTTTTGTTCGTTTTAATTTTAAAGATATATTTCTATTTAGTTTTTATACATTTTTGTTTCAGTCTAAGCAATTTTATTTCTAGGGATAGGAAAATTCGTACCGTGCACTGCACCTTACCACGTTGGGCACCGGGCACATTTACACGCTGCTCCATAAAATTACCCTTACCCACAAATAGCCCCAGTGTTTGCATTCAGAGACTTTGACAGGAAATTAATCTTGGAAAAAAGGCCAAAGGTGACACTTTCGACAAACTATGGTACCGAATGTGAGACTGACTGCAGACCATAATACCCAGCAACAAAATAACAATAGATAAATGCAAAAAATTGCATTGCACTGGAATAAGAAACTGGAGAAGTGAGAGAAGCAGAGAAGTATCAATTGTAGGAGGAGCTGTTGTAGCTATTGTGTCATTACTGGCTGCAGAAAACTAGCTCAGAATCTTGGTGTTCAGTTACTTAAGG
>JAODKN010000093.1:8680933-8707632 GCA_026774425.1 Petrocephalus zakoni
TACACACACACAGACCCAGACACAGAGACACACAGAATATCCATCCACCCATCCACCCATCCATCTATCTATCCATCCATCCATTTGTCCATCCTGGTTCTCTTGGTCGGGGTCACAACACAGGAGAATAGAATTCTTCAATTTTACATGTTTTAATGTTTTATTTATAAGAGCTGAAAAGAGGTAAATATTGACAAAGAAAACCATTATCAGAGAAACCTCTCCCTTTGCCCACGGCTGCCTGATGTGCACTTTGGACCCCTGATTAGTGAGGGCTTCACACCTACACAAGTCACGTGACTCCAGCGCCTGGTCACCCATGGCGACCATGGGGAGCAGACGGTGGGCAGAGTCGGGTGTGAAGAACTTCGCCCAATTAGCCACATCATCGCGATGACATCACAGGCCGGCACAACACAGCCATACAAGAATAGCACTCTGTATAGGAGGACAGAATGCCGGGGAGAACGGAGCGAGAAGCTTCTCCTGCAGGAGGCTGTGGGAGGCGACTTCATCTGCCCCTTCCATTTGAAAGCAGAGAGATGTGAAGCGCCGACTTAGTCACGGGTCATTTTGGTGGTGACATTGCTGCTACGGTCAGATTCTTATGCCGAACGCGTCCATCTGGCCGGAACACGGTCAGCCCAGGAACCGCGGTGCCCAGGCCCTCGCTCTGCTGTTTGCTCAGCTGACTAACAGCTCCTGCTTTGAGGCGCCGTTAATAATTTACAGCCACGCAACGCAATCAACGACTGCCAGCATGAAGCAATCATAAAGAGGCGATCTCCCACAGGGCGGCTGCGAAGGCGGCTTTGGGAGAGGAAATGACAGAATCACATGATTGTGCCAAGAAACAGTCCCTCAAATATTTAACCGGAGAAACAGCCAATGCATTCTGTAATGTACGAAATGCATTGTGATGCGCCGAATGCGTGCGCCGAACCGCAATCCCATATTGCCAATATCACGAGATTGTTTTATTCAATCTACTGCGCATGATTTTGCCACCTACAAAACATCTCACGTCTCCCAAAGACGTTTTCCTCTTATACAACAATAAACTTTGCTTGTTCTGTATATCAGCTTCAATAATGATTTAAGACTTTATATATAGGTTCTGCTGTGTGAAACGTGTCAATTGGAGTGGATTTACCCAGGGTGCATTATGGGTAATTCTGTGTCAGTGGGGATGATGACACAGGTGTGTAGGAAGTGTCACTGATTAACAGCCCCAATAAACAGCAGCTGACTAGCCTGAAGGAGGACTCAATCCTGGGGGGTTAGATGTCATATCTGTAATGATGCTTCTGCACTCAAACTCTCTAGCCTCAATTTTTTAATTACAGAAACTGAATCAACAACTGTTAAAAAAATTAGGCAGGGTCTTTCGTTTATCTAAGGGTCTGATATAGAATGATAAAATAAGAGGGATCTGCTTTCTCATTCAATTTGGAGGACAGATTTTGAGCAGTTTGGGGGTAATCTTGCTGAGTTTTAATTAATTTGTCCTGCCTTTCCTGGCTAAGACGTGACCACTGCAGATTATGACAGGCAATGCAGGGTTTTTAACGCAGGTTAGCACGAAACATCTCATCTAATGATGCCTAACCACAAACAGCTTTGTGCATATCCAACCCCAGTGACGCACACCAAGGCACCTATATGCGTATTTTATAGACATTCATTACGGATCGCGATAGATGGACTCAACTTGCCGGCTATGGGCTGGACCGCAGTTAGCCCAGATGCGTTTTGTTTACATACATGTACCAAGCTTGCCTGTGGATTTGTGAGCTGAAGCGTTTAAATAGGTTAGGGTGGTATGATGGCATTACGGTATACCCCGGTACTTAGAAATCCCACAGATATTTTTAATACCATAAAAAATAGACGGTCCTCTTTCTATGATAAGGAGATGCCGTATTGAAGCGATGTATTGTAGTGTACAGTATTTGCTGTGATTGGCGCTTCAGTTAAGCGTATGCACAGGTTAATGTCACAAAAACAAAATGCGCCGTGAATGCACTGAACTGTTGCAGAATACGCAGCATACATGGATCTTAGCGCCCATACGGCCACAGACCGGGCAATAACAGTGCTGTCAATAAACACAGGTTTTTTTTTTTTAACTCATCAACAAGGAGCCATCTCCTTGTTTCCCTAGAGCTCAGGTTCCACACTAATGAGCCCATCTGGACTCTTTCTGATTTTGGAGTTGCCTACATGATTGACTTTTTTTTTTTTGTTCTTTTAAATACAATTCAGAAACTGCATACCGGGATGAAATGTTTAGGCTAACCCTCTCCAGTTTGGTTACAGATCCACAGTGATGACATGATGCCTTTATGTCTAACAAAGCTGAGTGGCAGTTTCACCTGCACGGCTTTTCTGTAACGTTTGAGATGACTATAGTCAAAACATAACAGGCTGATAAATATTTGTAAACTCATTTACATAGTAAACTGAATATTCAAATAAAAATATTTTTCTTTAAGTCTGCAAATCAGAGAATATTTGGCCGTTACAGTCTTTGAACTTCCTGTAATTCACTATAATGGGAACAAGAGCCATAACTGCAAATCACTGTAATTAAGAGCAGACAGCAGTGTCAGCTGTAGAGGGGGAAAGGGAAGTAGCTCTGATCTCACGTGGAGGCGGCCAGACTGGACCGGACCAGCCTGTCTAGGTCAGGCTACTGAAGTGGATCCGATCATGTGTGGACCCCAGCTGTGTGTGGTACTGTGAGGCGGGAGAGGGGAGAAGATGACTGGTCATCACCAGCCGTACTGCTCCAGCTACATTTATTTTATTCGGGGTCAGTCAGTCCCTGGGGCAATTAGGGGTTAAGGGCCTTGCTTAAGGGCCCAACAGTATAATCACTCTGCCAGATATGGGATTTAAACCACTGACCTTCCGATCACAGGCACAAGGTCCTAACCTGCTGTGCCACACAGCACTTCCAGGTGGCCAGAGCAGGAAGAGTCCTGACCATTCCCCACGAACACCAACATCCGGGGCCAATTCAAGCCGGGATATGTACGGAAAACCATCCAGAGCAGCAGGTCCAGAAGCTACTCACGACCCACAAGTGGCCTACCCTGTCGCAGATACCCAGCGCACGGCGGCTTTTCGGGAATTCGAGGAAGACGGGTGGATCAAGCGACTCCTCCAGTGCATGAGGACCACCGTTTATGGTAATGTGATGCCCCCCCCCCAAGAAGACCACATGCAAAAAGAAATGATAAATATTACGGATGAGGGGGGTTGATGAAAGAGTAGGAAAGAAAAAAAAAACAGCATAGGCCCTTTGGTCAAAAGACGGCTGTAAAAATCCCTAGAAGGTAACAGACTGTCCCAGTGTCTGGGCCGCCGAGAGGGGGGGTCCATCTGCGCGGCTCGACACCCCGCCCCCTCCTGCCGGGACCCTGAGTCACACACAGCAGAAGGGCCATCCAAACAAGCCCCACGGCCCTGCGATTGCCCCGCCCCTCCGCCCAAAGCAGACATCTCTTTCCGATGCCGATTCCGATGTGGGTCGGATTTGGACCCGAAACCGAGCACTGGGGTAGTACAAAGGGGGTACAGTGAGGGCTCGTCCGAAGATGGCCCACCTCTAAATCACGTTTTATCGGGCAGTTAATTAAGTAAACCGTCCACTACTTCAAACAAGTTTAACTTGGTCTTAGGGGGTAATGATTTAACTATCCGAGAAGACTCAGAGGGAGACAGAGAGCAGAAGCACATGCCAGACGGGTGGAGGGTCGGGACGTGAGGATGATGCAGACAGGAGCTGGCAGAAAGGAAGGAAGACATCCTCCTGTTTGGGCTCCACTGCAAAGGGTGACTCTGAAAGTCAAGCATTAGGATCTGGGTTTATGTTGCCCAGTATCAGTGAACAATGTAATACAGCAGGACCATATACAGGAACAACAAATGAGGAACAGGTGAAACGGTCAAATCTGCTCATCAATGTGGCATTCACCCCAGCCCCCCCTCCCCCCCCCCAGTTCAACAAATTCCTATGAAGGGCTCCATTTCCTACCAGATATCAGGCGGCACACTGTGACCCAAATACCCGCATCAAAGCGAGGCGGGGGGAGCTCCTTTGACGGCGCACTGTGACAATGGGAAGGAGCACCGTCTTAACACCATCCTCACAACAGTGAGGGGGCATTACAGCCCTCTGCAGGGTTCTGCAGGGTCCGTCTTCAGAATCAGGTGCCTGCACGATCTGTCCCAGCCATTTTGGAGAGGCTCAGACGGAGACACAAAGACAGCTTCTTTCAAAGGGATGCTAACATCACCAGATGAGATGTGACTGATGCTAATACCATGCGGGCTCTGATCTGCTCGGCTCCTTGGTCCCCACTAATGTTCTCCATTCATTGGGCTACTGAAGGATAAACATCACCCAGTAAAATACAGCCATCTCTAAGCTAGGATGAACAGGTGAAGAAAATTGGACTGGACCGGAACCCTTTTTTACCACACAACACAAAAGCAGGGCTGACAGAACCAGAGTTGTGAGGCAGGGCCCCAGCATGCAAGCTGAGATAGGCAGAGACCAGGACTGCAGGGGGCAGGGGGGAGAGAACATGCTGTGAACAGCAGAAGCCACCTTGATATGGTGCGTCAGTGTGGGTGGGGGGCAGTGCTGAGATTGGCCAAGGTTCCAGGAGGGGCCAGAGGTGGCGTGCTCTTCAGGAAACAGGATGGCATGGCCATCGTGAGTCAGGTGGTGTATAAATAAAAGGTCAAGCACGCGCCAGGTGGGCGGTCGAGCAATGGCACGGCACGTCCCTGCCATTTTCGGGACAGGGCTGCTCTGATGTGGACGCCATCACACTGCGGTCTTCACCAGAGGCCACATGGAAGCTTGTGTATGCGAAACCGTCTAAGGATGATGTCACAGTGAATCACTATGCTGCAATTGGATGTTTTTTTTGGGGGGGGCAGTATTTGACACCCAGTAAGAGAAAAGAATCTGTTGGGCATGAATGCTTCTACACAGTAATGCACAGTCATACAAGCACTCAGTCGGTGGATTATAGAAAACTGAACACACACACACACGCAGACACTCTGTCATGTGACTCCACAATGAATTACTCAACAGCTTTCTAAAAAAGAGAAGGGAAGGAACGGAGAGGGAGAGTGGCAAGAGGAAGATGGAGGGTGACGGCTACAGCCCGGGGCCTGGGGGGGGGCCCCGCACACGCGTTTAGGGATGTTCACTGACGACTCATGCCGCTGCTCCACGGTTGAGCCTGACATGCTCACGGACGCAGCCAGGCAGAAAAGAACAATGGTTCACGCAGGAGGAGCCTGTTAACGGGCTTTGGATCGGAGGTGAAATGTCTCACTGGGAAGACGGGGCCTAAAGAGGCGGAAGGTATAAGGCAATAGAGCAAAAGAGGGAAGCTTTAGCAAGAAAAGCAGCGGGGGACCATAATGCTGCAGGAGAGCGGTGTAAGGTGGCATGGGGTGGGGGGGCGTCTGCCCCATCTGGTGCCCACTGATTGCCTGGTGAGGGCGACTCCAGACAAGGACGACGCTTCCAGGTACAACCAGCCAAAAAAATAAAATTAAAAAATCAGGACAGGAGACAAAGTCGATCTGCTTTTTAGCGGTGGCCTAAGTTAAAGCGTACCTAACCGCAGAGATCATTCAGTCAATTCATCAAACTTCAAGCACAAACAGGGCTTGTTCAACATTCCCCCGCATTACTGTAATGACAGCGTGTGCGTTTCTGCCAAAATGTCATTTCACGCTATTTCCTTCAAGTGTCAGAGGTCCTTCTCTGTCGAAGAATTCTGAACAGCATGGAGAAACCCTGGAAAAGTCTAAACAAAGGTTAGCACTGCCCAAATAGAAAGAAGAAAAAGAAAAAAAAAAACACCCCCTGAACACTAAATTCCACTTCTAAGATCTGGGAGTCGACTTTGACAACACAGTAAGCAAAAGATCATCTGCAGGATGAGATGATTTCAGAAAAAAAGATCTGCAAGACTGCAAGAGTGGGACTCTACGTCCAACAGCCCTGAGACAGGGAGAGAGTCCCTCACGGAGACACAGAAACAGATGACAGCCAGATGAAAAAACAACAGCTCAGAACATTTAATTCACAGCATAAAAATAA
This sequence comes from Petrocephalus zakoni, assembly GCA_026774425.1. Taxonomy (NCBI): domain Eukaryota; kingdom Metazoa; phylum Chordata; class Actinopteri; order Osteoglossiformes; family Mormyridae; genus Petrocephalus; species Petrocephalus zakoni. The sequence goes on from JAODKN010000093.1 coordinate 8,687,073, forward strand.
GAGGATGAATGCGGACTAAGGCCTAAAAGTTAGCGCGGAGTCGAAGGGCATCTGGTTGAGCAGAATTCACCAGCTCACTCAAAAAAGGGAGGAAGGATTGGACAGACAGACAGGCCGAGGGGTCCAAAAGGCTAACTCGATAGGCTTTGGCCGGCCATGCCTCCAGGCTCTCCAGCAAAGCAGGGCGACATCGCGAGGGCAATCACATGATATTATAAGAAAGCCTCACCCCTCAAAATGACTGCATACTCCCCAGATAGACACCCGGGGCAAGACTTCCGACTTCCTGTTCTTCTCAAGGGTTCATGTGAGAACAGCACATTAGAGGTCGCAGTTTAATGACCGTGAAACAATCCTAATGCCACGGCTGGCTGGGAAGCGCTTTCTGAAGGGGAAGAAGTCGGGAGAGTGCTGACGTTTAATCCGCCATAATGGATTGGCAATTTTTCCACTCGGTAATAGGGCCAGACTGTGCAGTCACCAGACACAGACATAGGGGTGAGGAACAGCAGCGGCCTGGTTAGAGATGGGGCGTCAAAGTACTTAGGCAGGGGCGGGGGAAGGGGAGTCAGAGGTCACCCTAACGCCCCCCCGTCCTTCCTCATATCTGCCATGGCTTGTTCCCATCAGTCCTAAGCTTTCAGCCAGAGTGATGACGTGCAATATCTCTCAGAACAGAGCGAATAAAATGCAGCAGTAATGCAATAAGCGAGGGTAGCTGTCCAAATTATAAAGAGTCTGAAAACATCCATGCTGTGTTTATGGGCTACATGGGTCAGACCCACCATAAGGGGGCGGTTCAGAACAATTGCAAGGGCTCCCGAGTGACCATAAACAATTTGGAACATACTTGGATTGGTCTGGGTTGGGGGCCCCAGCATAATATGCTTTCATGTGGCCCGCAATCTCTAACACCGGATTCGCTGGCTGACCGACCCATGCTGCTGCCTGCCTGGCTCTGGACGAGAGCCCAAGCCGCTGCGCTCACCTCAATTAACGGGCACGGCCGGCACCGCTTCGCCAAAGTGGCCTCATTATGCTTGAATGAGGTACACGGGCTGGCCGGCGTCCCGACAAGCCCCGGGTGCTTCCGCGCCCGGCTCGGGTTCCCTCTCTCCTGATCCCGCTCCGCCGCTCCCCGGCTGCGGGAAGTGCGTCACAGCAAGCCCCCGGGCCAAATGAGCCACCCACGCCCGTTTCTTTTTAAAGACTTTGGTGGGGGGGGGGAGGTGGTGGTGGTAGATATTTACAGACACATTGACTCGCCCAAGTACAAAACACTATTTTACCTGTAACCGAGAAAGGGAACAACACACAAAAATCAATTCCCATTATCAGGCCCTTTGGCTAAGCTTGCTTTAGTTTGCGTGACCCTCGTATTTATTCACTAACGTGTGCCGCACAGACTTCACATGGTCAGCACAGGGCCCCGAAGCGGCAGATGTGCCCGAGATGCACTGGCAGGCGGCTGGGGCATATCACAGATGCAGCTAACCGGCTCGTCCAGGTGACTCCATAGCAAAAGGTGCTGCTGACCTATGCCAGAACCTCACTGCCCACCTTTGTTGTTTTGGAGTCCTGTCATGCTGGCTGGCACAGGATGAAATGGCCTTATTCAGCCCGGATGAATCAAACGGGTGTGACTATCAGAAACGCCCGTGATCCCTTTAAATACACCCCCGCCCAACCCCAAAGGAAGATGCCTGTCCCCAGATTGTTAGTGAGGACACCTGTGCACTGTGGGATCATGGGAATTCTGCCACACAGCTTCAAGGGGTCTGTACTTGTGAGGGTCATAATGCCCCGACTGGGACCATGTGATACTGACCAGGCTCTTCACGCCCTCCTGTCCCCACCACCACCCCCCGCTGTTTATCTAAAGGACGGCAGTGTCTGTGTTCATCCTGCCCGGCAGACAGCGAATGAGCAAGCAGCTGCTGCTCCCAGCCCTCGTGGCTCAGCTCGCTGGGCCTGTTACTCCGGCCCTACGGCTAGTGGCATGCGCTGCCCGTCATCGTTTCCGGGCGCACTGCATTCTTGGGGTGTGTGCTATTCCTCTGCTGAGACTGCCAAGCCTCTCAAAGGCCTTCAGAGAAGGAAATTTACATCATCCTGAAAGGGGACAAGACTGACAGATCAGCCACTAGTTGCTTCTTAAATTGAGCCTGTCCTTTCTTGAGGACACCGGCGCCGTCAGAAGAACTTCTCAGCGGGAAGACTGAGTGGAGTAAGAACAAGGAGCCTAAAGTTCTTCTAGAATCTTCTAGTGTTTCCCAATCTAGTCCTCGGGGACCCCCCAGATGGGAAACACTGCTCTAGTCTAACTAATCATATATTCATTCTGAAATTCGCCTTTGTTCCATTATTTCAACAGCAGAGTTAAAGAAAGGCCCCGTTTTACATAATAAGCAAAAGAACTTCTAATGTCCACTAGTTAGATACACCTTAACTGGAAGCATAACCAGATTTACAGTTCGACAAAGGGCATATACTGAAGAAACTGTTAACTTTTGAAGCTGGGATTGTCTCATTGGAGATAAAATAAATGTAGGCTTCGGTGTATTACAGATTTTATTACATTTGACCTTTGAACATTTGTATCCATCCACAGCAGCTGTGATCATGTGGCAGTCAGCAGCTTAGCGTTTAGCCAATTCATCTGAGTTTTACTGTGATATAAATTTAAAGGCTACATTTCTATGAACTGCGAGATAACTAGTAACAATATAATAATCAAAAATCATTATCCCCTTTAAAACACCCTGGTTTACAACAAGAAACATTGCCTTTAAAATGTCGTAGAGTGAGATGCCAGGTCCTCTCAATAGAAGAAAATTGCCCACGACAGGAGCCAAAACATCAGTGTCATTACAGAGAATCGCATAAAACCAAAAAAATTTGCCACAGGCTGCTGGCAGCGGGTCACTTCCACGCCAACGACAACAGCATCATTCACTGAAGACCTCAAGCTACATGATATCTATGGATACAACGTTACTCTTGGATGCTGGAGACTTGAGATGATGAGGATGAGGGACAAAATATCATACAGAAGGTTCTCTTAAACACTGCTTACAAAAAAGGAGCAACGCACTTAATCACTTAATATGACACATGCTGCAAGACACACATGGAATGAATGCAAAAAAGCCCAAGGCCACAGGGATGGAAACAGCACCACAATGTGACATTGTGTGAATAGTTTTCTGCTCTCATCATGGTATTACTGTGGAAACAGGTTACCCAAGTAATACTGACAATGAATCGGTAGGCATGGCAGAGAGGGACCGACTTGCAAAGTGGCATCTGGGAATATTAGCGCTTACTTAGCACAGTGCTAATAACAGCCATAGTGTACAAAGCATCAACAGTGTACAAATGCTAAATCTCTAAGGAGAGGCCACACTGCACTAACAAACACTGGCAGTCACATGACCCGTTCCCAAGCTGAATTAAAACCAGGAAAAATGTGCACGACCAAATTAGCGCCTTAACTGATTAAGGCATCAAACGTGTGGCCTTAAAAATAGCACAAGCTGGCAGATGGCAGGAGTTCACAGCCCCCACTGCTCGACTGACTATAATGCAGCCATTCCTTCGGATAGTTGCTGCGTTCCATTTGCCCTCGGAACTTGGATTCCGAGTCGGATTCCGAGCTTTGAAGCCGGAAGTGACGACATGCTCGCTCCCGTTTCTCGGAAATCCGAGAAATATCTCGGAGCAGCCAGAGTACCTAGAGTTTCAGATTCAAGATGGCTGCTCAGTGGCATTTACATTTTTAAGCACTTTGGGGCTGTTTGAGTCAACTTCGTAAGCTGTGTGCACCGTACAGTGTTATGGAAGTCGATAGATGTGTTGCTACGGTCATGTTATACATGAAATACTGCATTATGTGTCATTTATCTACTGGCAATGCTAAAGAATTGTTTGGTCCATGTTGCAAACAAATGACTAGTCGAACCATAGGTTCGCAGGATCTGCGACTCGAGCCGAAAAATGCTGATAAAAAGACTAGATGCGTTAGGGTATGCCTAGCTTTAACCTTATCCGAGTTCTAGCTTCTGTGGCAAATGGAACGCACCCGACTCGAGTTTTTAGCGGATGTGACGGCAACCGAAACTCGGATCCCAAGGCAAATGGAACGCAGCAAGTTATGAAGTCTAGCCTAATGTTAGGATTCCATAATGCGGCAAAACGCAACATGTAGCACTTGGGGGCAGGCGTGCTGAAAAGCAGGCCTAAAGGGAATTCACTTGAAGAATAGAGCTGATGATAGAGTTGGGGCGGATAAAAAAAAAAAACACTCCCAAAAGAGAAGCATTGACAAGCTGTTGACTGGGGGACTGCACCTGCTGGGCTGTGTTCAGCCAGTCACACGGAAGAAATAGGCACGCTTTATGTGCCGACTTCCCTGGCAGCCAACCAGGTGCAGGGGAACAGGTGAATGACCAACCAGGCATGCCCTCCCATGTTGGAGGCAAGGGGGAAAAAAACAGAATTCAATAACCTGTCGAGAACGAACAGCGGCCGTACATCTAGCTACGTACAGAACATTTAGCATCATCACTCAAATGAATAGTGGCCCCCTTTTTTGCTCTAAGAGGATTTTTTTTTTACTTGCCTTAAGGTGTCTTCTGATGCATCCCAGGAATAAAAACACACACGTTGGCTTGTATACCAGCAAGAAAAGAATGTTAGTGGTTACCGCCCCTTGCCAGGGAGATGCTCTCAGGCTTGAGCTTGCCGTCACACGGTTATGCCACATTATGTAGCCGTTAGGAGCCTCGGGGTCAAGCCAAGGGAAAAAAAAGGAAGCTCACACCACACATTTTGCCATCGCAGATAGCGTGACCTCATAACCGATTCCCCTCTTCTGGCAAACACACAAACTCGTGTTGCACAAACGCATTGCGTCCAGCAAGACTGTGACCTTGCACATGTCATGCTGAGTTCTTTTCCTCTGCCAAGAGCACCAATGGCCTTCAGAGAGCTCAGCTAATCAGCATCACCCTCCTTCCTACACAAGTGATTCACGCGGTTTAAAAAAGAAAAACGGTGCAACCTCACTACATTCCCGAATGACGAAACTGTGGAGTGCACAGGCAGGAGGGGCCTGTTACCAGGAGCTAACACATCCGAGATCAGATTCATACCATGGTGCCGGAATTTCACCACTAAAAAATACAGCCAAGGAAAGTCCAAAAAAACATGTGACCACACGGTCTCGCACATGGAAGTAAGGGAATCTTCCTGGAGAGAGAACTTGAGGCAACAGCTGGTATAGCAGCTCTGGTCCAGGAGTAGCTGAGATAAAGGGTTCACAGGCTGTACGATTACATACAGCAATGTGGACAGAAAGACAATATACAAAGCTCTAGGTGGACCTTCAAATTCAAAACCGTTTGGTCTGATGGGACAGACTGTGGTCCGATTCAAAGGATGCAGAGGGAAATGCTCTTAAAATCAAATTAGACAACAATCTAGAATGAACTAGAAATGTGAGCTGTGATCACGCCCCCCAAAAACTGCAGACATGATGCACCTAGTTTCCAGACAGCCAAGGCATAAGCAAACGCTCACAGAGGCCAGAGCCAGCGGGTATAAGCATGAGCATCTCCCCACGAAAAGGCAGAAACAGCAGGGAGGACTGTGGACAAGGCAAACAGGCAGGCAGACAGACAGACTGGAGGGGCAGATCGATTGAATGCTTCCTCCAAAAATAAAAAAAAAAGAAAGAAACCTTTGCATGGATAAGTACTGAATGTCCAAAGTACCTGACACGCAACTTGGACAGATACAGGTGGATCGAGAGCTGACTTCAGATAGATGTATAAAAATATGCAGGGAGACTCATACTGCCCTAATAATTAGCATTAAGGTCTAAAAAATAAATAATAAAAGAAATTAATATAAAACAAGACAAAGTGAGTATGTTCCCCCTGCCACCCCACTTTATGACATATTCAGGAGGTTGATATCAATCTAAATAGGCGCCTAGGTTGCAAACTGTTAACCATGAGAAGAGCGAGCCATCATCACAGGGAGAGCAGACTGGACGGGGCTCACAAAGGCTGGAATACACAGGAAGCTGTGCGGAGTGGCGCAGCTGGGAACTAAGGGTCTTTATACAGGGCTTTATCCAAAACTGACTGGCTAGCACTGGCAGAACTTTCCGGAAATAGCACAAGAGTGTGAGCCCGTCTGCCCTCCAGCCTCAGTAGCTGCACTTCAGACACAGAACCACGAAGAAGTACGCCGCGATCACTATGTTGACAGCTTTCCCCCACCCCCGCTCCCCGCACATTAGTCCAGTTCCACTTTATTAGGCTGCTGGCAGAATCCATTGGGAAGCTGCGCTGCGGACCGACGCCCATTTCTGTGCAGGCGAGACCGACACGGTCTCTCAACAGGAGGCGCTGGAAGGTGCACCATGTGAACCAGAACCCCTCTTTTTGTCCCGCGGGTGGGATGAGGCGAGGCAGGATCAGGCCTTCCTCCCTGCCTAAGGTCAGCCGGGTCAAAGGCATGGGGATCGATAACGCGTCCGATTTGCTCGTGAAAGAGCTTACCTCGAATCCTCAGTGCCATTCAATCTTCCTCTGTCTCACTGCCTGCACTGGGTCACGCCAAGTCTCGGGTATCATAATCCTCAGCTGCCTGGTGGGGATAGGAGAGAGATATCAGCTACGCAGACATGGTGTGGAGCCACACGCTAACATGGAGATCGTATATAACGCGACTGAGGAGCCGACCTCCCTGAACCATGTGATCAGCTCGTAAACGCATTCCTGACATCACCAGATGGAAGGATTGCAACATTAAGGTTGAGCAAATAGGAGAGAAAATAAATGGTCTGGGGCTTATTAAAGTCCTTATGACTTTGCTTTGGAAATGAGGAAAAAAAATAAGGAGCCAGCATCTATTTCCTGTAACAACTTGGGAAGAGTAATCATGTAACAGTTACGGGAAATTGCAGGGACCTCTAAGTTTTGGATCTGTCCCACAACAAACCACTGTGATTCAGATTGAGAATCTCAAGTGAGCTTGCAGCAGCCCAAGGGGAAAACATTTTATTTGTTGAGACATTTTCCCAAAACATCCATTCCTCTCAGACCCGTAAGAAATAGATTTCCCCCAAATCTGAAGTCATCATCCTAAAAGTAAATAACAGGACATTTAATATGATAAAAGAGAAAACAAAAGCCTCCATCACAAAAGAGATATCCAGGAAAGTTTCAACAAGCCATTTTATCTCACTTAAGCCAAAAAAAAGATTATACAAGCTTATTGCCACCACTAATTACGTATTACTGTGTTATCTAGCAAGACTATACAGCAGGTTTCTATTAATTTAAAAAATGTATTTTCTAAATTCGGTGCAATAAAGGATATGTAATTATCTTTGCACTCTGGATTATCTTTTAGATCATAATTTTCTGCTGTATTCACTGTCCCCAAATAACCCGTTTATCAGCCGGCCTGCGTGATCTTTCCGAACGTGCTTCCAGCGGATCGCCCCCTACCCCGGGCAGAACCAGGCGCACTGGCACTTACTGAAAGTATGTTAGTGCCACCGGTCTCCGAGCCCGAAGAAGTCCCAGTACATCCAACGTTACTGACATTGGGGGTCACGTTGCGCGTGTGTTGTTCAGTGTGGGGCGGCTAATAGATTCCGTGTGGTGGGGAGGGGAGGGGAGGGGAGGGGGGACAGCGTGGAAGCGTAAATAAAAGGAGGAAAAGCTGGGTGGGGGGGACGCGATGGAGCCCTTACGGCCTGGGCTGTGCACCGCAGGCAGCCTCGGCGCGGAGACCTTCCCATCCGCGGATAAGGGGCTGCGAGGGGGAAGCAAAGCGCAACACCTCAGCTGGACCCCGAACGCGCGTCTGACGAGCCCGCCGGCGCTCCTCGGCGGCCGCCCGCTGGCGCCGTCAAATGTCAGTCACGTCTCAATTAGCCCCGGAGCTAAGCGACGGGACAGCCGCTGCTAAGGACAGCCAGCCGGGGCTCAAGCGGCTGCCCGGCGCCAAAGCTCCAGCTACCCCGGCAGCGCTAGTTTACCGTGTCTCCGGCTAACTGGCGTCCGGCTGCGGCCGGGTCACGGCTCGGCTCGGTTCGGCTTGGCTCGGCTCGGCTCGGCTCGCCCGGGTCCACGCCAGCCTCCGCTCTCCTGCTCAGCCTGCTGACAGACTGCCGCCAGCGCGAGGCGCGCAGTTCCTGAACCAGGAAGGGGGGGAGGGAGGAGGAACAACACGAGAGTCTTTCCTCCAAGGCATGAGCAATCGAAACAGGACGGCGATTACGGATGGCTGCCCATCAGCTCGGAGATTGATTAAGCTGTTACGGACCGGAGAACGGTGTTTAAAGCTCGCGTTACTTACCGTTCAGCCGCGACCCGCAGTTGGTTTTTAAATACACATACATGAAAGACCCATTAAAAGTCAGCGTTGTCTAATGCTAGAGGGTATTTAAAGTATTCCGGAATTACTGGAGCTGTGTGTTTAACATTGTTATAAGAAATTAAATTACTAGTAGCCCATGATCAGACGCCTGTTGTTAATGTCCCCACACCTCTCAGTTTCATTCGCTGTTATCGGTTCATATATTACGGATGAATGATGGCGAGGCGTATCACCAAAGCATACTTAAGGGTTTTTAATAACTGACACACAAGGCTCTTTATTTAAACATGATTCCAGCAATAAGTAATGCGAAGGGTTTCATGAAAAGACTTTTATTATGAAAATGAGATTCTCTCCGCGAATCTCCTTTCTAGCTGGAAAATGAATCGAGCGCCCCCTGTTTTGGGTGTTTGGACCTCGGTGCAGTTTTAGATCTTGGAAAGGTGCACACGGACAGCCTAGGTTGCTGAAATAGTTCAGTACCAAGAGTGTGAAATTAGATATTTACGTGTAAGATTAGTTAGGGTTTATTTGCTAAGTGGACACCATTCTGAATTGGAGATGCTGTGTAAAATTCTGCATCGAATATCATAATGCACATCACGTATGTATTATCGACCACCAAATGCTGAATACCAGTTTTCTGTTTCAGCCCTTCTTAAAAATTACACACAAATTCATGCGTTTTTATGGTGGTGTGTGCCAGTTATTTGGCCCTGATTTTATTTTAAAGGCCAACATATTTTGATTTTAATGAGGTATTGTCTACATTTGAGGCAATAGTCAATGTTAGACAACCATTTTACTCTTTTTGCCCAGGATCAGTTTTGTTTTCTTGAAAGCTATATTGAACAAATTGGACAACTCAGAATATCATTAGCTTCAAAATGAAGTGGAACCATGAAAAGAAACCAACAAAAAGCTCACTCAACATGTTTCACATCTATTGTGCTCTGAGTGCCTATTTTATTTGTTCCTGGAAAAAAGGGCAGAGGAGGGGTCTTACAGCAGGGGGTGGACAGGGTTCTCTGTAAATTGTTGTGACAGACTCCTATATTTGTCAAGGTTGTATCGGGTACTTTGAACATTCTTATCAGTCATTTTTACCCATGTGTTGAATGGATAATTGTGTCAGAAGGCGCACTCAGTAAAATCTGCCATTCCGCAGAGAGGCCAGTCCTCGGTGAATTGTGGATTGTTATGCTCGCTTGTACTGTGCCAGTAGTGGGTCCCTCGGTAAATCTTGAAGGTGACATCCTGCTGTGATGGGCCCGGGGTGGGCGACCCTCGTTCCCCTGATTCCTCCAGTACTTCCTGGAAACATTACCATTTAGTTAAGTTAAACCACACTTGGGTCGGATATGTGAAAAATTGGGATGGATGTGTGAAGAGACTTTTCAAATTCAATTATTGGGATTTAATTTCAACAAGTTGCAGAAAATCCCAACTGTATCACTCCAGACGGCAAATGGCTTAATCAGTAAATGTCAGGCTTAATTCTGACATTGAATATTTAACATTATTTGGCTTCCATAGCTCAGCTCCTCATTAAAATATAAGGTGTGAATTTCTTTAGCCTCCAATACAATGGAATTTTCCTGTCAGTATCACATGTAACTTGTGGGGCACAGTGGTGACGTGTTTGGCACTGTCGCCTTGTGTTTTTGGGACCCGGGTTCGAGTCTCTGCCTAAGTTACATGTGTGTGGAGTTTGCATGTTCTCCCCCATGTCATTGTGGAGTTTTCTCCGGGTACTCCAGTTTGCCCCCATAGTCCAAAAACATGCTGAGGTTAATTGGAGTTACTGAAGTGTAAGTGTGCCTTGCAATGGGAGGGTCCCCATCCAGGGTTGTTCCGTTCCTTGTACCCATAGCCTCCAGGGTAAGCTCCTGCAGCCCTGAACATTACAGAATTTGGGTGGATGGATATAACTTGTGGTAGTGGATATGATAAAACACCAAATGACATTCAACTGAGGTTAGGATAGAGCAATTACAGGCGATGAAACAGAGCTGATGATTAGGTCTGAGTGGCATTATTTTGCCATGTATTCCCCGCCACTATTTCCCTGCTGTGACATGAAAGTGTAAGGCACCAGCTAAGAAATGATTAGTGCTGCCACCTGTGAACAGACTAAAACCCAATTCTGACATGGTTTATGGACGAAATAAAATGGATGGATGACAGAATCACGCCGGGCCAGAATTACCTCCACCTACCATATATATTTATATTCGGAATAAAGCTTTAGACCTTCCTCTCTTGTTTACTTTCGCACTGCGCAGAGACACGAACACGATTGTCTCCATCTAGTGGAACCTAGAGGTAATAGTGTTTACTAAACGTGACGATCGTTTTCAACGACGAGAGCGCCTGCAGTTAGTAGCTTCAGAAATAATGAATAATAACTCGGCTTTTAGTTAATACTCTGGGAGGTAGGAGGTTCCATTGGGTTTCAGTATAATTGTATCAAGCGTGCATCATTTCTCAGGACTAGTCATTTTATTACTGCAACACGCAAATGAATAGAAAAACATTTTCTATTTTCGCTCACGCCGCCCTGACAGGAAACCGGGCGCGGCGCATACAGGCACAGGTGGGAGACTAGAGAGCGCGCCGTGTGAAATGACTCGCTTAGCAGCGCTTACACATTCGCTGGGGCGCGTCTGACGCCCGGGAGTTTTTCCGTACAGTGAGCAGAAACTCTTGTGTGTCGCTGCCGATTAACGCTCACCCTGTTTTATTACTCACTTACACACACACACACACGCACACACACATACCATGTATTCCTATCTTTATGGGGACACTCCATTCACTCCTACTGGCATAACCCTGATTCCAACTAACTATGACACCCTTAACCCCTACCCAGCCCTAACCTTAACCATAAGTAACCAAACAAAATATGAGACTTTTGGCATTTTTTGTTTTTTGATTGCAGACACAGATTTTTATAAAATTGAAGTTATCCTTATGGGGACCAAAAAAATGTCCCCACAAGGTAGAAAATAACATGTTTTTTATCACACTGTGGGGACATTGGGTCCCCACAACATAATATAAACATGACCACACACACACAGTACCTATTTATAAATGGGGACCTTCCATTCATTTCTATGGGAAAAACCCTAATCTCAATCACTACACCCTTAACCCCTACCCAGCCCTAACCCTAACCATAAGTAACCAACCCAAATACAAGACTTCTGGCGTTTTTACTTTTTTGATTGCGTTCACAGATTTATCCAAATAGGGACCTGAAAACATGTCCCTAAAAGTTTTTTACCACAGATTTTACCACACTTTGAGGACATTTCGGTCCCCAAATGTGATCTATGCCAACCCACACACACACACAAACCCACACACACGCACACACAAGTTAGAGTAATCTCATTGGCTGTCAGCCACCATATGCCGAGGCGTCGGAACCAATAAGACCCTAAAAAAGCTTTCCTAATCACAGACGCGAACTCTGCATTTTAAATATATTTACAAATACCTATTAGAAATCTATTAACAAAAAACGATTTTATATATTGAACAGTACCATTATTATTTTGTCACATTGGAATCACTTTCAGTGCAGGAATAACAGAATATGGCAGAACAGAACCAGTGTGGAAACATCAAGTGATCAGAAGTTAAAGCAAAGTTCAGTGAAATCCAGAACACGATGAACTGAAAAGGAAGGACACTTTTAATAGATGGAATATGTAGATAATTCTAAATGTAAATTCTAAATTCTAAATATCTCTTTTGATGTATTAAAACAGCTTTTGAGGACATTGGAGCCTGTTTCACTGTAGACAAAAAATATACTAGAGTACCAACTAAAATCTAAAAATTTTCTTTTACGTTTCCTTGTATAATTTGTGTTTAAACTAAAAGCTCACACCTCGTTTCCCCTGTGCAAGTATTTAAGCCAGGGGCTGAAATTTCCTGGAAATTACCTGGAAATGCCGGGTCCCCCTGATAAAATGTCACCTTGGGGCCCCTTGCCAAATGTTACGCATAATTTTACATATTCAAGGGCCCCTGTGAATCAGTCAGGGTGTCCATTGTCCCTCCAACACCCCCGAGTTACCCACGGTCGCACAAAAGTTTTACGGAGAAGGCCAGATCCACCGTGTAGGCCAAGAGGGTGAGACAGGCGGTAATCGCCTCGATGAAGGAGAGAGCGCTATCCGGGTTAGATGACGTGACACTCTCTGCCGGCACTGCCAGGATCTTAGTGATGCACTCCACCGCGATGACGATGTACAGCAGCACGGCTAGGCTGCAAAAACCGACCAGCAACCGGTCAAAGGGCAGGGGGCAGCGGCTGACGCAGTCTCCCAGCACGACCAGCACGGCGCCCAGGGACATGAAGAAGCAGAGCAACTTATTTGCAGCCGAGAACCAAAACAGCCACGGGGTCTCTGTTTGGAGATTCAGCATTTGGCGGCTAAACAGGAAGATCATGGTGCATCCACTGAACACCTGGAACACTTTGAGCAGCCCTGGCAGGCTGGCCATGTAGCCTCTCTGCTCCCTGCTCTGGAGCCGGATGAGGTGCACCTCCATGGCGTACGCCATGAAGGCCAGGCAGGAACACACCGTGGCCCCGATGGCCTTCGGCTTACTCCTGCACTCCTGCATGAACCAGAGGAACCCCGCCGACGAGCTGATGCACATGAGCGCCCCCAGGGACGCCACAGTGATGGGCAGGTTCTTCCAGGAGAGAGGGATGATGCTCTGGAACTGGAGAAAGTCCACCAGGAGGATGAGGAAGGTGAGCGTGAAGAAGAAGCACCAGCTGAACATGCCGAAGGTCTTGAACGACGACCGGGACTCCAAGGGCTCCAAGGAAGCGGCCATGCTGAAGGCGAGGCAGTCGAAGAACAGCTGGAGGATCCGCACCCCAGACTGGGGCTTGGTAAGCACCCGGACTTCCCCCAGTATCACAGGCATGCTGAGGCAGCAGCCGTGCAGGCCCCCCGTAGCCGGCTGCGTGCAGATGTAGCCGAAACAGACTCACGCGCCCGCAGCTGCCACGCTCCGCTCAGCGCTGGAGAATCCCTCGCGGCAGATGGTCATGTTTCCGGCAGCAGAGTGAACAGGACCTCTCCAGACGTGACCCAGTCGTGCTCCTCAGGCACCTGTCTTCCTGATTCTTTTTTTTTTGTGTGTGTGTTTGCCCGACTTTAGATCTGGCAAACGCCAAGCTGAACCCTCACCCGGCTCTGGCGCTAGGGTATAAGGCAGCTCAGGTGCCGCCTCCCATTTCCTGTTTAGTTAGAGAAGCGCACTGCGAATCAACGCGAGGGGAGCCTGTCGGCAGCCACAACAAAAGGCCTCCAAGCGTGCCGCTGTCATTCGCCTGACGCTGAGTCTCATCATATTTTCCCTCCGCTGCGTGAGGAGTGAGCCGACAGAGCGTGCCCACCTTTTCCCCAGCCGGCGTTTCTATTTTAAGTCCTCTTGGCACCTGTGCTCTGTGTAGAGCCTTATTTGTGTCTGATGATCCTCTGTTTCACCGAGTAGAGACAGTTCAAGAATAGTTTCATTTCAACTTTTTTTTTTTTCTTTTATGCTGCAAACAATCGCAACCCCTCGCTAACCCAGGAGGGCCCCCAAAGTCGGTGTCATTTGGTGTAAGTCAGCCTTGGACCACTGTGGACCTTCAGGGTGCATCAGAATAAATGGGCCTGCAGGTATAGAATGGAGGGTGACTTTTTGTGCTTCTCCAGCAGTTGTTGCGTGACAGAAATGCTACCCTGGATACACAAAGGAGTGTTACTTTTCAGTGTGCGTAACGCTGGCGAGAGCTACTGCATGTCAGATGTGTGTGGGACTTCACATCAGCTCCATTGCTACGGGTCTTATAACATTTTGTATTTATGTGAATGTGATGTTGTCACAGCCTTACATAAGTTGAGGAAACTGTGGTCAGAACTTAACAACGCAGTTGCAATACCAGGCGATGGTATTTTACCCATATGCTACACACAGCAGTGCTTCTCGACATATGGGTTTTAGCATTTTTAACTTTTGGATCGTAGCTTAATGACCAAGAAAATTGAGGCTAGTTGAGAGCCACTGACATGCACGCATATTATACATAAAGCATTAATCTTTATGAATCTGCAGTGTTTCCCAAAAAATTATGAGAGAAGTTGAGTTTGGTCCTTTCATGGATTAACCTGGCATCTCTTCCCCGAAGCAACCATGATGGATCTTCCATGAGGATTTGTTTTCTCTGGAAAAAAAAAGTGTTCAGTTCAGGTTTGCAGAATTTTAAGCAGGAGCACCACGGTCTCATTATCGATCCCTGCGCATGCCTCCCACATAGAATAGATGTTGTTTTTGATTCTGTGATTTTGTGCACGTCAGCTCACTCTCAAGGGACTCGTCTTTCAGCATGAGGGGAAACAGCGCCACTGTGTGTTCGAAATAGGAATTAGATTACAACTTCCTGTGACACCCTTTCCCTGGGAATCTGCGTGGCACGTCTTCAAAGGGACACAAGGTAAAACACATTAATGCATCGCTAGCTGTGACCCAGTGGTGTTTGCTTCACAATTGTGGATTGTTTATGTGCCCTGACTACAAATAATATTTCAAAAATAGTGGGCCAGAAAGGATAGGATCACAGTCGCTGTCAGATTTAGTGACTGGTGTATAATGGAAATGTCATTATGTCTGGTTTTCTCTTGGCTATTGTGCTCAGTCTCCATTAGTGGGAGAGAGCGGACGCTCTGGGGCTTGGCTGGAGGCGTTTGACCTTGAAGAGACTCCTTCCCTGACCTGCAGGCCAGGCAACTGAGTGGATATAAAGGACACCGTGGGCAATGTTGGGGGGGACAGTACTGGTCAAAAAGGGTGGGTGGGAGCTCAGGGGCTGAAGGAGAATCCTGAAAGAGAGATGAATAACGCTTTAATTTATGAAAGCAAAAGAAGGAAGGAAGAAGAAAGTTAATAATTGATGTGGCTCTGGTCCCAGTGCTGGATTCCGCGGCTCCCACTATCTCGCAAAGACATTTAGCAGTGATTCGGATCAAAGCGGCAGAGACTCCCGCTGCTGGGCTGAAAGACGAAGCCACCGGTTGCCGCTCCCTGCTCTAATAATATCGTCTTTATGTAGTTAATAAACCGCACACTTCAGTCAAACTATATTATTACAGATGACTTAGAGAGCTAATAATTTAAAAGCGGGGAATCGCCTCTGTTCTTGGCTTTGAACTGAACAGGGTTCTGTCAAACGGGCGCGGGGGGGGGACATCAAAGCTTTGTTACAGCACAGGGAAGTCGTAAGGCCCGCAAACAGCGCGTCGACTTTCGTTAATGGTGGAAAAGACGTGAGCAAACTCCATTAGAGACACGGGCCAGATGAGGCATTCTGGGGGAGGGGCTTCACTTATTCCCACCTCTGACACACCCGTCAGGTATCTTCTCTGCTCAGGAGTTTGGAGTTTAAACGCTGGTGGACTGATTCCTCAGAGCCAGCTTTGTGTTCACATCGTATTCTTTGTGGGGTGTGCTCTGTGGATGTGAATGGAACGGAGGGGGGCTGATGCTGAGTTTAATTTGCACCCCCCACTCGACACCCCTCATCCCTCACCCCCCGCATTCCTGGGCTTATATAATGTGCCAGTGCAGGTTGGCATGTGCCATTCGCACCTCATGGCCCACATACCTCTCCTCACCTCCCCTGATCAGCTGCTCCGCTAAAGACCTTAATTTAGTTAAGCGATCACGATCACAATAAGACATGCCGCACATGCGATGTCACGATGGAGTGTGGAGGAGCAGGATCTCCAAGATCGGCAACCCAGCACAGGCCCGGCGGTGAACAGAGATCCCATTTCTTGGCTCGGATGAAGAGCTGCTGTTTGTATCTATCCTCTCTTCATGGAGATCATTAGTTTCATATAGCAATCCATCATCACAACCCAGAAAACTCTTGCTATATGAGATCTCAAGTGGTGTTCTATAAAATGCTCTGATTCTATGGCATCAGTCTGTTCTATTCTTGTTTTATTATTTATATTTCATTAAAAACCATTATGCACTGGTCTGATCAGCCACTGGATCCTGCTGGGGTGAAAACAGAACAGTAGTATTATAGTGACAGTAGTATTAAGTTGAAAGAACCACCATGTTAGTAGATGCCGCTGCCCTTCCACTATGTGTCCCTGGTTGACATCACCACACCTATTCCATCAAGTGTCAGAGTGATTCACTATTCAAACCAAAGAGTCAGGAAGAAAGACTCATATCTTGGGATCCCAACCAGCAACCTCCTTCTTCCTCAGGTGTGGTTACAAATGAGAATAAAGATATATAATCATTTGCTATCATCTTTGTGTGGAAAATAAAAGATCACAAACCTGTGTCGTGCTGCTAGCTTTGCTACCTGCCATGCTGCGTACTGCTCTTTTATTAAATGAACGAGCATCTTGTGATGTGACCGACAGCCATGCTAAGCGGGTGGGGCCACTGAAACTGCGGGCGAGCTGGAAACAGGCCGCATTAAAGTCCTCGCAGCACGCTTAAGGGATCCGTTTTGACTCCTCAAGGTTTAACTCTGACCCCTGGTGGTGGTGAGGAGACTTGCGCCTTTTCGCCGGGACCCAGAAACACGCTGTAATTCCCATCATGAGGTGAGCTGGAAGCGATTAAAGGGGGCTTTCCTAGTCACTCCAAGGAATGATTAAAAACCCAGAGCCGTTTGCTCAAGTGAAAATGTGTCTCCTCCAGTTCCACAGAATATGTTAATTCGAGTAGAAATACCAAGGCATAATAACCTCCTTGTCGTTTGAGAAGAAATGGGCCGCTTTCTATTATAGTGTTTAGAAGAAAATGGGCCTAACCCAAACGTCTGTTTTAAAATTAATTGTGCATATTTTCCTGTATGATAGGGAACATTTATTTTATTTTAACCTTAGGGCACTGCTTCTTATGGAAACCCTGGCACTGGTGCAAGGGAATGTATATATAAACTAGGAATTTAAATTTGCAAATGTGCATCCATGGAGGAATTCCGCTATAAAATGAAGGATATGCATGTAACACATTATATAATACATTATATAAGTGTTCCCAAAACAGGAGCCAGATCAGAGGTCTGTCCCAGGGTCTGTGTGTCTCCAGTCAGGGGCCTTGATGATGCCTCGCTCATATCGCAGCCACCTGAATGGCTGGGCGGGTGGCGAAGGGCCCGGCCTCGATGCCTCCTAACCCAAAGCCTCAGTCTGGGCAGGTGAGGCTTGACGATGTCTAGGCATCAGAGGAGGCCTTATGAGGCCGCTCGACACTGTAGCGAGTCTGTCCTCCTATACATCAACAGCAGAAGGGGCTGATGCGAGCCGAGGCTCACTGGAACTGCTAAACGGACAATGCGCCCCCGGTTCTGGTACCAGAAAGAAAGAAAGAGGGAGAGGGTGTGGAGAAGCGGGAGAGGTGCCTGTCCGGGCAGCTGGGCCTGGGATACCAGCCTTTGCTTTCTGGGATGGTGAGTCACCTGTGCGTGACACGAGCCCCTCAGGGGTGTGGGTGAAGGAGCAGTGGTGCTGACTCAGACAGTCTCACCTGGGACGGGGGAGAGCAGCCCGAGCCTAAGGACATGCTGGCTAGGCCAGAAGCGAGTGAGGCAGCCATCTTCTGAGAGCGCAGACGGCACTGGGTACATGCACACTGTGGCACTCTTCAAGAAAAGAAACGCCTGCTGATTAGCTGCCAGCGAGCCTCTTAGACTTCAGGAAGACAGGGCCAGAATCCTCACCCTTCCGAGATTTCGGCCTTTTGTCAGTGGGAGATGGACGTCAGGTCCGTGCATCACCCTCCACATCCACCCCCCCCCATCCCTGGCTTGCTCACACACAAGCCTAATCTTGACATTACATCATCCGCATATAGTCTACCTGCTTTAGCTTGTCAAACTGTCCCCAGCACATTTCTTGTTCGCTTGTACCCAGAACATGTAAATGATCCTCTGCATCACATCTTTTGCAGCCTTTGCAGAACAGAAATGTTGCTGTACATGCAATATTATATAGGGATGTCAGCGAGGCAACGCTATTAAACTTATTGTAGAAATAGTTTTTTGGTATTACATCATTTTACAGACCAACTAGTTCTTGACTTTGGATTTATCTAAGATGATGAGTCAAGCTGTAAACTAAGCTGTATGTGGGTGGGATAGTTGTATGGTTTTAAGCTGGTTAAGGGTGGGACAGGTATAAGCAAATAAACTGGTCAAGGATAAGACAAGTTGGTTAAGGATTCTATTGTTCCGTGCAAAGGTTCTAAATTTCTAAGTTTATAAAAGGCTGAATAGTCTGTGTCCTATAAATCAAGACTTGATATTATGAAGGCAGGAATGCAACAGAGGAACATCAACGCTTGGTATCTGTGCTTCATAACTATGGAGCCTCCTTCTATATGCTGTAGACGACCAAAGACACGCCACGGCGACTATGTACTGGATGATATTACAAAAATTGCATGAAAATCATGCAAATACCTACTTCAGATTTCTAGCTTCTGAACCCTGACATTTTCTCAAAGCTCTTTCTCCTGCTTCTGCACATCATGGTCAGACTGGTTATCAAGGTTTGAGCGAGTGTCTCTGTCATCCAGGACTGTTCTGGATTTGGTTTTCCAGCTCCTCAATGCAAAGGGAGTCCCCGTACCTAAAGGACATCAGGACTTTTTGCTAACTGGCACGCATGTGTTTACATGTGCCCAGTTCCCACTGAACAGCACCCAAAGCCTTGGATGACCATGACATTGTATTATCAGCTCTGGCCTTAGTTCTGGCCCACAGTGACATCGACCGGTGGGTTTTTTGCTGGGGCAGAAATTTGCATGTGAAGTACACAGTATCACTCTGGAGTTGGGTTTGGCCCGTTTTCCTGTTTCTCTGGCTGCCTCCAAACACCATCCCCGTTCCCATGGCTTATTGTCGATGCCCTCACAGAGAATTGGGAACCCTTTCCCAGGTTAAACAGTGGACCCCAGGGGGGGCAGGCTCCACTCCCCCAGATACCCCTTGGCTGAGGCTGTAAAGCCCGCCGGCCAGCGTCCACTGCGTTACCGTTTCAAAGAGGTACCAGCTTGCCAGCTCCATTATCCCCGGCGCCTCACACAACAGGTCGGCTACTTGGGGCCTGACAGACCCCTGCTGCCTCGGCTTATTCACTGGCCATTTCTTTCTCTTTTGCTCCTATTTTCTAAATGAAGCTGACTGAGATAGGGGATTTACATCCTGGTAGGTTCTCTCTTTATATTCTGCATATGAGGGGGAAAGAGAGAGACAGGCCGGTCTCGGGGCAGCTGAGGCGGGCCAGGACCCACTCGAGAAAGAGCGGGCCGTAAAGCTAACGGATTTGTTTAGAGAAGCCGTCTGCAGCCAAAGTGGGATTACACCACACCAGTTCCCATGAACACACACCCACTGGAGGGCCTTCAGGGTTATCCCCCCCCCCCACCACCACGAGCACCACCACCTTCCCCGGCTACGGAGATTGGGAGGACTTCATTTGGGCTTTTTTCTCCCACCTAGTTCAATCCACAGAGAGAGCTGTTCACAGCATGGCTGCTCTACATTAGAGGGACAGAAGTGCTAGCTGGCCCTTGCCCCCCCCAGCCCCCCCAGCAATGAAGTAAGCTCTTGGAGAGGGCCAGTTTCAGAGTTCGGCCCGGCTGCCTAATCCCACTTAAATGTCTGAATGCTGTCAGCAGAACCGGGGTCTGATGTGTGACCATAATTATTTTGGTATAGTGACTGGGGCGGTGTTGGGGGTGGGGGGAGGCAGGGTATCAAGCGGAATGTTACCGCGGCTATTTCAGATAGCCGCCATTGTCCTGTGAGAATCCAGGCGTGCTCAAACCTGGCCGCCCCCCTTAGTCGCCTGGCACAGAGTGTGTAACACAGCCACCTAATACCTGGAGCTCTTGAACGTTTCAGCCCCGGCCTGCGAGTCCTCACAAGTCTCCTCTGTATTTGCCTGCTTACTTATCTGATACCGGGGGCGAGGGGCTTCACACACGACCATCCACCGCCCCCCCCGCCCCCCCCGCCTCCTAGGCTCCCCTCTCCAGCCCCCATGTGAGATCTCCGTGGGACCAGCTGCAGGGAGGATTCCCCCAGATGCCGACGCTCGCTCCC
>JAODKN010000093.1:8738012-8748335 GCA_026774425.1 Petrocephalus zakoni
TCATACTCTCCCGCAAACCTCCCCTTGCTTCTGCTCTCCTGCTGTGATGCATTGCTATTTCACTTGTGAAGGGGGGGGGGGTTGAAAACTTGAGCTTAAAGCTTGGGCAGGGGGGGGGGGAGCAGAGAAAGGGGGAAGAAGGGCCTCCTCTTCATTAGACTGCCTACTGCCCAGAGAGCTGTGAGCAGAGACACAGCATGACTAAAGCCTTAGGCCCCAGCTCAAACCTGACCTTTGGAGGTTCTTGCAAAGAGTCAGGTATTTAGCACAGCTGGGCTCGCATTCTTACCCTCTCCTTCTTTCATGATCGCCCCAGCAGCCCCCCCCACCCCTCCTCCTGCCTTTCCTTTCCCTCCAAAGCATGCTTAGTCTCTGTCAGTGGGATTTTTCTCAATAAGGAGAGAGAAAAGCGAGTAGGGGACTGGGGAGAGAGAGAGAGGGAGAGAGAGAGATTGGGGGGGGGGGGGGGGGAATTTTAACCCAGGGAGTGGTGGCCGGAGACCCATGCTAGTGGGGGTTCTTTTGGAATGGCTTGATTCGAATGGCGGGGGGGGGGAAGAGAATCTGAGCAGTGCTGAAATTAGTTCCACATGTTTCAGATGGAAATTTAGTGACATAAAGAGTTGGTGTAGAGCACAGAGGAAAGGGGGGGTGGGCCTTTTTCTTTCTTCAGAAAACACTGATCACATAAAGTGACTGAAGAAATGCCATTATGTCAACAACATTGGCTCCCCCCTGACACCCCCAACTTGGAATGGCTATATCACAAGACCCAGCAACCTGGAGATCTTCACTCGCACCAAGCATCTCGTTTCCCGCAAGTAGCTTAATCGAGAATCCCATTCGCTCAGCTGGGTTAGGTCCAGGGGTGCGCAGGGGGTAAGAAGATACTTATGTTGTTTCCTTCAGTTACAGTTCCCCTCATTACCAAGGTATTTCATTCAGGCACCAGAAAGCCGGCTGAATCAATGATTTCGTATTGCTCCGAAACTAATATTGAGCCACTGGTTAGCATATCCCTATTATTCTTGGGAGGAAGTAAAAAAAAAAAATAAAAAAAAAAGACTTCACTTCTCTGTAATTGTCCCCAGATGTGTTTTTAATGAATGGCCATACCTAGCAGCTCTGACTTTGTAACCCCTCTGACGAACAGCCATGCATGAAATCAACAGCCGTACATTATGTGCGCCACTGTGGTGGTCAGTAAGACAACATCTAAGAACACATCTTAAGAAACGAGGACTTTAAGGCTTTCCAGAAATCTCTTGCTATGAGAGCCGATTTACACTTGGCACTCTTTCAGTAAGGGTGCTTGGATGGGGTGGGGGGGTGTGAGCAAACAAAGTTATTTTCTTCCCGAACTTGGTTTTTTTCCGTGACACGCCAAACCTACGTGCAAGACACACACACGTCTCGTCCTTATTTACAATTCTGGGAGAAGGACGAGGAGCTGACATATGACTTTGGAACAGGATCACACGCTTTGATACAGCCCAAGCCAGACTCCGTCTCTGAACTCGCGATGCAAGACGAGCCCGCATGCAAGATGATCTGTGGAACGATTTCAAAGCACAGGAAACTCGCACGAGCCAGCAGAGGGCCGCGTGCTAGACACCATTTACTTAAAAGGAAGACCATTTCCATTGAAGTTCGCGCCCCTGCCTACCAATGCAGGAAGGTGAGAACTCAACGCACGAACAGGCCAGGATTCTATTCCCCCCCCCCCCCCCACCAATTACTGAAGACATACCATACCTGTATAAACTACTACGGTGAAATATTCAACTCAAACTTTAACATCTATGCAAGATAATTTCAATGCCAGTGATCGAGTTCCACACCTAAAAACTATAAATCCACATGTGGAATTCTGAAGCAGTACATACATATCCACGAAAAATGCAAAATAAAACTGTCGGTCCAGAATAAAGGGGCAACTACCCGACTTATGAGTCTCTTTCAGTAACAGTTAAGTCACACCCAATAGAAGCAATAGGAGATTAGTATAGATAAGATAACCAGTCTTACCTATATCCGTTCTCCAGCACCTCTGCTGTCCTCATGGACATAGTCGCCCGTAACGCTTTTGCTGACAGTCCCACCACAGAAGCCAAAGCTTTTGCTTTTAAATCATTGCAACTCCACTCTTCCTCCTCGTTCAACGTGGGCAGATAGCCACACATCAACTTCAGGCTCCCCAAGCCACTATGATTCACGTAAGCCGGGTTTTCGCACCCGGTGCGCACAAATTCGAGGTATATATCAGACGTTAGAAACATCTGGTAGGCATTTTCCTCCATCGTTGACTGGATCTCGGTCTGTGCTTGGTCAAACATCGCAGAGTCTATCTGTTGCTTCTTAATACTATCCTTGATGTATGTTTTAGTAGCCGGCTTGAGCTGCTTTGCAACGATGCTGTTGTTCTCGATGTACCGTTTGTAAATAGCTTTGGCAACTCGGTGCGTTTTGGTATCCTTGAGGTCCATCTGCCTGAAGCCGTTGCAGGCGAACCAGAAGTCCAAGGTATCTACACATTTCTCCCGTTCCAAAAAGGTCCTGAAGAGATGCGCACCGTCCTGGTCCCCTAGAAGCGAAAGCAACGACTTGGTCCACCGAGCTAGCGGAGAATCCGGGGAAGCGCTTCCTTCAGGCTCTCCAAGTCCATCCTCGTTTCTCCTCGGCGTGGAGCCGGGAGGAACGACGACAACCGATTTAGCCTTAGTCTGGGGTCTCATCATGGCAAATTTGTTGATATTGTGGCATGGCGACTCTCCCTCCTCCCCCGGGACGGGAGGACGAGGGGCATCTTCTCTGAAGCTAGTGCTGATGTGATCCGTAAGCGCCCTGCTCATGGCTCCAGCTCCTGTCTCCTTGTGCTCCTCGCCTCCTCTGAGCTCGACTGTAATCTCCTCACTCTCTTAAATCAGCAGGGGAGCCTCCTCGGCCCTTGTTCTCTCTGAAACAGAAAGTATTGATCTAATCAAAAACAGATCCGCCTAACTTCAAAGGGAGACGTGAAGTAAACAGTCTTTCGGACCCTTACAGATTCTCAAAAAAGGAGGGAAAAAGATGAAGAGAAAGGAGAAGAACCTGAACTACGTTTATCTAGTAATCTGAATTACAGCAACTCCAGCACTACACTCACAACAGGATCATCTAGGCACTGCTGAAATAAAATAAAAAAAATACATACAAATCCTGAAAATAGCAGAAAAAAAGTCACCACCGTGCAATGTTCCTAGTCGAGATCTTTAAAAACCATAAGTTTCCAGACTAGTCACTGAAGCAGGTATTCAATTAGATCGCAGCAACAGCTCCGAATCATTATAAATTAACCCGACGCTCACTTCCCAAAAACTACAGAGCTGCCGTTTCATTATTCAGTTACCCGAATAAGGGTTAGGCGAGTATGAAAGGCATCGTATGCACGAGTAGGCACGATTATTCCAATATGCAGGTAAGAGCAGCGCGCCCATGCGTCCGGCGATCGCGGATCCGTCGCCGCGCTTTGATCGCTCTTAGTCAGCCTCTATTTCCAGCTCACATTACCGGACACTTTTAACACACAAAAGCCGCTCGGAAACGCTGAGTACTGTATACATAATTACCAACAAACAACGTTACTAAAAAAAACACACACACACGGCTACGGCAGCGCTAACCAAACCTACCCTGTACAACTGCTAAGCTAATATCACAGCAGTAAAATCACAACGGACGGCAATCCAAAGGACCACGGTAGCATATTACGGCTGCTGTATTAATAATAGGAACTAGTTTAACAGCGATCTGTATTTTACAAATGAAATGCAAGGCAAACTCTTGGCATAAAAGCAAAAAAACAAGATGCAAGCCATTAGATAACACTGCAGACGCGAATATCTCCCTTGGACTCTAAACATCAGATTTAATTGTAATTACCTTTTCTGTTTTATAAACACACATCAAGGAGCAATTGGTAAATAAAGTAAATACAGATGATTATCTACGCTTTTTCGTCTGTGTAGCGATCCCCGCTCGCCGGCGAAAGCAATAGGCTTATTCCTATCGGGGGTAAAAGAAACTGCACATTACATACCATTGTGCACCCAGACCGCGGTAAACTGGAAGAAAAAAAAAAGTCTATAGATGGTAAAAGAAGAAAAAAAACTCAGATTTTATGTTCCGTTTCTCCCCAGCAAAATATCAGAAATCCAACAAAAAACAACAACAATTCCCGGTGAAAGCAGCAATAATCCAACGAAAAACGGGAATGCTAGAGGCGACTGGACGTATTCATTACGCCCATGTGAGTCCTTAGTGCAAAAAGGATGTACTGATGTACCCCCGTCCCATTCAACAACTGACCCCGAATTACGGAGGCAGTTCTTTTTAGATCACAGGGGGTGTCAAAATCTTGAGGAGGGGGAGGTATAGCTCATCACATACATCCCACTGCCCCCTCCCCCTTAGAGACTTGTAATGATACTCAAAATGATCAAACCTAGCAATAGTGCTTCAGGGAACGACAGGATCGCATGCCCGAAAACATCGTTTCCAGTTTACTAACAATTTATCCCGCGTTTCTAATCTGCAGGTACAGAAAAAAAATATATATACACTTCGCAAGCCGACTTTTACACTTCAAAGTCGCCCAAGAGCAGATCAAAGCAGCCTTAGAGAGGGGCCATCGCCGCGATCACACAGGCAACCTTGTTACAACTTACCATCGATCCATGAGTTTTTGCGCCTTTGAAAATGCAAAAAAAAAAAAAAAGTAATCCACAGTTTCCACCAGTCGGCAGTCCTCATGCGTGTCTTAGATTGGTATTTTTTAAGAGAAGGGGGAATTCAAACGTAACTTTTTTTTCTTCTTCTAGCACCCCGCACCAGAAAAGAAGAACCCGTTTCCCCTTCTCTCCAGGTAGTGTTTCAAGCAGTCATAAGCAAGCAGTAGATCTCCTCCAGGCTATTCCAATACGAACTGGGCTCAGGGTTTAACTGCGGACATCAAAGTAAGAAACCGACGGCCCGGTCCCGAAAGCTGCATAGCAAAGAATCATTCCCCTTCGCGCTTTAAAGGCAACGATAAACATACCGCTTTGCGTTAACCGGACACCCACATTAATCGTGAGATATTGATCGTGAGCGAAAGTAGTAAGAAAACAAACCGGAGGATTTTTTTTTATCTGTAATTTTTGGAACAACAAAGTTGTTACTAAGTTGCAAGGACCTTATCAAAGACTAGCAATCTTGAGCCAACTCCCCGAGGCTTTGGAACGTCAGAAGTAAGTGATCTGCCGCCCCAATAGCATTATCCCTGCAATCCTTCTGTTGCTACATAAACTTTAACGACGCAGGCCTGCCTTCTTGCATATTTCGCAGTTTAACTCCCTAAGTCCTGGAGCGTACAAAGAGAACTAGTTGTGAAATTTGACTATTCTGAATTTACCCAAATGCCTATCGTGTCGAACACACGTTTCATAGATATGGCAATTGCAAAATGTGACCAAAATCGCAAGGCTCATAGCTGTTAATAAAGTCACAATAGTTAAAAAAGGCATTTCGGGCTATGCTCAACGGTGAGACTAATATCGTTTTTTCTTCTCTTTTTTTGCAGAAGTCGAAATACCTTTTAAGCGTGCAGTGACGTATGAACAAAACAATTTTAACGTGATTCAGTAAGAAAACCAAATGCCACAAACTGAATTAATTAAAACTGGATCACTTGGGTGGGGACCCCAGGACAGGAAAGAAACCCGCTTTCTGTGTTTTTAAACTCGGGATAATTTTCCTAGCGTCACTGTTGGGATCTTTAAGGGAAGATGAGACTGATCTTACTCCATAGTACTTCAAAGAATATATTGTTCCTATGATGTTGAACATCAGCTTTAAAGACTAAGATATAATTAAATAAATGAATTAAAACGGGATAATAACGCGAATCAGATATGGCAACACATGGGCATATTAAATCAAGTAAGGTGTTTACATAATGCAGTGTTTCGGAAAATAGATATATAAAATGTGTGTTTGTTTGTATGTATGTATATATGTGTGTGTGCATAAAGAATGCATGCTCTTATCCTTAGTTAACTTCCATCTCCAACACAGTTTACTGTCATCATCTGGTCGATTCCTTGCTTTCTCTCTTGAATAAAATTGATATTGGAATTTCACCTTCATGGACATAGGCGAGATATTTGCACTATAACATTCTCAAACGAAACAATACAAAGAGCATATTTGAGCTTTTCTTGAATGCCTGGTATAGAGGGGCGTCTCAAGACTGCCCCAAGTCATTTTCTGTATCTCTTAAACACTGCCAAAATGCAGCCTTCTTCTCAAGTATCACCATAAAGGGTAGAGTCAGCAATAACAAAAAGGGAAGACTAGTACATGCTGAAAAATAGTGATTTAGGAAATACAGGTTAATGATTCTGTCAGGCACTGTAAGTAAATGGGTCTCAGACAATTACCAGGACCATGACACATTGGAGAGCATAAGTTCACTCTTAGTTGCTGGAGTTACCTTATTTCTGCATGGTCCACACGGTGTGCTCTTACTCAGTCATCCTTTGTTTGTCATTGATACATTCGTCATCACTCATGCTAACTTACGTTGTAATAAGCTTGTTTTTATGCAGTTAGGGTTGGACTGAAGTATGTAAACTGTCTTAGGAAAGAAAAATGTTTAACGTGTGCAAATATTTTTATTTGTAAATGACAGTTTTTAGGCCACGTTCACGTTACAAACGCAGTCTGTTGTTCATGACATGTCTGACATGAATAATGACAATAATCAAATTTAAAGTGCCTTGAACATCAGCCAAGGAAAACCACACTCAAAGTCTACAAGTCAAACATTACTGATATCATTATAAAGGCAGATTGCTCTTGTAGTGAAGGGCCTATCCCCCATGTACTCCAGAGTCCAAATCATTTAAATTGTGCAAAAATACTTATAGTTCAGTCCTTTTCTTGCACAACCTATGATGTCAGAGTGTTTTTTTCTGTACACCTAAGAGCATTGGTTAGCTAGAATGCTACTCTCAAGATAAACCAATCTGCTATGGGTTCAATTCCTAGACATGGCCACACACTTCTGAGCCATTTTCCTCGCTAGAGTCTGTATAATGAAAATGCCCAGGTATATAAAAGTATATTGTATATATGGTGATGCTAAGCTAGTTTCTTTGGGTAAATTACATATATTCACAATCATGTAACAGTGCAAAATTGCTGTAAACAAAGGCATGTAACACAATTGTGCGTGAGAAGGATGAGAAACTGCATAATGCTTGGCTTAAACCCAAAAAACTTAAACGATTCTGTTCAGGGTATTCAGTCAGTGATTCTGAGTTTCTGAGACGGGGAAGAAGTGGCTGGTAAGTACCTGTCAGGTAACATCACTTGCTTATACATGTTATTATTTTTTATTCAAAATCCTTGGGCCACCATTCTAGCCTAAAGATATTACTCACATGCTAGAGGATGGGGAGGAAGTTACTTAATGGTGTGTAACATGTGCAAAGCATGTTACACATGAGAGAGTGGGAAATGGCATGCCCCCTCGAGCTGGACCTGGCGTCACATGGAGAACAGTGTGGAAGTTACTGTAGAAACAAACTAATACTCTTCTTTGCAGAACAGATATATGCAGCTTACACATCATTACTACTCTGCCCCTGACAAAGCCTTTGTAGCCAAAGCTTGGTAGAGAGAAATATTTCATGTTCCAGGCAAACGAAAAAGGAAAAAAGGGAGACTGTCGCCCGAAAGCTCACTCCCATCACTGTGAAAGTCCTTGAACTAGAAAGATGATAAAGTTACTCCATAATGCATGGCACCACTTGCAACTTTCATAAAGCGCAAAATATACTGTGATGCAATTATTTGCAAACAGATAATTGTAGTATTTTAGAGAGCCCTTAATGGTGTTTGCTACCCACCTGCGACTACCTACCTGTGACCGCATCAAAAGTGGGTCTAACAGGAATAATGAGCTGGTTAAATACAAGGTTAGATGCCTAGAAATGATGCCTTTAGATGTGAATTATTTCCAGGAGGTGCTATTTCTTAGGCAAGGCAATGAGACTAAAGTGGTAAGATGACTGTTTAACTGGGATCTGTCTTTGAGTACTGTTCCTGACACATTTTCCCATTAGTTTCTGCTGATATGAAGCATGTTTTTATTAATGTTTTCATGCAAATCCCATGGTCCAATCTATACAACACTCTATTAAGCTGCTCCTTTGTGATGGACCGATGTCTTTTGCTTGGACTGAGGAGTTGCTTTCCCAGACCCTTTTCTAAAATTAATGGTATGTTTTTATTGCAAGTGCATGATACCAAGAATGTGGATTTGTGAGTGAGAACTCCTTAGATATGAGGAGAGCCTTCAAATGAGCTTAAAAATTAGATATCCAAAATTTTAAAGTTCTTTAGAATTAGAGTGGTGATTACGGACTGGTTCAGTTTCAGATGAGAATAACCTGGATTAACTACACTGAAATCATTGAACTAGATTTAGAAAAACTCAAGACATTTAGACAGTCCATAAAAAAACTTCTTGGTAATATGCTATATTGTAACAGATCGGATTAATCATTTTTAACACAATCAAGGCATTATAACTTTTTTTATAACTATATTTTCTTTTTTAGCAAATCTTACAGTGTTTTACAGTCATCTGTATCTTTTTGTGAATGCCATTCTAATCATTGAGATAAACACATTGGTCCTTTTCCTTCAGTCATTTCTCAGGTTCAGGTTAATCACAATTTTTTTTTTGAATCAGTAATCAAATTTAGCTGTCTGTCACAACATGAATTATGTTCGTCAATGAGTGACAACTGTTACACAGGGCCAGAATCAGTGTTCAAATAAGAATACACCTTTATTCACTATTTTATTACTCTATATTAGGTCTACACTTCAATCGATACACCTTTGAAGTTATACGAGTGTAAGTGCAGATCAATATTATTCAAATATTGTAACTTTAACCGACAACGATGGACAAATAAGATGAGGAAACAGGAAATACCTAATATCCGGGACTGAAGGCATTCTTAGGGGCAGCTGAGGTACTTGCCCTATGTAAAATGAAACTTAACTGTACATCTTAAATTATATGTATGTTAGTTTAAAAATGCAATCAATTATTATGTCAGGTAAATATTGCTTTTTGCTGACTTTTGGAAAACGTGCTGAAATTTGGACTAGATGCCCAGATTTATAAAAGAATAAAAAAAATTAAAAAAAAGGAATGTCCTTATATTCTTAGGCAAGCCTCACATAAGTACGTGTAAATGCCTTGGAGGTGCCTGTCACATAGCACTTGTGTAGCTGTGCTATTGATAAGTTATAATGGCAGCAGGCTTGTGACTGGCCTTTTCAGAGTGTTGTTCTGCCAATATATATTATTTGGAAGGGAAAAAAAAACACAAAACCAAAATTATACCCCCGTTTTGACTTGCAAGTTATGGAGGGATAGGGGATCCTGCAGGAAAATATCTGAATGGACCAATTGATGCTGAGCTTCCTTCTTTTTTTGTTGTTTTTTTTTTTTTACAACCCCTTTGTGCCTCTTTTGCTATTTCGCAGGATAACCGGGGTCTTTGAGAGGAACAATCCAGGATGAGTGGAGTGGGGTCTGGCTATTTGTTGAGCCACAATAAAAAGGGGTAAGCAGCAGGTTAATGAGGCTGGTGTGTGTGTGTGCGTGCGTGCGTGTGCGTGTGTGTGTGCGTGTGTGTGTGCGCGCGTTGGTGGGGAAGCCGGGGGACAAAAAAAAAATGCATGCATCGCATTCCTGCTAAATGGTGCCATTTCTACACATGTAAAAATGCCGTGAATTAGACTGTAGAAGGGTTAGGACCTTGCGATCTATTGATCTCTATTGAGGAGGTTGTATGGTAATTCCTAGCTGGGAATGGAGAACTCATTCATTGCCCAGTCAGTGTAACTCGCAACTGCATGTAAATCCACAATCATTGACGAGAGAGGGATAAAGATTTAATCTAGCGAATCTCCACTCGGACAAATGTAATATTGTGTTTCGGGAGCGCGGGGCGGCCGCGGCGAGAGCTCCTGCGTCAGCGTCGCCATAAACAGCAATAAAATGAATCTGAAAAGTGTGTCTGCACCCTTTGAACCGGCCCTATGATCAGTTACTGCTCTCAATTATTGCATTGTCCACCCCCCCTTTCAGCGCCGCGCTAAAGTCTTAGCCGTTTGCTTTGAAGTGATTATCCCTTCATCTCAAGCCAGACTGAAGAATTTTTGAAGGACAATAGAAAATGAAACCAGTGGGGGGAGGCTTATGACAATTATCGGGGG
>JAODKN010000093.1:8767814-8779721 GCA_026774425.1 Petrocephalus zakoni
AATAGTGATAACTTGAGAAACTTGAGTTTTTCATGTTTCTTGCTGTTTCCCAAGGCGCAGAGAGCCTGAAAAGCCCGGTGATAAGCGGCCGTGTGAGCGATGCCGGAGCCCAGTGGAGATCGCCGCATTCCTGCCGCTATGCCCCTCCCCCCCCAAGTCACATGGTCTGCCCGCCGGGAGCCCCCCGGAGCCAGACCCCCAGGCTGGCTGAAAATGACCATGCCCCTCCGGTACCCCACATCCCTGGGTCCCATTCCTCCACAGTGGGCTCCTAGAGCAAGCAGCCATCATTAGCACAGATGGCAGTGTTTAGCTTGCATAATAGCGATCGTCCCCGATTTGTTTAGCTAATCACCCCTGAGAGCAAACCATCCCATTCTGTGATACGATCTGCAGTGTCAGGCGGCGACCCGAGATCCGTCTCCTCGTTAATGCCGGAAATCGCGTTCCATTTCCCAAGTGTCGACTACAGCCTCGGACGCTGTGAGGAAGACTCCAGCGAGGAAGACAAGTGTCTGGGCCAAGTCACATGGGCCACCCACAGACCAAAGTAACACAGTATAGTTCTTCAATCGATGTCTACCTATGTCTTTTTCATAATGCCTTTAGTAAAGAAAATATACTTTTAAAAATGTAACTATCACAGATACAGTAAAGCACTTTAACTGTCTACACTATAATATCTCAGCCGTCTTATCTCCAAAATTCCTTGTTTTATTGGTCCATCCATTCGCCATTCCAGCTGCACTGCCAGGGATTTTCATCACAACAACACACTTTTCACCCAGTGGCACTGAGCAGCCCCAACTCACAGGAACCCCTGAACAGGATGGTATTTGACGGCAGGATGAATTCTGTGCAAGACCTGAACCCAAGACCTCGATCACCAAAGAGAGTCACCTATCAGCTGCACACCCCGAGTCTCTGACTTGACCTACATATTCTTCCAGGTTCTTTCTGTCTGCATCTGATTGTTTTTAAAGAAACATCTCTAACCAGTGGCCAAACTGTGAGGGC
The DNA here is from genome assembly GCA_026774425.1 of Petrocephalus zakoni. Lineage (NCBI taxonomy): Eukaryota > Metazoa > Chordata > Actinopteri > Osteoglossiformes > Mormyridae > Petrocephalus > Petrocephalus zakoni. The sequence goes on from JAODKN010000093.1 coordinate 8,768,832, forward strand.
AAACAGCGTCAGGCACACATGAAAAGGTGAGACCTCAGGTTTATTGTTTCCTGGGTGGTCTCTGTCTGAAGAAAGGTCTCAGAAATCCAAGCCTCTGTGTAAGTAAGGGCAAGGTCAGTCTCTGTTTAAAATGGCCGCCCTTGTTTTCCTTCATGCCGTCCCTTTCCGGGCAGCGGGATGCCTAAATGCCGAGCATCGGATTAAAGAGCAAACTGCTCAAAACTACAGAAACCGGGAGTGTGGAGGCCCAGAGGACTATCTGAACACGTTCGTTTGGGTAGGATTACATCTCTAGCGCTGGATTATAGAGGTGCCCCTCACATTCCAGGAGAACCGGTCAGGATTGAAAAACGACAGAGGTGCTGGTGATGAAAAAGAAAATTGAAATAAAGAGATAAAAAGGCGTAATCTGCCCATTTCTGAATCCGTTGCTCCACTGCGTCCCATTTCTGTAAAAATCCCTATTCCCCCCGTTTTCTCATTTTTTGTGGTTGCCGCAACAACAATGTATATTCCGGGAATTTGCCCTTTGATGTTCGCATTCGGTAACAGACTTAAAGCGGAGGAGAAAAGACGGGGAGATAGAGACGGGGGAGAGAGATTTTGTGGTTTGCTTCTTTCGCTCCCTGGCAAGGCATCTGACGTCTCGATGCAAAGACGAAATTCTGTTTCGCCTGTTAAGGCATCCATCAAACCGGCGCACGGTTTTCATTCTCGGCGGTGGCTGTGCTGTTGTGAAGGCCGCTTACATGCTTTTCAAACAATAACAGTTCAATACATCCCCCAGCCTCCTCCGCCAAGGCCTGCACACGGCAGCACATCCTTTATAAATCCTTGAACCAACTACAAACACAAAGCATTTACTGGGGAAAATGGGGGCAGGGGGCTATCCGGCAGAACGCAGTAATTAAAGTGGATCTGACGCCATTTCATATCGCTTGAAATGAGGGATGCAGAATTCTCTTCTCCACTTTCTAATTTGAGCAGCCTTTGGTTGGCGTGGGTTTTGCCGTTTAACGTCAAAACAATGGCACCACAGAAATTAGGGCAGTAACCGCGATGGCGGCTCGAGAACACGTTTCCTAGTCGGGGATTGGGAATATGATCCCTTAGAAGTGATCCCAGCCTAGCCCTTAATGTCCCAAGATTCCTTGAGAAATTTCCAGTATATTCAATTCATATTGCAGAATTGTAGCTTAAAACACATTGCAATTTTGCAGAGCTCTTATGATTTTCCACAAATTTTCATATCACCAGTGCCCCTGCTGACTGGTGCCACCTTGGCCTGTGTGAGGGTCTCTACATTGAACATATACCACGGCAGGACGCCCTCCACAAATAAACCGACCGTTTCCCAGGCAACTTTATTCTTCGCAATGGAGGAGCTGTGCAGGGACAACATGGCGCCGCTTTGATGGCGATATCAGGTGGGCGTAATCTTCCGCTAGCCGCCGAGGTACCATCCCACCGGCTCGCTGCCGTGATGCGAGATGACGCGTGACTCGCCCAGCGCCAGCCTGCGCGGGAGAACTTTTCTGATGGAATAATTTATCCCGCTACGGTGTCGCCTACAGGCCCCTTCTCATGCTGTCACGCTACATCTCCCTCGATTCGCAACAGCGCTAATTACACAAAATTAAGATGCACACTTCCCTGGGCCCCTTGCCGTATTCTAAGTCGAGCTGCCCCATAGGGGAAGCACTTAATCTTATCCAGGCCTAATGCTCGACTAATCTGCGAGGGAGAACATGTCAGAAGTAATTCGGAAGAATACGCGTCACTCCAGCTGCTGTTGTCTTTCTACCGACGCTGGCTTTTCATGCAGTAACAGTCTTTCCCGTGCATGTCGACCCACCGCATGGCGAGCTACACCATGTGCTACTGAGACTTCCACCCAAAGAGGTCAGCCGACACCCCCAGAAATGGACCCCTGTAGGCGATGGGGGGCCTGACAGGACTCTGGGTGTCTCAGCCAGGCCCCACGTTCAGGAACAGTATGTCCCGCCCCTCTTCACGAATCGGGCAATCAAAACTTTACAATCATCACAATAGACTGGAATCTCCTCCACTACTAGTGCTCCTATAAATATGGCCAGCCATTCATGTCTGCCTCCAAATCCATACATCCCACACAGGGTGGGGTCGTGAGTGGATGCTAAAGAAGTACAGATGTTCCTCGCTTTATGATGGTTCAGCTTACGATATGCCTACTTTAAGACGGCGCGATAGCGAGAGATATGCCGTACGATACTTTCTACTGATTCGGGGCGATGGCAGCAGCTATGTGGTCTCATGTACCGATCGCGAGCATAAATATCTCCAACAGTGAGTAACAATGCATCGCATGATTAGTTATTTATTGATCACCTCATATTCATATTCGGCTTACGATATTTTCAACTTACAATGGTTTCATCGGAACACAAACCCATCGTAAGTTGAGGAGCATCTGTAAACACAGTAAAAGCAAAGCAATCAGGACTGTGCTTCTGGAATGAAAAATATTATGGGGGGGAAAAAAACTTGAATCTTTGCAAGTAGTCCTTCCTACAGGCAAAGTTATCTTTTCAACAGCCATCGCTGTCTGTTACCTTCAATAACTGCAAATAAAAAAGTCTGGCAAAGGCTCACTGGTGACTGCACACACGTGTGGGCAGCACACCCTTACTCGAGGCTAAATCGGGAAAAAAGAGAAACTCATAACACGCAAGTGTTCAAGGACAAAGGAGAGGTAGGTAAATACCCTCATGAAGGCATTGCGCTACCGCATATATGTTAGACAAAGGCCCCTATAATCAGCCAGTTTGGAGAAATGAGGACACATCGGCCAGGAAGCCTACCTGTTCTTAGGGATTAATTTGAGATGGACTGTGTGCTCAAAACTGAGTCAATGCGGAGACGTTAATGACCAGAGACGACGAGGACTGAATGCCGCCGCGCAGTTGCCAAGGACCCGGAAACACAGCCGGCTCTCACGAGCAGCCCGACGAGTCTGTGAAACGGCCGTTTCATCCTGTGGCGGCGTCTTGCTTGTGGTCGAGAAAGAAACTCGCAGCTGTTAAGGCAGGCTTACAAAAAAAAACTCAGTCTGTTACCATCTCCATCATGCTGAGTGTTAAGTGTTAACAACAAAGGCTTTGCGGCAATGTGTGGGAATGTGAATTAGAGTAAAGAGGGAATCAAGCCAGAATGATTCATCATTTTGAATAATAAGGAATGCCATCGATATGATCAGTATATCAACACAATTCCTCTGATGGGGAGTGACACTGAAATATCCACAGAGACGACATACGTATAGTTTGGTTCTGTATTTTTTGTGTTTGGAATTGTACTCCCAGAATCCTCTGCTTTCCTACTCCCTCTCTCATTATATTTAATTTCTATTTTACATTCAGCATTCTGTTGTACCTAATCAGCAATTATAAGAAACGCTGTACGTTAAGTAATTACAAAATAGCTGAAATATCTGACAGAAGTACAGAATACATAATAACTTCTTCCTGGATAATAAAATTATTTTGAATTTGATTATTATTTCAAGTTAGCGCCCATCGTTCCTAAGTTTTATTTGGTTTTACATGTGCGGTAGCCGCAAAAACATTGCAAAAATGTCTTAAATATTGTAGAGAATAGCTGCCTAAATCATAGAAATCGTTTCCCCTCCCAGGAGTCTCATGAAAGCAGCGGAGATCACAACCCCACAGCCTTTCACTTGGGAGTGCCTGCCTACATACCAATCAGCCATTTCTGCCACATTCAGCAATGAAGCCACAGGGAGCTAAAAGCTAAAAGCTAAGACGCACTCCATTTTCAGGGTGCCGTGTGGGACACTCCAGACTATCGTAAATCTTTGGTTGGCCATGGAGCTGGGAATGTGTGGATTCATTAGCATGCTGCTTTTCCACTCCTCACACGGACAGCTCTGTACCGGGTTTGCGATGAGGAGACAGACTGAACATGGGGCATGGCTGACTGAGGAAATGCATCCACGTGGAATTGTGGAGGGGGCACACGGTGACAATTTAAAGACCCTGAAATGCAAACAACATTGGCCCAGATGAGAGCATGAAAAAAAAATCACTTTATCGACATGCAAACAGCTCCCACATTGTGGACCGGCTTCAGACACAGTTTGTTTGGGGAGAATCATCCTGCTAATTGACAGCAACAACAAGGAGGCTGTTTGGCCCCCATGCGCCTGCCTGCCTGCCTGCCCGGTTACTGTAATCGCCACGGCGATTTGTGTTACAAAACATCAAATGCGCTAACGTCTATAGGAATTTGCATATGGCCCTTTGATCTCCGGAATTTTAAACAAAGCATGACGCGATATGCAAAAAAGCGTGAAGGGTACACCCCCGGCCAAAGCTACCTTTAGCTAGCGATTGAGATTATTGCAAAAAAATTAAATAAATAAGCATGATAGACAAAGAAAAAGGGAGGCTTCATAATTCGGCTGTGATCTCTGCCAATGTCAGCGCAGTATTATAGAGCAGTTGTGGTGTTCTTCACAGTTACGAAGATCAAAAAACAAGCGGCAGCAAAACAAGCTATGAGCTCGGCATCACATCAGTGGGAGGAGGGCGGCATTTGGGTTTTAAACTACTCTTGATACACGGACCATTAGGAGCCTTGGAAAAATGACATTTCAGATTTCAGTTTCGCAGGAGGAAGCCAAGGTGGGCTTGAATCCACATCCAAACCACAAGGTACTTTCCTATTTGAGAACTTCCTTATAACATAAGGGTGGTTGTGTTCTGTATTTCACCAGTGATTAAATTTTTTTCCTTCATTTGGTGTAAACAGAGATGAGCAGAAATATCAGTGCCCAAAACAGAGCTCAGAGTTTTCTCTTTATCCGGCTCATCAGTGTCTCCCTGGTGCTCAGTCAGCGATTAGTTTGGGCTGTCAGATTTGGCAATCAGCATCCAGGGCTCGTTACTATGAAGGCACCAGGTGAATGGCCCTCGGTGCCTTCTCCTCTGACAAATCAGTGCACATTCAAACACAAATATGCATATGAACACATACAGAAACACAGAGCAGGAGTGTGAATTCGAGAGCAAAGCCTTCAACATGTAGCAACTCATGTGCAAAGGTGATTGTGGTTGGAATATGATACACTGACTCGGGCCTGTTATAGTATTCTAGCGAGGCGTGGTACAGAGCCATTATTAATCCATGAATATGTCAACATGCATTTCCCTGGAATGCAAGTGGTGCAATGCTTGAAATTCTGGTCGAAGTGTCCGCAGAGGATTGTGTAATTAAGCTGCTCTGCAACTGTACTCTAGCAGAATAGGCACAATAATGAGTGAAGGGGCACCTCCAGGACAGGCATGTTTCAGAAGAGAAAGCTGTAACGCAGACGCTTGCGTGACATTCTGTCAAAGAGTCCTGCCTTGAAGCTGCATCCCGCACACTTGCATAAACAGGCACACACACACGCGCACACACATACACACACAGACTCTGACCCCCTTGACTGCATTTGTGTGTCTTTGTGGGAAGGGTTGTATGGTGTCTTGTTAATGCAGGTATCTCACGCGCATTGTGCCGGGCGATCGTCTCCGCATCCCATAGCCGTGCGCATCCACCACCTTCCCGGCAGGCCCCAGTCTCTCATGGCCCCTCCTGAGCTCCCACACTGTAGACCATCTGCACATAGAAGACACACCTCCAGAGCATCAAGGGCACAGATCGGGGATGTGAAGCTTATTATCACATCAATGGCTGTGCAACCACGCATATGGAATTCCTATCGCGTCTCTGTTCTTTGCAATGTCCCTGGGAGGAGGTGTGCCGGCCGGGAGGGGAAGTAGAAATTCAGGTGGAGCATTATGTCATCAGGTTAAGGTCCATGCTTGTCCTGGGTTTTTGGAAAGGTCACACTTTCTCATGCCACTGCGTGCCAACTCCTATAATTTTGTCCACCCAGATTAAAACACCTACGGGAGATGCTAAGCTAATTAAATCCTCTACATTCTGGTGCTTCGCTTCTTGCGGCTATGCGCTTTCCTAAGAGTTCGCTTTTCGTTGAAAAGAGGGAGACCTCCCCGGCTGCTCACATTGCCGGCCGTGCTGAGCGAGTCTGGCTGGGGCACCCACGCGAGCAGAAGGAGCCGCACAGCGCCTCCCGCCGCCTGTAGGGGACAGCCCGCCGCGCGCATTCCGCGCCTCCCGATGGGCCTCGGAACACCTGATGCGTGGGATGAAGCGCACTTCACTCCCCTCCGCCGTCGCGCGGCTCCAGGCCTTCATTTGGATACTCCTCCGCACACATTCATCCGAAGGTGTCTCATTTCAGCGTTTCCGGGGGTGTGGGGTGCTAAAGGTGCTAATGATGAGTTAAGATTGCAGGTTCCTGCTCTGGATCTGATCTAAGTGACACGACTGCTATGCGATTGCGGGCCACGGAACGGAGAGAGTGCGCCACATGTCATCATCCGATTCCGTTTATGTTGCTATAAATCATATCAAACTCTTCAGCTGCGGGCGTAAACAACACAGCACTCATTATTGACAGGTAATGTCTGTGAATGTCTGTCAAACAGAAAGCAGATTACATGGAAATATGTTTTATATACTTTGGCCGTGAACGCTGTGTTTAAGCTTGGAAATGTAAGGTGGTTAACTCGATGTGTCCTTGGGGGCATGTTCTTTAAGTGTGATGACATAGATTGGGGCCCGGACTCTAAGCAGGAAGGATCAGTTTCGGCATTGCGGGGAAAGTGTGTATTTCAGTTGGACGATTTATTTTTTTGTGGGACGTCACTGGATTACGTCTTGTAGAGTTACTCTGAGAGGTTGAGCAACAGGAACACATTAAAAGGCTTTTTTAGGGAAAAAGCATGTCAGTTAATAAGAAGTCTGTTGCGGGGGGTGGGGGCACATCTCTGAGATCGTTCCAGTTCTCAGCCTGGTGTTGCTTCTCTGGGAGGCATCGGGGAGGAAGGGGAGCCCAGGAAAGGTCCTAGATGGCAGCCCTCGGCCGCAGGCTTGGCGCTGCGCCTCGGCGTCAGCATGCTTCTGGTGCACGCCGGGATGAAAGGACCAGGCAGCTACTCTGAAATCCTCTGCGAGTCAAAATTAACATTTTATTTAAGCTGCAGCCAAAAAAATAAAACAAAAACTAGGACGGGGCACTGCTCCCTGCCTTGGTCAAGACATATAATTGTTAATTGTGTGCAAACCTGGGGGAAATGCTACCAGGACATGTTATTGTGTGGGAGCAGCTGGAGAGACTGTGAGGGGGGAGATTAGCTTGATTTTCTCAGAAGAGCCACATAAAAGGTAAATAAATGGCCCATTATTATGGTAACATCAGTGCTCTTTGTAATTATTATTTTGCAATATGGATTCTCACGTCTAATTTTCAGCCTGAAGGAGAGCGTGCATCTCTCTTTTTTGTTTTTCTTATTATTAAAGTCTTTCTCTCAAAATCTGAGTTTTGTTTTTTTTGGTCCGTTGACATTAATGTAATGTTCTGTGGTTGCAGCTAGCTTAGCATAGCCCGTGAGAGCCCGGGCCCCATCTATGCACACTGGGGATAGTATTTTAGTTGTTGTTGTTGTTGTTGTTGTTTTTTTTTAAGGGATTACGCAATGACTTATGTTGTAACTCAACAGCAACCCTCTAATTTGTAAACGTCTAAGCACTTTGTGACAATTAGACACCAACAACGTATGACTTAGAGTGCAGGGAATTAATAAAAATGTCAACTCTATTTACACGGAGGCCTCCAATTGGACAATACCGGAGGCTGTTTGGGAAACAATGCCCGTGCCATCATTTTCCAGCCTGGATGGGTAAAACGGGAATTGGTAGCTGGAAAACGGGAATGACTTCCTGTTACCTGAAATCTTGATTAACGAGAAAGACGAGGCAGGAGGACAGGTCGAGAATGTTTTTGAAACAGCGGATCTAATCTGACTTAATTGGGGAATCCTCATTAAAAGGTACAAAGAGGAGAGATGCACACTCACATTGTGTTCTTGTGCCCCCTCCATAATAACATATGGCTTGGAAATGCTTTTCATTTTCGTTTTTAAATTGGGCCATTATCTCTGAAGGTCTGAACTGTTCCAGTGTGGCCTCAGTGCATTTACATTGAACATGCAATTAGGGCCACTGCAGCAAAATAATAATTACATCACATGAGGAAATTATTTAAAGCAAATACTACCCCAATTTTTTCATTTGACTTTGCATCCATTATTATTTTGATTATTTTAAAATTTACTACCTCTGGAAATATTTTTGTTAATTGCCTCCTGATGTCTCCTGAAGTCTTAAACCATGACAGCACGAACACTACATACCATTGAGAAGCTGCCATGAAGTATATTTCAACATCTGTGAATATTTTTATGACACTTTTACAAATTAAAATCCCATAAAATGAGACATTAAAGCATATTTGCTGTTGATATGATTTTGTTCATCCAAACTGGATGCATGATCCGTTTTGACTATTCATCGAGTGGTTTTAATCTTAGAGGACTGTGCATATAAGTTCAGAGTTTTTTTAGTTATTACATCACGGTCTGCATACTACTTCTTATTCCAATGAGTGGTGTCTTGGGCCGTGGTTCAGATAAAATAAACCAAATTTGTTTATAATATTCCTGATTGTCTTGACGGCCTTGTTAACATTTTACATAGGCATGCACAATTATGTAATATTCTCCTTTGTTACACTCCCATCATTCCTGCCAGCAGTACCATTGGCTGACTTGATGCTTCTCAGCTACTGGTCTTGCTTTTACTGATCACCAGATGGAATGGTATCGGAGTAGCTCCAAAATGGCTGCATATGCATATTCATACAAAAACATACACACATTACAAAGGAATTAACAGTTTTACTCTTTGTCAATGCTTCCTAAGCACGGAGAAGATATCGATTTAAATGTTGTCTGTTTTGGATTTTACAATACTTGGCATGCGAGTCCTACCGGCAAGACAATGGTCACTGTGGGCAATTGCATCGGTCTAGGTCAGTGTTTTCCAATCCGGTCCTTGGGGACCCCTGATTACTCCATGTTTTCTCTCCCTCCACACTTCTTGCGAGAGAGTCCACACTAGAGGAAGCAAAAACATGGAGTGTCTGGGGGTCCCCGAGAATCGGATTGGGAAACACTAGCCTAGGTACATCTTTTACGCGATAGGATTTAGGAGGAGGAGGAGGTTAAATGTCCCTATAGTGGTTCAGGAGAATTTACAGCCACACACACATACAGAGGGCAAGCCCAAGAAACAGAGACTAACTGATTTATAGGCATTCAGATCTTTACTTAGTTAAATCCGTTCAGTTCAAGCAGATTAAATCTAATGTTAAACATATGGCTGAAGCAGAGGGGTTTCTTCAAAAGCAAAATTTGATCATGATGGCATGCTGTGTGTGGAAAAATACAAGACCTCCACAGACCGGCTGAAATGCCGAACTGAAATGAGCAGCAGCCCTTTAGCGTCGACGTAGAAAAAGAAAAACTTGCATTCCCATACAAGGCGTTAGCAAAGCTAGATCTTGTGTCTCAATAAAGCCATCAAAGAAGGCCAAAGAACAAAGGAAAATTTATGGGATTGTGACTCATTATTACAGAGCCGGATGTTAGAGATGTTGACATCCCTGGTCCGAAACAGAGTCTGGTCACATCAAAGTCACCCGATACCAGAGTGAGATTCTGGCTTTCATACAGGGACCATGACACAGCTATTGAATATCCCGTATGCGACCTACAGTGTAAAGTGGGAACTGAGATTATATGCAAAACAAAATATATCCGTACAGTTTTCCATAAAAAGGTTTATCCAGTACAGGAAATGCGGGGCATGAGGCTGGGGTGCCAGTCCATCGAAGGACACATATAACCTGCAATGTGCCTAATTCAATAATATAAGAGCAAATTTCATCCATCCATCCATTTTTCATACCTGCTTATCCTATGCAGGGTTGATGGGAGAGCAAATGTCATATAATATTAAAAAAGCCATTAATCACAGTATTAAAAGTAGAGCATTAATTACTGACATAAAATCAGTAGGCCTTTTGCTATTCCAAACCTTCCTGCCAACACATCAATCAATGCTCTATATATTCTTTTCTATTTATTCAGCCTGTGTGTTTTTCTGAAGATTCTTAAGTTACCCAGAATAACTGTACTTAGGTGTGCCCCACTGACAATGAAACCTGGGTCTGGTTGAAATCAACATAAACAACAAGAAAACTTCAGTTCAATGCAAAATACTTATCATTCCATTGTATTCATATATTAAATGTTGTGTGGTGGGCACTTATGATTCTGGTCAATTGATAAAAACTCAGTCAGATTACCAATGGACATCACAACTGGCATCTCTGGAGATCTGCAGTTTCATTCGCCGCCAGATTTTTTACGGCGCAAGGGAGAGAGAGTGTGCAATTTAGGCAACAAACATCAGATGGTCTGCTTTTTTCCACCTGAGGTGCAGTCGCATGAAAGTCACCGAAAGTGCACATTCTGACTGCCAAATAAAAACCCGCCAGACGGACAAAGTGGGGAGCGTGTTAAACCCCAGATCGGTCACCAGGCGGGACTCTTCATTTACCGGAAGAAACTCGGAGCAAAAGAAAAATGGGCTCCGGATCACCGGTCACATGACGGAGATTTGTGCCGTGCTACTGCACGGTGCTACAAATGAGCAATAATAAAACGAGGTGTGAAAAATAAATGCTGAATATGCGGGTGGTGCGGGGGGAGGGGGGACAGCACACTGAAATCACACCTCCAAGGTTTGCATGTTACCCCCATGTTCACAAGTGCCGAGGCCGTGGGTGTAAATTGTAGATGGGATGGGGGGGTTGTAAGTTGTACCCCCCCCCCCGCCCCCCCAGAATGTAAACCA
>JAODKN010000093.1:8810359-8825771 GCA_026774425.1 Petrocephalus zakoni
AAAAGTATCTGTCAGACAGAATATAAAAAAACAGACCGGTTCGTATGATTTGTATGAAAAAACTGACATCAGAAAGACATAGGACTGTGTGTGCAGTTGTTGTAGTTTTGAGAGATCAAAAGAGCGTGACACGGGAGTGGATTTTCACTGCTGACCCGTCCCTCTCCAAAAAGAGAATTCCCATCCCAATCACGGAAGAATTAATCCTAGTACCATCCTGATCCTGGGGGAGGGTAGGCGGATGATTTTAAGATTTCACACCTAGCTAATCAACTAAGCTATGGTTTTGCGCCAAGTCTAATATAACAGTAAGACCACAAACGCAACTATAATCATGCAGCAACACTCCCTGCAGCTGAATCCACGCTCGCAATGCACATATCCGACACACCTGCAGTTTTCTGTCCTGTACAACTCTAACCTGACACACAAGCACACTTTTCTGTTGCTGTATAATATTTCACCATATGCATAGATCATAAAAATTCTCTTACTTTCAATCTTTTATCTGGGCTATTTCCATTGACCTTGTGTGGGCTTGGCTGTCCTTGTGTTTGTAGATCTTCTTTCATAACCTTTGCATCAGAAACACTACCTTCACCACTGAACCATTCTCCCCAGAGTTAGTTGCTTTCCTACCAAACGCCTAACTTTTCATGCAGGCCCTGTTACTTATGTGAGCATCTGCTGCATCACCACATTAGCTCCAGTTGTACGTTTTCGTTTTTACTCTGATCCAAATTTTTGAAAATTAAACCTAGTAGGGCTGGGCGACCACACGTTATGGTTTAATCCTGATTCTACGGCGCATGCACAATAATCACCGGGCCTTTAGATCAATTGGTAATCTGCATAAATTAAGCATAACGTTAAACTGCACAAAGTACCGCCACACCGCCGACATATTTTTACCATGTTTATCCACAGTATTTCCTCTTTTAAAGGATGTGGATGCTGAGCTGTCCCTTTCTTATTCACCACTTAAGTGCTTATCACTTACATGATTTACCAAAACAGTAATATATGGTGTGCTCCGCTAACCAAATTTAATAAGCATAAGGATACGCCGAATTCATACAGGTTACTAACGTTTGGGTGTCACAAAACACCTCTCGTTAATATTTTAGGCTGCTAGCCCTAACTGACTGGGTGAGTAAATGTCTGTATCGTGCTGAAAATCCGGCGTCTGGGCAAATGTTTCACCCGTTATCTAATGGCCTGGTGATTACTGCGCATGCATTGTACAATCGTGATTATATCGAAACGTGAGATCGTGCAGCCCAGAATCCATGTAATAAACTCTGATTTTCCTTTGACATATTAATGTGATTATCGCTCCTGCCCGATCCCATTGACATTTTTCACAGCCCGTCCTAGTTCTGCGATTAATACTGAAATTGACTCCCATCCCGGTTCGGCATGTGTGTAGAGTTTGTATGTTCTCCAGTGTTCTCATGGATTTCCTCTCACTGAGGAAAAACATGTGGTCAGGAGACCTGGTGCCTCTATATGACCCATAGCGGGCGAGTGTGTGATCCGCCTCAAGCCGGCCCTTCCCGTTTCTGAGCTCACGGTATCCATGATTTAGGGATTCTTCAAGCTGTGGAGATATTTAGGTTTAACTTGGTTTAAAAAGCACATCTAGCCTTCTGCTTAAAATCCCACATGGACAGCGGTAGCACACAGACTAGGTCTCTTTGCTTGCTTCACACGGAGTGATTTTGATCTCTCCAGATCCTCCTTCATCACATTTTCCTTCTACAAAGGCGATGAAAGGGAATTTGTAATTTTATTATTTTATTTTGCCTTTTTTCAACCATGACCCTTCGAAAGGAAGATGACCTGCTGCCTTTTTCACTTGTGCAGGGGTTTCCTGCAGCTGACAGACTCTGAGGGCTACACTCTTGGACCCCTTTGAACTCTGACCTGGACGGTACTAATGCCTGCCTTTCCCCTGGGGGGTGTGGCATAGTCAGCACTCCCACACACACACTTGCACATCTGGAGCGGGGGGCTGCTTTTGAAGCACTATGTTAAACAGCTTAGTAATTCTACAGGGGTATACTTGGACTTTTCTTGCTTGTAAGGCAAAGTTAAGAAAATATTTTAAATCAAAAGATTGCATCACTTTCGTGGTGTGCAGCAGTCAATGCTGCAGCAAAGTCTCTGTGTTTTTTTGAGAAACTTTTCTTCAAAGATATCAATTGTGAAATGAAAATCAGAACACTTTGCACTTAAAAAAAAAAAAAAGAACAACACCATATGTCCAGTGACGATAGCACTCTATCCGACTGCAGTGATCTAGATTGTATCCCAGAAGGCACTGGGCCCGGGGTGTGGTAGACTTTGGATGGGATGCCTGTTCATTGTGGGATGTAGGATAATTCACACATAAAGAGCATTTCAGAGTCACCACCTCATCTGACACAGAAGACCCTGAGGAAAACCTGTTACATTCCCACTCGTCTCCTCTACCCTTCCTGGGGTGCTGCCTGGAGACCCAAAAAAGCAAAATATCCTGCCTACCATGCTGCCTGCGACACCCATACTGCCTGTGACATCCTCCTGGCTTGCCCTTCCTTCTACCTGTGATGTCCTTCTGCCCTGCCCTTCATTCTACCTGTGATGTCCTTCTGCCCTGCCCTTCATTCTACCTGTGACGTCCTCCTGCCCTGCCCTTCATTCTACCTGTGATGTCCTTCTGCCCTTCCCTTCATTCTACCTGTGATGTCCTCCTGGCCTGCCCATCCTTCTACCTGTGATGTCCTTCTGCCCTGCCCTTCATTCTACCTGTGATGTCCTCCAGGCCTGCCCATCCTTCTACCTGTGATGTCCTTCTGCCCTGCCCATCCTTCTACCTGTGATGTCCTTCTGCCCTGCCCTTCATTCTACCTGTGATGTCCTCCTGCCCTGCCCTTCCTTCTACCTGTGACGTCCTCCTGGCCTGCCCATCCTTCTACCTGTGACGTCCTTCTGCCCTGCCCATCCTTCTACCTGTGACGTCCTCCTGCCCTGCCCTTCCTTCTACCTGTGACGTCCTTCTGCCCTGCCCTTCCTTCTACCTGTGATGTTCTTCTGCCCTGCCCTTCCTTCTACCTGTGATGTCCTTCTGCCCTGCCCTTCCTTCTACCTGTGACGTCCTCCTGGCCTGCCCATCCTTCTACCTGTGATGTCCTTCTGGCCTAACCACCCTCCTGCCTGTGACTTCCTCTACTGGCCCAAGGAGGATCCCTCTGGCTCTGGTTCCTACCAAGGTTTCTTCCTACTAGGGAATTTTTCCTTGCCATTGTGATCTCTGCTCTATGGTGGCTTTGAGCAAAGATCATGTAAAGCACTCTGAGACAGTGTAATGTTGTGAAAATGCACTAACAAATAAAAATGAATTGAATTAACACAAAGAAAACAAAGGGGGATGGACACTGTAAACCATGAGGTGTAAATAGATGGAAAGGCCTGTCAGGCCACCATCCCATACTAGAGGGACAGGAGCAAGTCGTGGAGCTGGTGAAGTGGTCCCAAAACAGTAACCAGACCCTGATCATGAGTAAATACACAGTTCTCAGCACAATGTACTTATACAATGACAATAAAGAATCTTATCTTATCCCCTGTGGGTTGCCACACGGGTCAGTCTAGAAGACCATAGGGACCAAACTGCTACCCATCAACTGCTGGAATAAAGCACGGAGTACATTACGAGAACCAATCCCCCCTGACCACAAGCTGCTCTCACCCCTGGAGTCTGCTTGGAGATTTTGCGGCATCAGAACGCTGACCACCAAGGACAGTTTCTTCCCCCAGGCTGTCGGCATCACAGCTAAATCTGGACTACTGCAATATTGCCTACACCTGCTGTTTAGAGGTGGATAGTTCATGTCCAGAAAGTAAATTAATCCAGGCCAAGATGATCTGGATTTTCACTTTCTGGACCTGACCTATCCACCTCTAATGGTCTATGTGTGAGATGTATCATCTGTCACTTGTTTCCTCTGCGCTGTTGCACATCGCTTGTCCTATTTATGGTCATGGGAGTTTTACTTACACAAAAATGTTCTGAGGGAAGAACAAAAATTGATTGGTTCAGAGAGATAACCAATCAGATCTTGTTTCAGACATTAGACCAACTAATCAGATGTCTTGATCTGTAACCGGGAGGCATGGACTGACGACGAGTGGCATCGCATGTTCAGTGATGAGTCTCGGTTCTGCATTACCACGGATGACCATCGTGTGGCGGCGCCAAGGGGAGAGGACTGGTCCTGCCAATGTTGTGCAGAAACACACCGGCATTACTACTGGCACCATGGTGTGAGGAGACATAGGGCATGACATCAAGTCATCTCTGGTAGTGATTTGGGAGACCCTGATGGCCTGCGTCCGCATGTCTTACCCCTCCTGAGACAGCACCCTGGCACAGTCTTTCAACAAAACAACACCCTTCCACACAGGTGTGTCTATGGACTGCCTGTGTCATGTTATGGCCCTCCTGTGGCCAGCCAGGTCCCCCGATCTTTCCCATCTCCAGGGCCAGTTACAGCAGCTGTGGGCCGACATCGCAGGAGAAGATACAGCGGCTGTACGACGGTGTGCGTGGCCATACTGCCAACTCTGTTGTCCGTTCAATCTGATTTTATAATACAGTCACATGACCCTCCATGGCATGCAGATTCATTTAATTTCCACCACTCTGTCTGGATGCTTAACTGTTTTTTGTCACTGAGTATAATATGCATTTCATGGGTAATAAAACATCTTGAAGATCCTTAGTTAATGGGAGTTATTATAGAAGACCCTGACCTCTGAGAAAATCCATTGTGTCATATTTATTATCCCTTAAGGGTACAGGAAACAAAAACATTTACCAACATAGTTCCGTAACTTATGAGGGCTTAACATATTTAGCATTTTTAATATTATCATCTAAGAAGTTGTCTAAGATACATATGTTCTAAGACTATACGGGGTGATTGCAGTTAAGTATACATGTTGTCTTTTTCTGGTAGAGATGTGTGGATCGCTGCTTTGTGTCCGTATTCAGCCAAAATGTCAAGGCTGATTTACTGCATGTCTAGTGCAGTCTAGTGACAACATAGCCCCACAGAGTCAATGAGACATGGTCCCACTTAACAGACAAAGTCTTTGTTTGTATCTGATAGCAGACATAACATGGTTGATATGGGACACACTTGTGGGGCAGGAAGACATTCCAGGCACATTTTGCAGTAGAATACAGTCACAAAATGACACTGTTCATATTGCAGAGCACACAGCTCTCCTTAAATACTAATACTGTACCACGTGTTCCCAGTTTGGTGTATGGATGGGTGGCATGTACCTATTCTAGGTGGGAAAAAAAGATGTTTTCTTTTTATGAGCAAATTTTATATCTTTAGAATAATTCTATTCAGGGGTAAACAAAAAATAAGTGGTAAAAGTAACCCTTTTTCTCAGGGTAAAAATGAAATATTATGGGTGACTCACAGGTGGCATATATCTGAAGTTGTTAATGTCCTGTAGCCTAACTCTACGCATTCCAAAGCACCATGTGCTCCGAAGCTGGCAGACTCCGGAGATGTATTTTAATAGGCTAGCTTGGGTAACCGAATTCCAATTGAGAATGCAGAACTATGCAACAGTTACTTCAAGCTAGATATATTATCCTATAGAAATACTAAGAACATTTTGTGCCAAAAACTGAATGGAAGCTATTCAAATTCAAAAAGCTTAGATGAGAATGTAGTCATTAAATTTTGATGTGACTATGATGGTGGATGCATTATAGGTAAAGGCGTAGGACCTTTTGTATTTCATGATTTAATTTAAATTAAATGTATTATGAAATACTTCCAAGCTCAGGAACAGCTTCTTCCCCCAAGCTGTTAACCTTCTGAATCGTTTAGCAACTGAACGCTGAACTCTTCTCTGTTTACTATGCACTGCTCAGCTCCAGCCCAATACCTCAGTTAGACACTACCTTACTTGCACATGCTAATATGTTAATAATATTAGTTAGATATTAGTAGTTAATAATATCTGTGTATATAAATATGTCAATATGTATATATGTATCTAGCCCATATGTCTAATTCATGCATGCATAATTTATGTATAATGTAAGTGTAATTTATGTATATTGCAAGTAATGTCTGTCTTATTTATGTTTATTCCCTTCCTCCACCTCCCCCTACGTTTTATGTCCCCTTGCATCTTGCATGTTCTGGTGAAACTGCAACTCTCTTTTCATTTACACATGTTCCTGAATTGAATTGAATTGAATTGAATTGAATCGATTTGAATCAAGTTGAATCGAATCAAATTGAATTGTATCAAATCAAAATGAATTGAATTGAAAATATTGCTCTATGATAGGTGCTATGACAGGATGGCATGGTGCCTCTGTTTATGGCAGTGTTACCGCTCACCTCCATGGCTGAGGTGCAGGTTAGCATGTTTTCACTGTTACCTTTATTCTGTGCACAATTATACACTGTCAGAAAAAGGTACCAATTTGTACCTTTGAGGGTACAATTATTTGTCACTGGGATTGTACCTTCAAGGGTCTGTCAACTGTACCCTAGCAGTAGGTAAATGTACCTTTTAAGGTGAAGAAATAGACTCTGAGTCACATTTTGTACCTCGGGGAACAAAACTGTACCAGGGCTGTACTCTTTTTTCTGGCAGTATACCCTGAAACAGACTGTCCCATCCAGGGTGAACCCCAGCCCTGTGCTGGTTGGAATAAGCTCCCCACCTTGAGTACAGGTTGTAGAAGAACACTGAGGCTGCATGGATCAGGCCGCACACCCAATGCTAGCGGCTGTTTCCCTCCGTACCTCATGGGCTGCCTTTCCCTAATGCTCTTCGGGGAATTACTTACTGCTACTCATGACCCCAGGATGAGCACAGGGCGTGAAAAGGGCCCAGCCGTGCTATGGCTTTGATGTGCCGTGCAGACCGAAGCCAGGTGCACGGTTCAGACCACGAAGGCTGCCAGACTCTCACTGGAGTAACCCCTCACAAGCCTGTCCAAGCCTGGGTTTGAGGGAATCTACTCAGTTTCGTTATGCTTGTGTAACCCATTTGCTTGATGACAAAAAACAAAATCCTTGACCCGGTACTCACTGTTGATACGGATGGTGAGTCGGTAGTGCTGCTGTTGGTAGCATAATTGCAGGGGTGTCTGCATTGTGTCCAGAGCAGCCCCTTTTCCAAATCACGTAAAAAAATAAAGCCCCCCTCCCATCGTTTTACACGTGCCGCTCTCCAGCATATTAGCTGAATTCCAGTCTTTCCACTTGCGTGCAATTATTAATTTATTTTTTAAGAATATTTGTTTGCATTATTATTAGTCACAGTAAGACACGTAGTGGAAACGTGTTACCGATCAGGCACGTAGCCAGTAGCAAAATTACAAGTGAATTTCCCTCGAAATTTATGGAGGGAACCCCCAGTATATTAGCTTTGCTCCCCCTTAACATTTCACGTACGCTTTCCATTACATTCAGTAAATCCGTTTTTTCGGTTTACATGGGCTTTCCGAACACAGCTACACTGGCACTCGCATTTGGCACCTTTTCTTTTAGTCTGTGACATTCCAATGTAGCTGAACTTATCAAATAATAAATCAGTTCAGTTCAGAGTAATAAATTGCCATTTCGGATTAAACAATATTACTGAAATATTACTAACATTTCATATACTTCTACTCATTTGGATTATTTTTCTTAAAACTGGAATGACGTAATGGGACAAATAATGCTGTATAAACAGGGTGTGTATTATACATTTTATAATATATACATCAGTTATTTTTTTTGGATGTGTCTGGTTTGCAGAGGATGACAGCAATGGCTACTCTTTTAAATAACCAAACAGACAGACTCTGGATTTGCTGTCAGTCAACTTGAGTGTATGCACCTTAATCATTAGAAACCAAATGTGCACACACGTCTGCGCTCTTTAAGTCCGCAGATGAAAATTCCCCCGAGGATCACTTGCCACTTTCTCAGTATTTAGAATGAAATTTCACTGCTCAAAGCGAGCCCTGAACATTTTTTTTTTCCATCATGGCTGAAATTGCTTGAATGTTAATTTAAATTTGTCAGGTGACCCTACTGGGTCACGCTGTTGCTCACACCTGCAGGATTTGGGGTTGCTGCCTTTCCTCTCAGCGTGTGTGGCTTGCATGTGCCCCCCATTACATGGATTTCTCCCCCATTCGGGTAGCTCGGGGCTGTCAGACTCCAGTCCTGGAGAGCTGGTGCCCTGTGTAGCTTAGATCTTTCCCTGTTCTACCACAAATGATGGAGCTGAAGAGCTGTGTGGTAATTAGTATAAGGAGCTGCAAGGCGTTGAATCAGGTGTGTTAAACGAGGGTAAACCCAAAAATGTGCAGAGCTCCGGCCCTCCAGGACCGGAGTTTGACACCCCTGGGTTAACTGGAGTGTTTTAATTTCCCATAATGCCCTGTAGTAGACTGGTATACTCTTCCCCTGCCTTGTGCCCTATACCGCCTGCAACTGCTCCAGACCCCATGAACCTTCCCTGATTGAAAGTTCAATGCACGGCTGGTACTTTATGAGGAAAAAAAGTTGTGTACAGTTGTATGTTCAGTTCAAACAGACAACCTAATAAAAAAAATCAGTGAATTATAAACTGTGAGTGGTGTGTGATTCAGTAGGTTAGGATGCTGTGCTTATGATCAGGAGGCTTTTGCTTCAAATCCCAGCGTCAGCTTAGAGATAATGTCACTGGGCCCGTAACCCACTATTGCTAGCAGGGACTGTCTGACCCTGCTTTATATATATATGTCGCATCAGATGAAAGCATCTGCTTAAAATGTCAATTTTATCTCTTGTCACCTCGTCTAATTAATCGGAGGGTTATTCTGAGATGTTCCCCCTCAAGTTGTCACTGAAAAGGCCGACTGTGGGGCACAGTGCAACTTGACACCAGTACCGCCAAGCATCCGAGACAACCATCAGATAAAGTGTGTCCTTCCATAAGGCTTCTGGAGACGACTCGGGAGTGGCAGGTGTCCTCTGACCTCTGACCCGGCTCTTCACTTTGTTTGGCTAGCTGCTTGTCAGATGACCAGCCCGTGGCTGTAAATCAATCACAGCTGCTTTGTTGTTAGTCGCCGACTTATCGATATTGTAATATTGACTGACTGGCTTCATAAAGAACCTGAACAGTGGGATCGGCAGGTTGGCTGATTCTGAGCGAAGCGATGAATTGCTCCCTCGAAGAGGTCCAGCCTTTGTGGGGATACGGGATCCTCCGAAAGCGATAATTACCCTGAAGCACCTCACATGTCTGAGCCAGATGTATGGAGATGGAGTGGAATCTAGGCTCCCTTTCAGGGGTACATCTGCGGTGGGGAATGCAGATCTTTGGGGCTGTATGAAGGGCCCCCAGTCATCCGCACTATCTTCAATCAAAAGTGACTTGTTACTCGAATTCTTGTGGTTAAGCTGGATGTGTGTCGGTGAAAGCATGCCGAGGTACGGTATGTGAGGATGAAATGGAGAAGGACTTAAGGAAAAAATAAAAAAATAAAACAGAGCTTCCATGTTACCCCCCCCACCACCACCACCACCCAAACACCATAAATATTCGAGGACGGCACAAATTTTTTATGCAGATAAAGCCAGATGAAACACGTATCTCAAAGACATTTTTTTGGCAAACAGGAAACATGGGTACTTAACGTGAGACGACGAGAACCACTGTCGCAAATTTTACATACTGCTTAGCCGCCGAAGCTCTCGTAAGGTCTGGTCGTTCCTGCGTGTGGTCCGGCTGTCACCGAGTTACACCGCAAACCTTCAGGTCTGAGACTGTAGGCTATCGAAAGTATAATCAGATCTGCCCTTCCTAAAAAAAAAACCTTAACAACAACATCCGCTGCTTTTGGATATGATTAATTGTTGTGTTATATAATGGGTGTACCATTTTAGGAACATAAGTTTATTTTTTGCTTTTAAAATGTATTCTCTTCCTGGCTGAGGAGTCACGACAAGGGCCTGTTTTAGCAATGTGGCGCGTAAGAGTGGATTCAGGCACATATTTCCATGTTTCATTTGACATTATCAGCATTGATGGAAATATCAGATGTTCCTGTTTTTGTTTATATGCGGGTGCTAACCTGGCCTTTAAATGACAGACTAAAGGAACGCATGAACTGTGGATTCAAATGCTATTTCCCAAATTTCCATATGTTGACATTCTCATGGTGAACACGGCGTCTGAATATTAAGTTCTTTGAATTTAAAATACTGCACAAAAGTCTTCATGTTGGTGGAAAGCTATATTATATCTGCCAAAGTGTCTTCGCATAGCAATTTCAACATCTCTCCTACGATCAGCCTAGTTTTTGCAAGAATTGTTCAGTTTACTCATGTATTTGTTGACTCAACCACTGGCATACCATGTTTGGAAAATCAGTACCTCATCAAATTAACTAATTTAAGGGTAATTAGGTAAGTGATCTGGTGGAATGGCTGGTCCTGGGAACCAAGGTAAGTGTCACCGAGTTAGCACAGGAACCATGAGAATGTCAACATATGGAAAAACAGGTTTGGGAACCAAAGTTAGTGTGGTGTTCCTGTAACTTTGTGAAGAAATTCTTGTCATTTTTATTGCATTACTGTTCATTTGATTATTCAAATTCAAATAAAAAAAAAGTTTATTTGTCCCAGAAGGGCGTTGCAGTCTGTCAGCAAAGGATAAAAAATAAGAATCAAATCGGTAACGTCCAAGTGCGGGAAAGTCAATGAGAGATGAGAATAGTTCCTGTCCGTCTATCAGTAGGATGATGTGCAACTTGTGTGTGTATGTGTGTTGGGGGAGAGGGCACATGTGTGTCTCTGTCTGTGTGTTGGAGAGGTGTGCTGAGTGTGGGGAAGGTGGGGGTGATGCTCATGATTTTACTGTGTGTGATTGTTAGTGAATTGAATGAGATGGGAGTTGGGTAGGTGAAGGGAGGGTTAGTGAACATGGTGGGTGGAGAGTTACATTGTAATGTTAAATTGTTCTTTATTCTCTGAACAAAAACACACTTACTATCAAAATAAGTATCTTTAAACCTTTTCGTTGATCGCCTGGAACTTTTGCACAGAATTGTACCTTCTACCAGTGTGGTCATTTCCGAGGTGATCAGATTCACTCTTGTGGCACAGTGTTCTCCAGCTCGTCCCCACACCACAAGTTAGAAACAGCGTGAGCGCCTTTAACGCTCCTCTGCTAAGAACCTACACTCTCGGGTTCAAGAACAACGATAATATTCCGCTGAAGTCCACACGCTTCCCCCCCCGGGCGACAATCGCAGGGCACGCAAATGTGCAAGGCCGGCTCTGTCGCAGTTGTTGTTTTAAAAGGTTCATAATGGGGTAATTAAATGGCGTTCTCATGCTAATAAGCAGATTTCAGGTGGCGGTGTGCTTAGGTGTGCTTTCCCCATCAGCGCTCTGTAAATAGACCCCTTTGAGTGGGTGTGATGATTTGAAGTGCGCTCACTCGTCCCGCGCTGACTGGCACCAGTCAAATCCGCCGTCATGTTGCAAGGCGCCTTCTGCCAGCGACTGGCACCTACAGAGCAGCTGTCATGTTGCTGCCGCTGGTTCTGTCTGCTCTCTGGCACGCAGGAAATCCTTCGGCAGGCAGGAGACGCATTATGCATTGCGGGCGCGTCGCTCCCACCTGGGAACAGGAGTGTCGTTCTTCCAGGAACGCTCCCCGAGTGTCGCTGTTCCTCGCCCGTTAAACGGGGCCCGGTGGTGGGCGCTTTCTTCCCCCGCCACGGTTAGCCGCCGCTATGCGTCTGTGGCGCCCGTGGGACCACCCACCCCCCCTTGTGGTCTTTGGGATGAGGCGAAAATAAGAAGAAAAAAAAAAAACAAACAAACCAGAACATCTCAAAGCTTCATGTCTGACGTCTACATGCTTTTTTTTTTATAATTGCAGCTTGTGATCTTTCGGCGTTGGCCGATTCACCATGCGTCTAAACTCGGTTGGGTCAATTAAAACCGAGCAAAAAAAAATAAAAAATGACGACACCTCGTAAGCGGTCTCCGAGCGTGCTAACACTCTGCTTAAGAAAACAACGACAAAAAAAAAACAAAAAAACTAAATGCTGTCTTTACTGTTGCCCTTCTGATATTTCGGTCACGAATGTGGACACCCGCCCCCCCCCAGAAGCCCCAGCGCAGGAAAGAACCTTTATAGACGTCTTTTAATACTTTGAATGCACTGCCAAACAGTATACTGTAACAATAACAGGAAATGCAGCCAACACGGGGAGAAAGATCGGAGGAGCAAAAAACGACTGGACCTTTCCTCTTTAAACCCCCTTTCTTTGTAATTTTGGTTTCTCTCATGTTTGACATCAAAGATTCCGAAATTGTTTTCCCCAATGTTGTGTAAGTCTGTAATTATTAATCTGCCTCGCAACACGACTGCCTTCGGGGCAAAAGCAGACACAAAAGGACCTTCTCTGAATCTCTGATGTGGAGCAACGCACACCAGAAAAGAAAGGGAAAAAAGAAGAGTTACCGAAATAGATGTGCAAACTTTATTTGACAAAAGTTTCGAACTGGGAGAGGGAAGAATAAGGGGAGTTGGCATGTGAGTATTTCTAGAAGGAGAACAGTAGCTCGGGAGGATTGTGGAAGTCTGTAGGTCCCTCTGAGCTTCTTCGGTGCCCTCAGAAGCGGCCGTCCCTCCTGTCAGTGCTGGCCACCTTGACCAGACCGGTCTTCCTTGATGCCTCGACCATCCCGTCCGCGTCTCCCTGCCGCCCCTGCACTGCCGTGGCCTGCAGGGGACCCCGGCTTCATCGTCGCCTCGTGTCAGAGATAAATCGCCCGCAGAAGATCCATCGCTGCTCTCATCTAAGTTTTTCTAAGTCTTTTTTATAAGCCTTTCTGTTTGAATGACCCCCCCCCCCCCATAAAAAGAAAAAATGGCTGCGATGGACGAGAGGAGCAAAGATATATTCTGGGAGGGGTGAAGTGATGCTAGAGTTTCTCACATAGCTGTCTGGAGACTGGACTGCTGAACAGAAAGAAATATTACTCCCTCTTCTCTAGTCCCCGCAGGTCTTTCCACATTAAGAAACACAATGTAATGCAATATTTTATGTATTCTTTTAATAGAGAGGTTGAGTCGTAATTGTCCGAGCCCTTTAAGGAAGCCAGCGCATGCACAGACAGGAACTTATACTGCTAGCGCAACGTGTTTCTTAGGTGTCTGGATTAGCAGTCAAACCCTGAAAGTGGTCTCTGTGCCTGGGGGGTCAGAAGGATGGGTGGAGGCGCAGGGAAGATGGCCAGCTTGCAACACAGTAATGTATGTCACTGGGGGGTGTGGGGATGGGTATTGTGGCGGGGGGGGGTGTAGGGTGAGCAGGGCTGGGTGTGTGTGAAGGGGAGGGGTGTGGCTGGGCAGGGCGAGGAGGGGAATGCCAACTCTGGGCCCGGCAGCTCCAAACAGTTTCTGGTCAGGGATGTGGCAGGAGATGAAACCGAAATTAGAGACAGCCCGTCAGAGAGGAGGAAATCCTCTCATCCTGCAAGGCTGCGGTTTTGGGGCAAAAGACGCAGGGCAGGAGCGTCTGGGGGGGCGGGCGACAGCGGCGGGCGCTGGCGAGCCAGCAGACACGAGCCCCCGTGGTGGACTTTCCAAACCTCCGAGATCACATGACACTTCAGACAGACCCATGTGACTCCCCTGTCGATTTTCTTCTCTTTTTATGGTGACCTGTTTGCCAACAGATAAAACATCACCCTTTCTGCTGTGTGATATTACCAAGGCAGTGTTGAGGCATTTGAGATGGCCATGCATTCTTTTCCTGTAGTTTTCCTGTAGTTTTGGCTTGCAAGCTCATGGGAGTTTCACTTACACAAACATGTTCTGAGGACAGAATGAAAAAATTATTGGTTCAATTCGATTGTAGAGGAGGTGGGACCAAGTACTAGAGGAGGCGGGAACAAGACATCTGGTTGGTCTGACATCTGACACATGATGTGATTGGTTATCGTTCCGATCCAATCATTTTTTTCTTCTGCCCTCAGAACGTTTGCGTAATTAAAACTCCCATGAGGGGCCAGTGATGCCGGCATCTCCTCTAATGTTTTCTGTTTATGGGTCTTCAGTTATACAGGTTTTGACAGTAGCTCTGTAAAAAAATCTGAGCTAATGCCGGAACAAATAACGCTGGATGATTGAAAGTCTGGAAGATAATATACTCACAACCTATTACTGTTACTCAGTCATCCACTCAGTATTTCCTGCTTGAATCATTGCGGAGGAAAACTAGTAAATGTTTCCTCTTTTAAAATTACATAATGACATGAGAACAATTTTGCATACGTTAATCAGACTTAGAATCAAAATGTCATGAGCATTTTTTCTCAAACCCACCAAGCTCACCATAACAAGCATGAATTCAATGCAGCAAACGGTGCCAATCCTCCGTTTCACTTGTTAATGTCCATGTCCTCGTTGATCCAGAAGAGGGATAAGCCATCCAAGTCCTCATATGTGTTGGTATAATTCCTGCTGTCTACACTTGGCAGCCAATTAAAATAAACACCTTAATTCATCACATGTCATTAGTTTCAGGGCTTTTTCACGGGTGATTTGAGTTCTTATTTAATTAGTTAACCTCGACAGTGAGACTAAACACATCTCAGTAGAGGCAGAAAACATAAATGATATCATAAATAAAATAACAGTCTTTATTTATAGTCGTAACACTTAAATGGATCGGTACCTCTGCGCTCGGCAGGAACGTGCCGACCGATATCGGGGGCGGCCAAGAGCGGCAGGTCTCCTGCCAGACTCGGTCGAGGTGTCTCAACATCTGGGATCTCTGTGGCATCTGCTATCCAGGGCACAAGGCACAGGATGTTCTGATTCACCCTAATATCTCGTGTGTGTGGGAGTAGATGTGGGGGTCTGCAGCACAAAAAAAGGAAGAAAAAAAAACATATGGAGTCTGTGTACATTTTTTGGTGCTGGTGTGGGGATAAAGAAAAGCAGACTGAACTCATCCAAATGGAATGATAACGAAACCAGAGCCAGATCAAAGCACGTCAGGGAAAAAAAGAGAAAAGAACTGAAATATTCATCGCCTTCAAAAGTCTACTTCTTTCCCGGGAGACGGAGACGTTCTCCTGCCAGTGTAAGCAGGGTGACTGCGAGGTTTCACAGGCGGGACGGTAATGTACACATCCAGAGTATCACGCTAACTACAGTATGTGTGTGCGGGGGGGGGGGGGGGGGGGGGGTTTTGAAATTTGAGGATTGTTTTTTTTTAGTGTGTGATAGATTTAAAGCGAAAAAAAAAAAAAAAAAACCATCGACTGGGAAAAGCAAGAAAGGGGGGAGAAGGGAGAAACGACAACAAAAA
>JAODKN010000093.1:8825827-8838877 GCA_026774425.1 Petrocephalus zakoni
CCCCCCCCCCCCCCCCCCCCCCCCCCCCCCCCCCCCCCCCCCCCCCCCCCCCCCCCCCCCCCCCCCCCCCAGAAGGGAACCAGAAGGGCTCAGAGGCCCACCATACACACACACTTCAAACCCAGAGGCACCGGGAATCTTCCCCGCATGATGGGGCTGCTGACTCCCATTTGGCTTCTTCCTGTCATGGTCCTGCATTTTCCCCGCAAGAGGCACTGCGCCTACCGGTGGCACCATCCTCCGTGATTTACTTCCAAAGATAACACTGCTCGCGGCTGGAGTGCAGTTCACGTCCCTGCCTGTTCCACCCCATCCGTTCGTCCTTATAGGGGTCCGGGCTTAAAAAAAACTGGGAAGCTGAAGATTGGCGAGGTGTTAATTAGGACTGCGGGCTTGCCGTCGCGGGCCACGGCCGCTCTGCGGGGGGGGGTCTTTTGTAGTCCCCCCAGCATGTGCTTCTCACCTGGCTGTGCGCTCGCTGAAAGATGATATGACAACAGACCACCGAGCAAGGGAGGTCTGCGCGGGGGGCTGGCTAAACACGGCCGCGGGGCCCGTGGCGGCAGAGAGAGCGGCATCCCGCAGATGTCTGGGGGGGGCGCGCCGGTGACACTGTCCCTGTCCTTCCCCTTGATAAACACAACAGTGGACAGGTCCTAAATTAAACACAGGTACAGCATGCCTGCCTTAAAGTGTCCCGTCGTCACCCTCCTGACACGATTTTGCATTATTTAGAATTCACATCACATGAAATATATATCGCTTACAGCGACACACAGTGTAACTTGGCCAGAAACCGTATTTTCCCCCGGAACTGTCCGCATCCGCTCTCCCGGCCTTCATTCCTTGCAGAATCCGGACATTTTCTCGATTCCCGTGTTTAATTATCCACTCGTCTTCGCCAGTCACCCAGGTGAGAGCCTCACATTGGCCCTGGGTATTAATCATCTGAATCAACCACATTCTGACATAACACGTAATTAGCACTCAGTATGTAAAATAGCTCCTTTAAAAATGTATGTAGTTAAAACCACCAAATTACTCACTGTAACTGAATGGCCAGACACATTCCCTTAAACTGGCACACTTCAGCTTGCTGGAAAACAATTATATTTGCAAGTCTGCTGATCTATGAAGGCTATTATCACACAATGTGCAAAATCTCTGGGGTCTCCTCACTGTGTGTGACACACCAGGCTCATAAGGAGCACCAGCATCTTCTTATCTTATTAATATACATAGCTACATGGCTGTAACTGCTACAGTGCCATTTAAAATTAATAATAATGACTTTGTGATAGCCAGATTAGCATTAGCCTTCAGATTCAGTCAGCTGTGTTTAACATGTATCGCCATTGACAACTTTCATCATCGTAATGCATATGAACTAAAGCAAACTGAGAAAGATAATTCTACTACCTGTCTGCTAGAGCTCACTCAAGCTAATATATTCTAGGATTCTCTTATAGTAGGTCTGCTAATGGGTTTCCATGCTTAAAAAATGAACAAATCCTTATCATATGGCCTTAGAGTTCAGTCTTTTCAGGATATCTGTAGCCAAACCCTTGATTAAGAAGCAAAACTCGGACATGCACATGCTTAACAAGTACAAGCCTGTCTAAAACTTCCCTTTATATTAAAAAATGCCTACCAACTGCACACATATTTGGATTTCCATATATGCTGAAAGAACTCAGTCTGGCGTCAGTACCACTCACAGCACGGAGACTGATGAAACACACCAGTGCACATAGATCTCAGTGCTGCCTTTGATAATAATGAGAATGCGTCGGTATCCTTATGTGGGTTTTTTCATATCGTTATCATTATTTTTCTTATACATGTAGCTGTGATCCAGCGTCACTGTCACTGGTTAAATATGCTGATTACTGCTTTTCCATTCCTCATGTAAACGCTGCCGATGACCATTATACAGAAATATTTGAAAATGAATAATCATTCATATACCGAAGGCCAACACCTATCTTACAATCTGGGACTGTGACACTTTCTCTATATTCTCCTTACCAAAACCATTTCAATGAAGTTAAAAAATAAAAAGGTTGAGCAAAAATGATCTGCCTCTAAAAAAAAAAACCCCAAAGTTTTATTTACTGTGAAGTAACACCACTGAATTCCTTGCTGTCAGCACCTAATTCTGAGGGTTTAAACTTCTGTTTTGCCAAGTCAGCTCCAAAACTTTAGCGGCGCAGACCTGTCCTTTAACACCCAGTATCCCAGCTATACTTCCTACTTCTCAGAAATATCGTAGGACTTCATCCAGGGCACCTGTAGTGATTTCTTACTGTCCAAAATACGATAGATCAACGCGTGCATTTCTTCTTAGCAAATCGGCCAGCTGCGAGTCCTTACCTTCGGAGAGTCGGATTTACAAGCTCCCTGAACCACATTGTGTTCATAACGTTGTGGCAAGAACTACATCTCAAAGTACGAATCATGACCAAATTGCCCCCCCTCCTCTTATATCCTTTCAGTTATCAGCCCACTTAGGTCAGGATGGACCGTGGCTTCCTGCTGAGGTACAGCACCAGGCAAAAATTGTTCCTATGTTGTGAGGCTTGGTGTGTCCAAACTTTTGACTAGAACTGTAAAACACAAAAAAACTCTTGCGCATTTAGCTGAGGAGTTGGAAGCATATGTATAATTCCTCAAAATAAAACAGCTAGTGGCATTAAAACAATAGACCAGCAGGCCCAGGGAACAGTCTGCCGGCACATGTCCTGGAAGCCCCTCCTTCCCAGTAAATCTAAATGAAGGCCTTGTTATTTCAATCTCGCTACACGTTGCTGTCTTTATGAATGTCTGTCATACCTCAGCATACCTACCGCTTCTTTCTTCCTTCTCTCCTCACCTCCATGTCTTCATGGTCCAAGATCATGTTCCACAAGACCAGCAGCCTTGACTCACGACACAGATGCTGTGCTACAGCGGTCCCTACCGAGGCATGAGCCCCGGACCCCCAAGACCTCCACTAAGCTGATTTCTAAATTATGTGAGGTCAACACCCCCAGGGGATTGGGTGGCACACACCCAGGGGTTCCTTCTGCTACATCTACCACAGGAGCTTCTCACTTCCCAGCATTTGTTTCAACCTTCTGCCTTCTTCCTCGCTGGTTTTTACTGCTGCGTGAGATTGTACCTGTTGCCACCTGTCGTGCTATTTTTGCAAACTTTATGTTAAGGCAAACTAAACTGAATAAAAATAAAACAGAAACATTGAAAATTCAATCAAGCAGCATAAAGTCTGGAGGAATGCAGCATTGTTGCTCCAATAAATTCCATTTTTGATTAATTAATAAGAAATACTGAGTTCTGCTGGTGCATGTGAGCTGCCCCTTTAAGAAATTAGGCTTAAACGTGATCAGAAACTGCATAGATTAATTATATATTTTTTCAGCTTGGCCAATAGGTGCCTAGAGCAGTGGTCCTCCAAATTTTTGTCTTGAGTCCCCCCCCCCAAAAAAAAAAACACTGGCCTACGACCCCTTTCTCTCCTGACCCACTAATCAAACGACAGATGCTCTATTTCGGGAGACGCAACGTTTTTTTTTTTTTTTTCCTGAGGTCCAAATTCCATCAGTGCGTGCAGTACATTGGACCAGAAGCAGGGCCAGAGGAACAAGCCCGACCCCGGGCAGATCCAGTGCGCCTGTGGGCAACGTGTGTAAGTGACTATCACTCTCCTTTGGAATGAATGAGGCCTGGAAGGAAGAGTGAGTTGACGTTGATCTGAACAAACTGACATTATGATCAGACCTGGCTTTATATGGATGCCTAAGGGTGTAGAGCACCCTCAGATTAATAATGCGCACCCTTGGGTGGAATGCAGTTGGCCTGCGATGGAGGCAGGCTTTGCTCTGCATGTTCCCCCACACAAATCTCAAATGCACCCTTGGTGATTTTGTTCCGGACCCGCTGCTGATTATGATGAAATTGTAGCTTCTTTCTTTAACCTCCTCTTCGTTAAATTAACCGTGTGACAGTAAACGGAAGAACTACGCCGGCCGGAGTGTTTGCAGGAAATTTAACGTAGACAGACTGATGCGTCGTCAGCCTGTGTCTGCATGGTTACCAACAGAAGGCCGCACTATTGCCATTATCGTGGTGAAGGTCAGGCCGCGGGAGCGGAAGACAAGCAGGGAGCTGTGCAGACGAGCTGCTTATTGACGTGTGCGATTCCGCAGTCCCTCCAGCCATCCCCACAGCCGCGCAGACAGACTCATCAATAGGCGCCCTGCTACCTCACTTCATGCTGCTCTTCTCAGACTCACCAAGGGTGCCATTGGTGCTGTGCATGGCTCTCTCTAACCATGTGTTCTATGCTACTGACAAGGCGTTTATATAACTTGAGACTTGCGTGTATGTAAATCTTGACCTGCGCCCCATATGTAAGGTTTTCTCCGCACAGAGTTTACGTTTTCACCCAGGGTGATGCAGTGGTACTGGATAAAGAAAACAGCCCTCAAAGGTATATGCGATACAAACTCAGCTCGCATGAATACTGATACAAACTGATGTAAATCATCATAGCTGTGTGTCATGCAGAGTCACGTGGGCTGACTTGGCAGGGCAGCAGCCAGCCTGTGGGCAGTTAGTAGAGTCCTTCGTTACCCTTACTCTGGTGTAGGAAGGCTTTGTAGAGCTCCAGGGAAAGCCAGGCCGATTGTTGTCAATCTGAGTGTTGTGGAACCTACGCCCTCTATGCACAGCTGTACTGGCATGGAGATGCACCTTCCAAAGCTCCGCCATTACCCATCCTCCTGCTTCATTAAACACCAGCTCCCATAAGGCATTATTATGTCGGAGGAGAAACAATGTTCCAAGGGCCCTGCAGGTTGGGACTCGGAAGGTCATTGATTCGAATCCCATGGCCAGTAGAGCTATTATAGCACTTTTGGACCCTTGAGCATGGCCCTTAACCATGAGAATGGCTCCAGGTGTGCTCAGTCGACGGCTGACCTTCTGCTCTCACCTCCAGATACAGTACGTGGGGATTCCCAGGAATTCCTATGCACCTGAACAAAGTGCAAATGAATCCGTGAAGGATCTGGTGTATGGCCATGCATTTTTGTGTTTGTCTTACTTGATGTTTTTACGTATTAAAAAAACTGAAGTAGCGCCAAGCCGTCGCTTGGGCTGGAGGCTGCTGCTGGTAAGCCATAGCTTGTGTTTTACGTTGGGATCTTTAAATGTATGCATTTTAATCGGCAGAAACAACGGGCAGTGGCCGAAGGTCAGCCAGGCGAGCCTTTTCCAGCTCCCACCTCCACCGATAGTAAAATTAAAGTTTCCTGACTTTGTGAGTGGCATTTATTTCTTGGAGATGGAAAGGTACGCGGCTGCAGACCAAACGCGACTGCCGTATTGGCACCAACGTCACCTAAGCGGCTGTTTAACATTTAGCACAAGAGGGCTGTCGTCGCCTGATTAATTGTCTAGAATAAACGCACTTATTTTATCAGGGCTTTTTGGATTTTGGCAGGGATGCACTCTTCTGCAGTTTAGTTATTATGCACCAATTCTGCCCCATTACATAATGTGTCATCTTAACTGTTAACTGCTAAAAACTGCCGTTAACTGCTAAAAATGGCACAATCAATATATACTGTGGTTTCTCAGAGAAGATAAAGACATTGTTGCTCCAAACATACTAAATCACAGTTTAACCATAAGTCAAAATAGCCAATCAATAAATGGTCATTGTTTTATATTCTGAGGATTACTTATTTGTATTTATGAATATCATTAAGAATATGAATCTTTTTTTGGAATGCATTGAACCCTAACACTGACTAATCCAGTTCTAACAAAAGTTTTATATATGTGCTCAACTCAGTGATTAGTATAAGCCATTCAGTAATGTATGTAAATAAAGCATTTAAATAAAGATTATGCAACGAAGTGTCATGAAAAAAATATCCCCATCTTGTCCAAAGTCATCTTAGGGCCATCTAAGTTGATTTGGAAAACTTGACATTCTCATCATTAAAGCTCTACAAAAATCTTGACTGTGCTCATTTAGGACTAGACTGGGCTTGGCATTGACAGTAACTATCAGATTCTGCAAAGGATGCCAGTCTGGGGCCTGTATCACGAAGCAGGATTTCTGGCTTAGCCAAATGACTTGTTACAGGCCCTGGTCCCATCCTTTGTTCCCGAAAGGGGAAAAAAACTGCTTGATTTTATTCAGCGCACATTTTGAAAAGAATAAATGTTCATTATACCGACCTGATTGGGAGCCTCATCAGAATCACTGTACTTCTGTTGTAAGGTCACTGTTGTTTTGGTGTTTAGGTTCCAAAATTCCTGACATGTTACATTTTATTGACATAAATAAGATACAACATTATGACATTCTTTTATTTTTATTCTTCTTCCCCAACTACGTTGCCTGTAATTAGTTGTCTTGCAGCAATAACACTGTTGCTAATGTGGGCATAGTCACACTATGAGTTATAACTGTCATTGCCTCAGATATCTGCGAATTTCAGTATAAAGGAGCTGAAGACCTGTTAGCTCAAGCTATATTTAAATACAGTTTGGAATATAATTGCCCACCGATTTGTGAGGTTTTTTTTTAAGTCATCATCTGGTATATCCGGTGAAAGCGGTCTGCTGCTGTCATGAGGAGTGTTTCTTTTTCTGTGAAGGAGCCTGGGAAATGTTTCCCGTCCTGAAGATTACAGCTTAGTAATAGCTATGCCCTGTTTCTCCTTGTCCAGGAAGCTTCTCCTCTGTTGCCCAATGCCGTGCCGCCCTCTTTGGCCCTTTACAGCCGACCATAGCTTTAAATATTGAATGGTCCAAAGGGGAGGGAAGGCAGTGCACTCATTCTCATCAGTTAGCCATCTACAGCTTGTTTTGCTGTCTTGTCTTGTGAAAAACAGGTCTGTGTTTTGATGTATTTCCACATATTCTGTTAGCATCGCGTTGCGCCCGTTCCGCCATTCCTGCTCCCAGGCTCAGCGGCTAACATGCAGTTGCGTATAAAAATGGAAACACTGGCATAGCGTCCTTCAGCATGATCTTACTGTCCAATCAGCACCCGGCTGTAATGGAATAAGTGCCCCCGCTCTCTAAAATGTAAGGGACCATGCAATAGGTGCTACAGAAGCTACCCATAGTGAGATCTCTCTGTTTTGGAACTCTGCTACAAACACTGATGACTCACAATACAGTTTATGCTCTTTCTCTTCCAACACAATCGGACCATATTTTCAGCATCATGCCTTCGACGAGACTGGTGTTGATCTTCGCTGAGAATATATTCCCCTCTCCTTTCCCGGCCAACGTCACCTTAGTGACAGTTCCTTGGCAATTGGGAGAAAGTTTGACAGCTGCCAAATGCAGATTCACAATTAAACTTCAGTCATAGATATCTATCACAGTATCTATGATGCATTGTCAGGAGAATGCCACCAGGTATCTGTATGATTATGGTGCATGGCCATGCATTTCTGTATTTGTTTTATTGCGGACTTTTATTCTGACATTTTTACGTATTAAAAAAAACTGAATTAGCTATTCTGATAAATTTAGTACCTGGAAAATGTTAATATAGTAAGAAATTTGTGACATTAACAACAAACATCATTCAGGTCATAAAGCTAGCATCAAAGAAATATTAAAGTCATGGTATGTTTCATGTGCTTCTCAAATGTTTCCTAAAACATATCTGCTAGCATTTAGAAGCTCTTGGGTACCTACTGATATCCAGTATGAAGGGTATTACTTTTCTATTAATGCCTTTACAGATAACCTTTATAATCTTAAATCACTTTAGAGACTGCGTACGTCTAAGAAACTACAGTGAATTTAATCAGAAAATCCTGGCCCAATTGATTGTCTTTCTTTTTTTCCATAAATACCATGAGTAGCAGCTTAATCAAGGTAATGGTGATTGTTACAATCTCCAAGCCTAAAATGTGTCCTTTCCAAAGGTGACCTATGAGATGTCTGTTAGCCCGACTGCACCTACTGTATAATATCAGTTCTCAAAATGCCCCACGTGCTACCCATTGGTCTGCGATCCGTTCCTTAACATCCAGCACGTCTTCTTTCGGGCATCGACCCACAAAGGTGCATTTTGCTTTGGCTAAGCAATGACCGCAGGGGTGCGCTGCCCAATAGCCAGGCCCACAAAGGCTCGGGGTCATTTTTTTCCCATCGAGGATCCAGACAAAGGAGTCAAAGGCGGGGTCTCATCTGGGTTCAGGAGGCTTCCAACCTCGAGCCCGGGTGATGACTCAAAGGCTATTCTTGCCCCCCTTCAGCTCGGGGTCCTGTGGGGTGCACAGTGGGCTGCATGCTTGTGTGCTGTGTGCCTGCTTTATACGGGGCCCCCTGTGGAGAGAGCCTGCGCAGCGTGCGGGAAGGCCCCGCGGAATGCTTATAACGCGCCGTGGAAACTGTGACTGCTTCGCATTTAAATGGTTTCAGATGCTCTTTCAGAGGCGCATAGCAGAAAACAGCTGTTTAGTTTTCCATTAATGTAGGCAGAAGCAGACGGCCTCTTAAAGGAACGGGGCCAGCACGAGTGCGATCGTGTGATTGGACGCACATCTGCCTATCACATCGCGACCTGTCGCACAATTTATGTCCTCGTTCTCTATCGTGCAGATGGAACAGAAAGTAGCTATTTCTTCATTTCTTGACTTTCATTCCCCTTATCCAACATTATTAGTTGACCCACGGTGTGGTTTTTCAGCTTTAAAGAAAGCATGACTAGCCTTGTTAATATTTTTTTTTCCACAGAACAACCTTGCTTTCCTGTCTTTGCTTTTAATCACTGCATCACAAACTGCGACTAAGCATCCCAGATCTCCAGCACGCCAGCTGACAAGGTTATTGAATCCAAATGGCTTAACACCATGCTGGAGTAATATGCTTTCAAAATTCTGGACTTTTTGGTTGTTTATCCTTCATAAATAAAGGCCAGCAATTTGCTTTCTACTTCAACAGACATTTAAAGTATTTATTTGCTCTGTGTTGTGGGAGTTAAGAAGTTAAAGAAAGATTTGTGAGCTTTTGGGGGGAGAAAAAAACACACACCCACCTCAAACACTACGCCTTTCTTCATCGCTGCATTTTCACAAAGCTAGTGACTTTCTCTGAAGTTTCCGGGCCATTCGCAAGAGGGTGGCAAACGCCACCCGGACACAGTCTTTGTTGTGTGCTTTGCATTAAGTCCGGGAGGAAGGGATAGACCTCCTCGTGTTTGAATGAAGTTCAATTTCCTTCTGGGTCCCTTCCACTCGCTGTGAGTTTCACTGGCCCCCAGCGGCTTTCTGTTGCGGACCGCTGAAGTGGAAAGGCGGGGCCGGAGCCAGCTGAATTGACGCTGGGAGATGGTCCTGTTCCGGGGAAGACCCCTGCTGGGATTCTGCTCCACAGGCTCACCTGCGGTGTTCAGCGCTGTACCGGAACGCAGAGGCCTTGTTGGCCCTTGCTACCCGCATCAAACCCATTGGCCTGTGCCAGGTTACACTGAGAGACTGGACTGTGCTTAAAGAGTCAATGAAAGGAAAGCAACTGCAGATATGCCTTGCCATTTAAGCAGGGCATTGAGACAGACTCAATATTTTTATTTTGTTATATTTCGTTAATTTATATTCTGGACCTAGTAAGGCTGAAAGAGTTCTGATTGTCCAATCACAGTCCACGGTGAAAATTGGTCCAATCAGAATCAACTCCTAATTTTTCCAGGCCTGTTCTCATTCAAACGTTGGATCCTGTAAACACTGCTTATGAAGGCCTCCCGGGTGGCGGGTGAGCCTTCCCTCCTGCTATCAAAGCAGCTTTCCTACTCGTCTAAGTGGAGGGCTTCATTACCCCTCCACCCGCCCCGCGATGCACCCCCCACCTACCTGCAGACAGCCGGGCTGGCGTGGGAGGGGAGATAACGAGGCTTCAGACGCACGTCGTCTTATTGATTTCTACGCCAGCCGATCTCTTCCAATCAAAAAAGGTCACACTGTGTAAGAAGCAAAAATGCAGCCCTTTGTCTTGGAGTTGCATGCTGGGTAGCTGCCAGGCAGAGCGTTTCGCGAGAGCACCTCAGGCCCTGAGACGCATGCCTTTCAACTCAATCTCACACTTATAAAGGCTTATAAAATCACTGTTTATAAGATAGCTAATTGCCGTGCTCCTTACAACTTTAAAAACTCCCAGGAGATGGGAACCTGTTTTTTTTAATACATAAATTTCATTATCTTCTTCTGTATGCAAAGATTGAGAATGACTATATTTTAGTTTTTTAGGTTATTTTCCGGCACGTAAGAGGTTTCATGCAGACCAAATCTACTACCTTCATTCTACAACTGGATTTTCTTGCTTTTTAAGGCGTTCTAAAATATAAATGCCAAACACAACTCTGTGCGTGGTGTTCGACCTGAGCCTCACGCCGGGGGTTGTCGAGATGTTCCGACCGCGATGTTTTGATGTTTTTCTTGAGCCCCCCCATCCCCCCTCCCCCACAGTCTGAAACCCAACCTGTCCGGCGCATCACAAATGAATCGACCCATTGTTCGATGTTAGCCTTGGGGTCTGCCCTGCCTGTTCTCCCCAGGGCTGTGTGGCCGGGGACCCAGGGCTCTATCCGGTCCATGACGCTCTGAAGCCATAGCGACAGAGGAGGGAGGGCACTGAGGTTCTGTGATGCGCAGGGTTTAGGTAAAGAGAGAGAGAGATGAAGGACTGCCGGGGGGAGAATGCCGCTGCCCAGGAAACCACCCCTGAGTGACTGAAGTATATTTTATTCCCATCAAAACTTTCGCTCTCCGTTTCTTTTTTCCTTTTTAATCATAAATCCAAAGTAATTCTCGCGCAGGCAGCCAGAGTGCCTTCCAAATGAACAATCGCCTTCCGCAGAACGCTCCTTCTTTCCCAGCGTGATAATTTCCTGTGATGATCAGAGTTGCGCCAGGATGAAAGAGCACCGGAGAAAGAGAATTTGCAGCTATTTTTTGTAGTTTTTCGGTTGTTGCTATAGTAACTTGGAGCTGGGAATCAAATCAGTGTACTAGGTCTCATTTGTATTAAGAAGTGCAAATATGAAACACACATGCATAAACACACTCACACACACACATTTGTATTCCTCGCGTATTGAGGACCATCCATTAATTTCTCTGGCAAAAAGCCAAGACCAAACCCAGCCCTAACCTTAACCATAAGTATACAACCCAAATACAAGACTTTCGGCATGTTTACCTCTTGGTTTGTATTCACAGATTTTTATAAAATTGACGTTATCCAAATGTCCCCAAAAGTAAGGAAGTTTCAGGTTTTACCACACTTTGGGGGCATTTTGGTCCCCAAATGTGATCTATGCCCCCCCCCCACACACACACACACACACACATACAGTCCATGTATATTTAAGGGGACTGTCTATTCATTTCTATTCATTCATTACTTAACCCCTACCCAGTCCTAACCTTAACCATAAGTAACCAGAAGAAATACTAGATATTAGGCATTTTTGGCATTTAATTGAGGTTATCCTTGCGGGACCAAAAATAAGCCCCTCCAAAATCAAAAGTTACAGGGTTACAAATTATAAATACACACACACACAAAACACAACACAACAGAGGAAAGCCCTGTAGCTTATTCCTGAGATGGTAAACAAAGATTACATTAAATATTGGTGAGCAGACGACTATATGCTAAAAACTTTTACTTTATGATAACAGGGCAGCATTCTGGGCCACCCTTCCCACATTCCTCATATCTTACTGATGACTGAAATGTCACTATGCTTTAAGTTCACAAACTGAGCAAAGAGGATTCTGGGTACTGGGGGTTGTGAAAGCCTGGCACTATCAGCTGGTCCTCAGCAGACCGGTTTTTTTCTTTAACACTCGGGTCCGCTGGCTGTTTAAACCCCGGCAGAATACCAGCTGGCTCGCGCCGTCATTAGCAACGTGCAATTCATTCAGATCCACCGACGCTCGGCAAGCGCGGCCGGGGATGATCCCTGACTCTGCTGCACTTTCACTGCCCTCATAATTTGCTAATTACCCTCTCACTGGATCATTTTTTAAAGATGATTACCAACCTTATGAATGCTTAAGTCTCAAAATCTCTGGCCCATTAAAAACAAACTGCATATCAAAGGATGAAGGATACAAAAAAAAAACGAATGAACGTTTATTGTGTGATGTCCTTCAACATCTTTAAATGTTATTTCCTTTCTGTTGAGAAAATAGACATTCAAGCACAGGCCGGCTGTGCGCCACATTAACAGAAAAGAGCTGATGTATTCTAGGGTGTGATTCGTGTTTCAGAATCTCGTCTAGATTTGACGCTACCCACTTAGCAGCTGGTCATCTCCGGCACTAACTCAGCTGCTGTCCTGTTTGGATAATCGCAGGCTTTGCAAACATTTACTGCTAATGACTTTTTAATGAGGGCTTAGCTGCTTCGGAGCTGCTACCCTAGAGAGACGCTTTCGCTGGTGATGACGGGTGCAAGGTCGGTGTTCAACATTCAGCTCGGGCACCTACTAAGAAATTAATGCGAAAATGCTTACA
Organism: Petrocephalus zakoni; assembly: GCA_026774425.1. Taxonomy (NCBI): domain Eukaryota; kingdom Metazoa; phylum Chordata; class Actinopteri; order Osteoglossiformes; family Mormyridae; genus Petrocephalus; species Petrocephalus zakoni. The sequence goes on from JAODKN010000093.1 coordinate 8,838,385, forward strand.
GGCACAGAGCTGCCCTCTGCGGTCCTTTCTGCAATGAAAAGGTGAACAGAAATAACTTTCTAGTGACTAGGGGCAGCCGCATAGGTAGCTGCTATGTGTGTTATGGGAATACTGGGACAGTAAATACAGCTGGCTGTGGCTCAACCAATTTGGCATTTGGATACATAACTTGAAATTGCGCAGAACACATTCTGTTTTCATTAAGCGCCGCTTAATCTGCACTCTCTGTTATCACTTATCAGAGGCTTTTACTGGAGAGCCTTCACTGGGTGCATTGCAGGGTGTATCCCTGACGGAGGAGCGCGGGCCGTGAGGAGCCATCTGGGACCCCTGCGGGGTCTCGGCACAAAGGTGAATGTGGAGATTCCAGCGCAAGGCGCTGCCTGATTATTCACATAAGACCTAATGAGCGTCTCTAGCAGGGGGGGGGGGGGGGGGGGGGGGGGGGGGGGGGGGGGGGGGGGGGGGGGGGGGGGGGGGGGGGGGGGGGGGG
>JAODKN010000093.1:8862978-8879576 GCA_026774425.1 Petrocephalus zakoni
GGTTGTTCCCTGCCTTGTGCCCATAGGTGAGAGTGTACCCAGCGATTGGTCCCCCATCCTGGGTTGTTCCCTGCCTTCTGCCCATAGGTGAGAGTGTACCCAGCGATTGGTCCCCCATCCTGGGTTGTTCCCTGCCTTCTGCCCATAGGCTCTGAGACCCAGAACACAACAACCGGCTTCAGAAGATGGATGGATGTCTGCTGAGAAGCTCATGAACCTGTCAGATAAGATTATAAACTGCTCTTTTGTCAAATGTCTGACAATGCAGAGCAAGGTCTTTGAGGCAGGATCTGTGAATTAATCTTCCTCCTGGCTGCTTATGAGGTCATGGGGCGGGGCGGTGGGTCCAAGGCCTCCCAACTGTGCCAAGGTGGGATGACGATGCGCCTTTCCTGGCAATCAGATGCATCAGAGAGCGGCTCGCTCAAACCCTCTGTCCCGTTTAAGCAGCTCCGCACTCTTTTCTAATTGAGTGTAATTATGACTCACAAAGCGCTGACTGTGAGATGGGAAGCATGTATAAACTGGCCCCTGGATCGCATCCTCCTACAGTTCATCTGAAAATCTACTGACTCACACTTCAGCAGGAAAGTCTCCTCTAGCAACAATCTGTCATATATCAACCATAAAGGATCGTTTTAACTCTAAACATAATCCACTTCATAAAATTATTAATAATGATACTTCCTGCGATTATAAAATATAACCCAGATTATATTACTATTATCGCTAAATCAGCTATAATTGGAAATAGAACTCCAGGCTAACTTGATACACTATTTAAAACTTTATTGCAAAGGCAGTATTATACTGTGTCGAATATCCAGTTACAAACACGGAGATAACATATTAAGAATAACATCATTTGTTTAATATATAGTATGTTTAATATACACTTATTATGAAGCCAAAAATACCGGTAGAGACCACAATCGTCCACACGTACTAACATCTGAGAGGCACTGTCTGGACCACCTCGTGCCCATAAGCAGTTTCAGAAAATGGATGGATTGAGGTGGTGCTGAAATTTAACAAATAGGCAGAAGATGCTTCTATCGATCAACAATACATCAGGAACTTCTTGGAGAACAAAAAGCAAATGCAGTACTGTCCTGCAGTAGTGTTATCGGGTCATTAATTTTGCTGGATATTTCTGTTGGTGATAAAATCATATATATTCTGCTATATTCATGGCTTTCAGGTGTGTCTCTGTATTCCGTGGCCAAACCTGACAGTTGATGGGAATGAGCGAGAGACTCGAACGGCATTGAGAAGGCCACAGAGGAACGGGCTCCATGTCACGGCTGATGAAGATTCCACTAATGAAGGCTGGGGCTTCAGATGTGTTTGCTGAGCAGTGCTGAACTGGTGCGTAATCCCCCGTAATGGACGACACACTAAGCCGCCGCGTGACTCTTCCTCCTGTCCGCGGATCGTCATGGCCACCACCTCCATTCCCCTCCTCCCGTCACCGTGGCGATTCTCCTGCTTTAGCTGCTCGCTTTCCCCACATGGTTTTCTGCGTCACCTCTCCTTTCACCCCATCTGCTCTAATGTTTGTTGATCCCTTCATCATTCCCCCAGTATCCATGTTTTATTCTGGGTCTGCAAAGCAAACACCAGTCATTGAACTGCATGCCAGAAATGCCGTCCGGGTTCTTGAGATGAGAACAAATCGTCTGCTGCCTTGTTACCCACAATGGCTCCTAGTCCTAGCTACCATCAAGTTTGAACCCAACTTGTTATTAAGGGCTTAAGATAATCCATTGAGCATCATAAGCTCCACTGCCCACTGAATAACTCTTATCGAGCGGTGTTTCCCAATCCGGTCCTTAGGGACCCACAGATGATCCACATTTTTGCTCCCTCCCAGCTCACTGTCAAACAGGGAGTCTATATTTTTGCTACCAGTAGCTTGGAGGGAGCAAAAACACAAACTGTCTGGGTCCCAGTGGCCCGGGTTGGGAGAAACTATTACAGTATGAGGGGATCTTCATGCACCTTCATGCACCAAGAGAATAACCCCTTCCCAAAGCCTGTCTGGACTGCACTCTTCTCATGAGACCAGTGTCTTTGCATCTTTGCCATGCAGGAGCTTCATTAATGTGAAGGAACTGACTGTTTCTGCACAATAACACTAGCTGTAATTATTTATATGCTAGAGGTTCACAGAGACTTGATCAGTGTTGTTGGTACGAGCAATGCCTTTTGTCCTCCCTTTGAATACATACCTGGACTCCCAAGTCCCGCTTTTATGAAATAACACTGCTTGCTAATTTAGTAGGATTTAATCATTACATTTTACCTAGGGACTGTGTTGAATATCCTCTCCCAAAGTCACCTTTTATGCAGTCACATACATTGTTCTGCTCTTGCAATGACCAGAAAGGCAACTTGGATCAAACAGATTAATGACAACGTTTTAAAATAAAGTTAGAATGTAACTAAACGTTAAGCTGCTGTTTTTTTCCTGTGGTCCATCTCTGTCTGCTGTAACAAATCTGCCATCAGTTGCCTGTCTGTGGAAAGCAGCTCTTTTCCGGCAGATGGAAGGCACAACCACCAGATTTAATGCACACAGCTGCCAGGATGTTGTCGGTCCGGCTCATTATCACTCCTGCTGCTCTTACGGGTATAATTTATAGTTTCTTGCAGTAAAAAAAAAGAGCACCTGAAATTTTTGTGGATTGCAATACAAACTGATTGTTAGGTGCGTCCATCACTTGTGACTTTAAACATGTCTCTCTGGTAGACGGTAAAAAAGTGCCATCGTTTGGAAGTGCAGTTGCTGTGACAGGTACCTTACTGCGGTCGTCAGCATCTGAGTGAGTATGTCGGGCCACTGCCTTCCTCGCCTGCCCCTCCCCCTTTTGTCCTGTGTGGTGGGGGTGGCACAGAAGGCCTGGCGGGGGGCAAGAGCAGGCATGATGGCCCCTCACTCTGTGGACATCCACAGGATGGGGCAGGAACAGTGTGTGTCTAGGGTGGAGTCACCCGCATCCAGCTTACGATGCTCCGGTCGGCCGCCCAAGTGAAACTATAAGCCGGTGTTACTAAATGCGTTCCTCGGGGGTCTACAGACAGTCCTCGTTTTCGCTCCATCCCAGCTCCCTGCCAGGAGAAAAACGTGAACTGTTTGGCAGGGAGCCAGAAGGGAGCGAAAGCGAGGATGGTTTGGCAGGGAGCCAGGAGGGAGCAAAAATGTGGACTGTTTGGCAGGGAGCCAGAAGGGAGCGAAAAACGTGTACTGTTTGGCAGGGAGCCAGAAGGGAGCGAAAATGTGGACTGTTTGGCAGGGAGCCAGGAGGGAGCAAAAATGTGGACTGCCTGTAGGTCCTTGAGAACCAGGCGGGGATGGTGACACGGGAAACACTGCTATAAGCCACCGAGGCACTCTCTGGCCAGCCGAAGCCACAGGACAGCTGTGAGATCCATGTGTAGGAGTGACTGCACGCTCCCATCCTTTCCACTCTGAGTCTGCTGTGAAGCTCTGCTGGGTGTAAACCCTCTGTGACTCATCACCTCTCACATCAGCATCTAACAGCAATCACATTAAAATTTGGCCTCCACTTAATTAATCTCATTACCTCTTTACATATTGCAATCTAAGTGCTACACCCATGCTGGATTTATAATCAGAAGAATTTAAGTCATCTAAGTTTGGACTTGATTTTAGTTAATTTGATCATGTTGGCTGTTGATGTAGCACAGTTTTCACAAGGTTTTGCTAGACATTGTTCTATTCTAACCTATGAAATTTAGAATTTATGTGTAGACATAGGAGGTATACCTGGATGTGAGTTTTTGCGTTAAAGCATTATTAACGTGGCTCCTATAAGGAATGCGCTTGGAAAGACTTTTTCTGGAAACCTTTTTCTGTACCTTTTTCGGGAAACTGTCACACAGTGATATTTTAATGTATCCTGGCAAATTAACGGTATCCAGGTTAAATGTCTCCGATCACCATGCCAAGATGGAGTACTCAATAGGGGATGATCTCAAACACTCTGAGGAGGGTATTTGTTCTGTGGCCACATATCTGTATAAATTTTGACTTCGGTCCCTTTCTTTTGCCATGCTTTGCCTCGGAATAGCGCTCGTCTGTCGGTGGGATGAAGCCGTGCTCTGTTTTTCTACCTCCCCCAGCGCCCCCCGTCACACTCCGCGCTTCCCACACGCTCCTCTAATGCTGCCACTTCTTAAAAAACGCACTACCATGAGAGATTAACAAAAAGATTGCGGTAACCGAGCAGTCAGGCAAACGCGCTGTGCAGGATCTCTCTTCCCTCGCTTATTATGGGAGAAATCTAGCCACATATTGAAGAGTTCAGCTTCGGGAGCAAGTTTATTTTCCGCGGCACATTCAGGCTCCGGTTATAGCGGTTATTAGGGAGTCACCGCGGTAACGGTGCCATGCCTGGGAAGTGGCTGCCAACCTTTACGTCCCCTTTGTAAGAATTGAGCAAATAAACATGCTCTGGCCCTTCCTTTGTTTGGAGGACGCAGCTGTGCTCTGTGCCTAGCTTGGGCATTGTTCTGAGTTCCCGAATGGAATGGAGTGCATTGGTTGAGCTGAAATGAAGCGTTATTTACCACTGTATAATAACAGGTATACAGGAATCCTTAATTCATTATACTGCCTATCCTGCTCTCCTAAGAGACACACAGACATATGTACCAGTGAGAGATAAGCTTGGGTTCAGACACAGGGTCAGCCATGTGCAAGGTTAAGGGCCCAATACCACCTGATTACTTTTCAGGCCGTGGCCATGAAAACCTTCCCAACATGGCAAAGACTATAGACCTGAAGAGTCGCTCAATGGCCCCAGTATCGATAAAGATGGAGATTGGTCTGCCGTCCAAGCCTTTCATTATCACGAACCCCATCCTCACCCATGCCTCCCAGAGACTTCAGAGCATTTGTCCCTATAAAAGAACCTCCATGAGTGAGCCTGCATTGAGAGTACATCTTTTGATCTCTGGCAGACTTTTCCCTCCAAAAACTGCTGTTATAGAGTGAGGGCTCTGCATTACCTGCCGATATCCGTCACCAGATTGCATCCCGACTTTGGACGATGTGGCTCCTTCCCCCTACACTGGAGCCGTTAATCCCACAGACTTTCTCTCAGATGTGGCTGTGGCTATTTTGGAATATGGCTTTCAAGCTGTAACCAAGTTCCTTTGGTCTGGGATTAGAGAAGAAGCAGAGAAAGAGAGAGCGAGAGAGAAACGCAGTTTTTGAGTTTTGCAGCAGGGGAAAAAAAAACTTGAAAGGATTAAGAAAAAAATGTGAACGCATCAAATGTTTATCATGTAATAAAAGTGCATGTTATTTGTTGTCAGCTACAAAGTGGGATCATTGGACTTCAAAGCATGTCTGGTTGTTGTTATGCAGTCACCAGATACATGGATAAAGTTGCCAAAACTGTTTAAAATATTTACAGAAATATATCCTAGTATAAGCAGAACGTAGCTAGTCTGTGGAACATTTAGATAACCATCAGTAATAGTGTGTTTTAAAGGTGAAGAAATGGAGAAACAACTTTTATGCTAAAGTTAATTTCAGTTACACAGAGACAAGGGTTGATGGGTGAGGTTGTTTTGACAATGGGCAGCAAATTTCATTCCACAGCAGGCATTTTACATTTCTATTGATCTTCATCTGGGAATTCCACAAAGGTGTCTGATCTTGGGGCTGTTGTGGTGAGTGTCATATTTTTATAACATGGATAACTGAGATAACTTTTGACTTTTCAAAGTGATAAGGACAAAGAACGGATTCCGCTTTTCAAAAATGGCCACTACTGGAACCTGACCTTCTCGGAGTTGCGGCACTGAAGAGGCCGGATAGTTCTGCTGCATGACCAATGTGCAGCAAAATCCCATCTGTTCTACATCTAAGAGTACAAAGACATGGGTCCAGAACCAACTGCAGGGATTAAAAAGAACATTTTTTAATGCTGTATAATACACAGCAGATTGACTTCGAGCTGAGAAAGGGGGAGCGCGTCCAATTACTGACATCAGCCATTGTTTCTATTTTATTTCTCTGCTTTGCTTGTCTTAGGCAGTTCATTGCATGTACATCTCATGTGCTTGCGTATTTACACTAGCTATTGAAGCACGTTATATGACTGTTGAAAAAGAATAAAGAAAAATAATTAAGTCTCCTTGCGTGGAAAGAAGTCAGAGCGCCGCTTTTTGGCAAAATAACGAGAACTTTACACGCCGTTAGGAAATTAATGCAGATGGCTTACAGATTGTACTTTTTGTTGACTAAAGGTGACACAAAACTGAAGGGGGGGGGGAACGGAAATTGGTTAAGAGCACACAAAGCCTTGAAGTGGCCTGAGGTACGCTTTCAGATAAACAGTTTGGATAGACGGAAGAAAGTGTATTTAAAAAGCAGCCTTTGATGTTATTCTGCATTGTTTATCACAGATAAAAGGGCTGGTGGCGTCTGTTGTGGGCCGGGCTGTGCCAAGGAGGAGGAGGGAAGTGAGCGCTACGGCCCGCATTGTTTGGGCCCGTTTCTGTCACACTGTACACCGCGGGTAGGAGGGGACAGCATACCCCCCTCACCTCCGCTGGAAGTGTTGGGTTCCCCTTTGGTGGCCAGGGCAAAGGGGCCTCTGCAGGCTTTGATGGTGCGCACTGACTCTTCTCTATTCGAACCTTTTTGGCTTTGATCATTCAATCATTTCACCTGATCTTCTTTTTTACACGTTTGCTACAAAGGAAACCTGGGAGAAATATATCAATCAGCGCTGTGTTTCTGCGTCTAAGGACTGGCTGTCCATTGGTTGGGTAATGGGATCAGATAGATGTATTATAGATTAATTTAATGACTGATGTAAAATATACAGTAAAGCTTTACAATAACTGTAACTTTGTCACGTACTCAGAAAACATTTAGTGCACCTTCATGATGCATTCATAGAACGTTCATACTCACCATACTCATGTAAGTATGGTGACTTACTGTGACAGCTTTTATATAATAGTATTATATGAGCATATATATATATATATATACATATCAAGTATATATGCATGATGTGTGTGTGTGTGGGTGTGTGTGTGTGTACATATATATATATATATACATATGTCTGTGTGTGTGTGTTTTGCTATCATTAAAAGGGTGAGGGTTAGGGTTAGGGTTTCCCCATCTGAATATTTATTTCTCCATTGCTTATAGCTATCAAAGGCCATTGTAGTCCTGTTGGGGGCAGTGTTCTCAACATTATTCCAAACTACTGTGCTTTACAAAGTGGAAGAGTGTGATCAATGTGTGGAATGAACTAAGGGAGAAAAACAAGGGCATTATTTTCTTTGACGTGTCCCAAGTGTTTTCTTCCTTGCCCGAGGTATAACAGAAGCTGCACATCCCTGCCGGAGAGCTGATCTATGTTTTCACTCCACTTAAACTCAGAGGATATTAAAAGTCCCACCAAACTTATATCCACTTCCCCAGGTCCTGTTACCCAGTCGACGTTTCCTAGGCGAGTTACTGCAGCAGACTAATGTGCCATTCCACTGGCAATGAATTGTCCCTTTGCCATTTAAGCATGTTGCCCTACCCCTTGTGCCCCTGCATACTTGGGGAGTAAACCCCCTTCCCTTCCTCCAAGTCTGCTTTCGATGTCCCAGGGTGTTTTCAGTTGCTGTATAACTGTGACTCTGTGAAGGTCCTGAGTGTTTGTTGTAGTTTTCAGGCAGAGAGCTGAGTAAATTGATATGGACAACAGCAGTACAGACTCGGGCACCATGAATGACACAATGCAGAGATGAACACTGCAACGCAAGTTTTATCGCATCCCAAATGTTGCAATTTGCCATTAGAGGTCTATTTATTTAACTGACACCTTTCTCCAAAGGAACATACAACCGAGGATCAGAGAGCAGATTCTGCCAATATCTCTGGGACCATTGTCACTAAGGGCCTTGCTCACGGGCTCATGATTCCTGGGATTTGAACCAGTAACTTCCTGCTCATAGGCAAAGAGCCCAAACCTACAAAGCCAGACGCGCAGCTCGCAGAAGCATTCACACTTCGAGATGGCTAAGTGCCATGTATATATGCACTTTATACAAGAACGTAGCAATGGCCACACACAGCTGGACAGCTGCAGCAGGATGACCAAGGGGAGGATTTCCAATCGACACGCAGATGGCATCCTTTCCCTACACAGGGCAGGCCCAGTTGCACTGCTTCACTTTTCAGCTGTTTCCGGATGGCTGCTTCAAACTGCACAGCCTGCTGTGAATTACATTACATCAACCAGCCTTATCTGCACACCGCGCTGAACTGAGAGACACAAGGCAGCCATCTGAATTTCACAGGTGCTGAATGCATTAAACTGCAGGCGGATTTAATGCTACACGAAAAATCAGAGAGGTCATGCATATTTATATTGCATTTCTTAACAACAAATCAATTTAAAGAGAATGCTAATGTAGCCCTCGCTGTTTCTATAGTAGCAGATGGAGGCTGGCTAGTGCCATTCTCTTATTCTGAGGCAAGACTTACGTCTGCTTTGAGAAAATGAACCTGCACACAATATAACAATCTGAATGTTATCCCATTTTAGCCCTAGAATGTGCAGGATAGGATCGCACATATTTTGATAGCTGAAAACATAGAGCGCAATCATCTATTTCTTCTCTAATAAGCCTTTAAGCTGCGTTGCTTAAGATGAACAGGAACATATATGTCCCACCCCATTTTCTAATTGGAAAATAAAATCTCCATCAATCGATCATCCCTCTCTCCATCCATCCATCCATCCATAATCTTCTATACTTGTTTGTCCTATGCAGCATTGCCTGTCCTGGAAGTAACGGACACAAAGTATGGAATAACCCAGGACGGTGTGCCGACCCATCACACAATTCACACACATATTCACACTTACAAACTTTTGGAATCTTTGATTCCAAAAATCTTCAACTCATCTTAGCATGCATATATTTTTGGACAGTCGGTGGGGGGGGGGGGGAACCAGAGTACCCAGAGGAAAAAAGTAAAATCTACAGTTCTTTAATTTTATTTCCAAATTACAGCTTCTTTTTCAGAGAAACGGGTCTGCGCTGGAAAGGCCACGGTTAAAAGTGAGCACACCGCGCATGTTAGTTTGCGCTCACTTCAGTGCAAAGTGGGGCAGCAATTGTGGCTTTCTGAGAGTCACGCGTCCCAGGAGGACACAGGTGGCAGCCGGACGGAAGCTCGGCCCTTGCGGTTTGCTTCAGAGCCGAGAGAAGCTCTGCAGGGATTTTGGACAGGTGGTCACCCTTTAAAGTTGTGGGCTTTTAATCTTTGTGAGCGCCTGACGCCGGGTGGCTCTGTCCAGCTGGGCTCTCCCATCCACAGTGCGGCGTTTAATGTGGGTGTGCCTCACGCATGGTGAGCTGGCAGCTTCTTCTGCCATGAAGGAAGGCTCTGGTCTCCAGGGGTGACCTGTCTGGTCTGACTTTTACAACGGCAGTGGGGGGTCAGGCATTGGGGGCATTAGTGTCCCACGCAGAATGTAGCAGGCAGTGGGCAGGCCGAGAGCAGCAGCAAGCCGTCGCCAAAGCCGAAAGGTAGATCAAGGAAAGTCGAATCATACGCTGTTTGATTAGTCATAATTAAGAAAAATAAAATTCAGTTCACCTTAGGGGCTGCCGATTCATTCCTAAATGCAACTGATAGACTAACTTCTGTTCCTTATAATTACCGCTTGAACAATGCGTATTGTTTAATGTCTCGGCACGTGGATATTTACTTCACTTCGGACTTATAAACAGTTCCGAGCGTATTGTTGCAGGTGAGTTATCGCTGGTTGTTTTATGTATGTTTTCCCAGAATACCAGCTCATCTGTGTTGTTTGAAGAAGCAGGTGCGATCAGAGCTGCGAGCCGGTAGGGTGTCACTTTGCATGGGGGCAGTCTCTGTGGCTGTTTGTGCCTGATTGTACAGCCTTGTTATTGTGGCCTAGCGCTGTGTGTTGAAAGGGGGAACCGTCAATATAGCGGTTTTGAGTTTCTTTTCCCACGGATTATGAAGAGGTTTGTTTTGCCAATTTTTTTCTTGTTTTTTTTTTTCTCCTCCTTTTTTCGGCCGTGATGACTCGCGAGGCACGGTCGACTTCAGAGGGCCTCCTCCGTTTGATGTTACTAAGGTCAGGGCTGCTGGGGTTTTTTCGGGGCCGATACAGAAACGACAACTGTGACATGTTCCCACGAGGACACGGCAGACAATGTACCTCACGGCATTTGATAGCCTGGTGGGCTTGTCTTAAAGTATAGATTTTTTCACTGGACCCAGTGGACAGCATTGTGGCCGCACACATCCAGTGATGGGGGGGTTCAAATTTGGGTGCGCGGAGTTGGTATGCACACTCTCCTTGTGCTCTCCTCTGGATTCTCCAGCTTCCCTCTATAATTCAAGGGTTTGGCAAATTGGCTTGTGTAGTGCGTGTGAGTGTGAGGACATGAGTATGGGCTCTCCAAATGACTAGCATCTCATCTATTGTGTCTATTGTGCTGCTACCAGTGACCCTGTACTGGGCAAATGTTTATGGACGGTGGGTCGATTTTCCGGTAAGAGCATTCATGTGAAGTCCACTAGAAACAGCTCCGATGAGGAAGGTTGCTTTGACATTTCAGTGTATTTTAGATGCTCTGGGTCAATGTGCCCTGAGAGGATCTTCTTCATTAAAGCGTGGAGCTGAAGCTCCTATCAGTTATAGGAGTTTCATCAAATGTTACCAATTTGGAGTCACTGGATTCAGCTTGGATCTCTTAATGGTCATCTTGCTCTGTTGGAATCCAAAAAATACACATGCATATATACACAGATTACAAAAATAACTATATATATATATATATATATATATTCTGAATTTCACTTACTGCTCCAATATCTGGATGTAAAGTGTTTTTGAAGGAGAAAATGTGTTTATGTGGGTCATGCAAAAAAATGTATGTATGTTTTCACACAAGTATTGTAGCCTTGATTTGCCGTGTGCATCATATTTATAGTTATATTTCTTCAGCTATAGACAGACGCCATTACTTGCTTTTGCTATGTGAGAGTCCATCTTTAAAATTGTGTTTTATTCTTATTGGGTACTATCTGTTCAACTGCTGGGATCTTCTATAGATGCATCTACAGCATAAATCAAGAATTTACCCCTGGGATAAATAGTTTTATCTTATCTCATATCTCATAACCTACTCCATAGGGATAAAAACTTTGGTCGGATTCAAAACTTATGTCTCATGCAGACAGTGAACAGTGAAGATACAGAAACTTGTATAATATAAATAAACATAAAAGGAAAACCTCAATAGTTACCTAAACAGGAGATTATTATTGCTTTTGGAGATTATTATTGCTTTTGGAGATTATTATTGCTTTTGCAGTGACATGCAAATTGCAAGGTGGTTAAAAATCAGAATTATCTGACGTTATGTACTCTGCATGTATGTCCACTGGTGTGAATCAGCTTGCAAATTACATATTGTAAAATGTTTAATATAATACTTACTTCACGTATCCATACATCTTCCGTCCACTTACCCTAGTAAAGCTATACAGTAACTATAGCTATTTCTCATGGCTGGTGGGGTGCACAGCTCAGGTTGGGCCAAACTTGGGTGATAAACACACATTTGTTTGCCTTATTCCTAATTCTTGTAAATGCCCATTAATCTCACCGCGACCCCAATGTCTGTCCTTGCATCTGAATCTTGCTTCAATCTAGCTTGTGATCGGATGCTTGTTTCGCTGCAGCTCACGCCTCTGTCTCGAATAAAGTCCCTGTTCCTACTCCACGGCGCCCGGAGCCTTTCTTACTCTCGCATTTACAGGACAACGCCAGCTGTGAACCAAAGCTTTGGAAGTATTTCAAAAGCTCACTACTAGAAACCAGAAACATCAGATTAGTATCAACAAGACAGTGGTGGCATCAGACATATTTGGCATGCAAATAAAGTCTTATCTGGTAGTCAGTCAAAATGTCTGTGATTAGCCAGCAGATTAAACCAGCATGAAGAACAGGAGTCAAAAATGAGGTCAAATAAATCTAAATATTGCCAAACATGAAACCAAGGTATGGAACTCCAGACAGGAGTTAAAGGCGGGCACCCACAGCTAGCTGAAATAAAAAAAATGGGAAACTTTGAGTTTACATAAGTCTCCTTGTGCCACCTGCCCAGATGTTATCAGATGTTAGCTTTTGTTGCCTCACACTCCTACTTCTCCTTTAAAAAATCATGACAGTGTCTTAAAGATCGACAAACACACCCACACACACACACACACAAAGTTCACAACTTACCCTGTGTGATATTTCACAACCAACAAACAGCAATAAAATGAGGGAGAGCAGCTGGGTTAGTCTTTTGAGGCCATATGCCCCCCCCCCCATCTTCCTTCGAGCCTCATAACACATCTACATTTTTATTTGTTATTTTCCTGTTTGTAATTGTGGGGAATTGAAGCACCAAGTTCACAATTTCATGCCAGTTTGTGTTTACACCCCATCTGGATGGCTTTTTACACTTTAATAGCACCAAGGATTTATGGGAAGCTGAGAGATGAGAAATGCAAACCTGTAAAGGAGTGCTCTTATGTGGGAGTATAAATTATCAGCATTTGTCCAAGCCAGGTCGGAGGTCAAAGGTCAGAGGACCACAGTACCACACTTGGAAAAAGGGTAATGGCATTAGTAAATATAAATTATGAGAGATCAAAATACTCGAGTTTAAATGTTTAATAAAAATCTCCTTGGAGAGCATGACCAAACTAAACTGGTTGCATCACCACCATCTGATCGCCGAAATGCACAGAGAAGCTGGTGTTCTGCGTATGGATTATCTGAAGGAAAAAAGTGAACATTCTATATATTTTTCATTATAGCAGCACATACCGCATGTATTGATGCATTCCAACTTATAAAATAACAAAAAAATAACAGCGGAACGGAATTGGTTTGTAATGCAATTGGACAGTAGCTCTCCAGGACCGAAGTTGGAGACCCCTGCCCTAGGATATAATTGCATGTCCTGTTCTCTGCCTGGTGCCCAGTGCTTCCTGGGATAGGGTCCAGGCTCACTGTTGGTGCTTTTCCACTGGTATCAGGAACCAAGCAGAATTTACAGAAGCCATTTCATCTAATTACATGATTTTGAATTGATGGAGGAAAGCAGACCGCCCAGAGAAAACCAACCCGAAATCAAGTAGAACATGTAGGCTCCACAAACGGAACCAGAGATGGCATTCAAGCCCCCATCCCTAGAGGTGTGAAGCTATCTGCTGTCCATCTGGTCAGTGAGCTCACCCAATATACGATACACTCCTGATCCAGTCTGCAAGTGAAGAAAAGATGAGCGCATGAAACAGTGAGATCACTGCTGTCAGTCTCATTGGGCTCTTCATCTGGTGGGCACGCATGGCGGAGCGTTCTAGCACTTTGTAGACAGCAACCCAGTTTCAGCTGTCAGGGCAGCTGGGAGATGCTATCAGAATCCTGGCGAATTCGCTTTTAACCGTCCAGATAATGGGCCGCTGGCAGAACTTTTAAGCAGAGTATTTCTTGTGGGAGTTTAAAGGCAGTGTCACCATTATGAGAACCTGATTTCCCACGTTGTTGCATGACGGCTCGGAAATAACGGGATATTTTGATACATTTTCAACAGCTTTCCAACATTGTTATCACCAATAAATAAACCGGAACATCGAGTCCACGGTTGTTACTTGCTGCCGTTCGGTAGTTAATTCCTTAATATATATATATTAATTGCATAAGTGCATTGCATGCTGGGATATTTTTCAGACATGACACATGGCACTTTTTTAAGGGCTTGGATTTCTACCCAACACTTTTGAATACATGAAGGCTGTACGGTTCCTCGGCGGATGAGCGAGTCGTGGCGTAGCCTTCGCACCCCATGCTCTTCGTGTCTGCGTGTTCGCCCCTTGTTAGCACCGGTGTCCTCCGGGTCTTTGGGTTTCTCCTCGCAGTCTGAAGACGTGCAGTTAGGTGAGCCCGAGACCCTAAATTGCCTGCCGCTCCTGAGCGCATTTACCCGTGTGACTGTGAGCCTGCGTTAGTGTGTGCCCTTCAACACAATGCGAAATAGATGGCTGGATGGAAGCTCTGCATTCAGTAGCGAGCCTATTAGTTTGTATTGTGCCATCCACGTTTTTAAACATGTTTTTCAAATGAGCATTTAAAAACTATGCATATGTGTATATAAAAGGTATACATATTCACCCACTAGAAATCAGAGTGGTGTATGGGGTGGGGGGGGGAGTCAGATTTATTTTTAGATTTTTTGTTGCTGTTACAATGTGTTAATTTTACATATGACAGCCTGCAGACAACATGCTATGATTCTAGACTCCCTGTCATCGAGTCTCATTAAGGTTGTTTGGATTCCCTCTTACTCGGGCATGGCTAATTTATTTCACTACCAAATTATGAATGTTAAATTGAGCTAATTACATGCACTTAATACTCTAACTGATCTGAATGATCTGCAATTAACTGACTGTCACCAAACCGAAGACAAGCAAGGGATACACTGTATGGAGCATCTATCTTCCGATGACGCAAATATCCGTTTCCCCTAGAGGGTGCAATTTTCTCTGGCTCTCTCCCTTATTTCACAAACTTGTCTATGGTCTTTGTTTAGAACTTTGAAAACAACTAAGTAGCAAAGATTGACAGTAGATTGTATGTTTAACTGATCATTACAATTACATTATTTAATAGCCTTTTTAACCACTTTTATCTGACATGAAAGGTAATCTTAAAATAGTATTGCTCATTGTTATTAGCTCTATCTTAGCTCTATTTTCTATCTATCTATCTATCTATCTATGTTTACAGAAGCATATTTACCAGAGAAAATGAGGCAAAATAGCTCACATACAGTGTCCTCCCCATTTCTCCTCTTCAGGGGGGATTAGTTAGGTTTATACCCAATACCACATGAAATATACAGCTGATGTATTGCCATATGACAGTAACACAGCTGTGACACTGGGGCCCAGTGGATTGTGGTGTCTTCCCCTGCTCCCAAGCGTACATGCCTATGGATGGTTGAAATTTACCACCAGAATCTTGGACTCCCCTCTTGCCAAAAAAAGGTGCCTGTTAAATTGTAAAAGCCTTACTTATGTGTGACATTGGAGACAGATTGCTGAAAGACACCGGTTCATTGTCAGAACAGCCTGTTGGAACCATGACTCATGGTAGGTATCCATCCATCCATTCATAGATCCATCATTCTATCTGCTTATCATGATCAGGGTAACGGGGAGCCGAGACCCTCTCCCAGGCAACACGGGCACATGGCTGGAGTAGACCCTGGGCAGGATGCCAGCATTGTAAACATATGTCAGTGTAATTAGTAAAAAGTGAACAAGACTCATTTTGTACGTGTTTATGCACTGAGGTAGAGGGTGGGGGAGGGCATGCATCTGGAATTAGAAGGTGCCATTCAAGCTGTTTGTAGGCGCAGTCCACTCGTCCTGTTAGCGGGGGGCTGCGAGAGGCTCAGCGGTGACTGATAATGCTGAGCCGACAGGTGGATGAAGATAATTAAATCAGATGTGGCTTGGAGTTTCCGCTCCGGAGATCAAAGCTGTATCGGGCCCAGGGGCATCTGAAAAGGCCTGACACAAACACTTGCTCACACGTCCTCCAGGCAGCACTAGGATACACGGCCGACTCAGCAATGCAGGCGACTGGGCCCGGAGACGAGATGATGCACGAAGGTGATGCTTTGTTGTTCTTTCCCCCAAAGAGTACTTGCAGATGGCAGGCAAAATGTAGCCGGGACTCCCCAAAACTCCTAGCATGGGCCAGTGACAGGGCAACCCTGCGCCAGCCTGTGTTGAGCACCAGTAACCTAAATCTCTCTTAATGAGCAGAGCTCCGACCAAGTACAGCCCAAATGAAATGCATCATGCATGTTATCCTTTTTTAAGGATAGGAAAAATGTCTACTCATGTCAAAATAGAACCACTTTAAGTTAAAATGTTGGCTATAAATATGATTTTATGTTCTCGATCAGAAATAAAGCAAAAAACTTAATAGGATTTAATTGATACTGCATTTTCAATGGTGACTGAATTTGGACCTGGAGACCTCGTCAGGCCTAAAGCAAGAAATGGGAATAAATGCTTAATTAATGTATCAGTATAAAGGGACAATGTCGGTAGAAAAACTCAACAGAGTGTCCTCCAGGCAGCGTTTTCAGCAGGATGAACCGAAACCGGCTACATATGTCCCTAAGCTGTCCAAGACCTTCCAAAACGGATTTAAAAAATAGTGTTGACATTGAAAGACAGCATTATTTTTTTGGTCAGCACAGATGGAATTTTGAGTCGTCTTTCACTTTTAGATATTTGTGGGCATTCAGCTCACCCAGTACATCTCGCACTGTTATTACAAGGGACCTCATGTGAAGTTTATAGGTAATAGCATTTATCTAAGTCATCTTAGCTTACCTGCTCCAGCACAGCTTCTCTTCTTCCATCTCTCCGAGCTCCCGGAACAGTAAGTCAGGTAAAGATCGCCCCCTGGTGGTCAGCGAGGAAC